>CM034715.1:6661312-6683285 GCA_020142125.1 Phrynosoma platyrhinos | reverse complement strand
GTTATTTGTGGTTTTTCCACATTCACAGGGGTTCTGTGCCCCTAATCCTAGCAAATGTGGGGGGATGAGTGCATTTCAGAGGGGAAATGGCAAAACCATCTCTGAGTATGCCTTGCCTATGAAATTCATGAGTTGCCACAGGCGACATACACAGAGAATACAATTATGGCAAGGCCATTGAGATACAAGGGAGGTACCAGAATGCTGCTTGGGCGAAACCCAGGACTTTCAAATTTGAGAAATCATAAAAACAATCTATAAAATCACCTCCCAACAGACCAGTGAAGACAGTATTTTCATACTGAGGTGATGATGAACTCTGTGGGAGAGAAGGTGTTATTTCTGCATTCTTGAATGTTCAGGATAAACATAGAAGATGAAGGGTGAGATGTATTTATGAGAAAACTTGTGTTTTTGTAGTGCACTAGTAGAAATAACCAGAGACCCTGGTTAGTCAGATTCATTAAATCCTATTCCCCAGCCAACACAAAAGAACCAGTTGGTAGGGTGGGGCACTGTGAGCAACTCAGCAGGGCCTGAGTATAGAGCTTTTGTTCACAGGACCACTTAATGTGTGTTTTCAAGCATTGCTGATCTTGTGTTACTATTAAAAGTGTGATGCACTTTTGCTTGTCTCATTAAAGTTCTTTGATAAATCCATGTGACTAGCAGTGAATGGTGAAGAAGTGAGGAAGTATAAAGAGCACACACTTTTATAACATGTACCGTAGGTTCTGCTGCATCAAAGATTTCTGTTCCAGTCCTGAATTCTGGATTCACTTGAACTCAAGTAGCTTGGTTCATTTAATCTCAAGTAACCATTATACCACAGGTGGACAACTGTGGAAGGCTAGGAGGCAGCATTAACCCCCCCCCCCCCCGGTCTGGTACTCCTTGAAGTGCTGCTCTCCCCAATGCACCTGCTCCTGCCAAAAAATACTCCCCCCCCCAATGTATTCTAGGGAACATGAGGACATTCTCGCCATTTTGGGGCCTTCCTGACCCCATGGGGCAAAAAAGTGTTTTGCCAAAATGTTTTCTGATCCTGAGGGGAGAAGCATCCAGATATAATAGAATGGCTCCACACCCTCTAGAGATCATTTGGGTACACTTTGAAGAAAAAGAAAAAAAAGACCACTGAGGACCACAAAAATGTCCCTGAGGGGCCACACATCCTCCGCCCCTGCATTTGCGCCATTCATTGAAGGGAGCTTGATAATTCTGCAAGTGTCACAAAACTAGTTGCTCAGGCACATTGCTTTCTCCACCCTGACATCCTTCAGATGTGAAGGAATGCTACCCCTGCCTCTTTAGCCACATCTTTAATCTGCATTTTTAACCATGTGGAGCTGCCTAGACATTGAATAATAATGAATAGTTCTCAGGAAAACTGATCTATGGCATCGATTGTAGAAAGGTTAGTTCATTGGTTCCCAAACTCTGGTCCTCCAGGTGTTTTAGACTTCAGTTCCCGTAAGGCCCAAACAACATGGCCAACTGTCAGGAATTCTGGCAGCTGAAGTCCAAAACATCTGGAGGATCAAAGTTGGGAATCAGTGGGTTAGTTCATGTATGTTTAAATGACCCAGAACTTTCAGTGAATTCAAATTGTGGGTTGGGGCTGCTACTTGGGAAATTCTAAGGCTTCTCTGAACTTCTTGTGTTCTGTTCCAGATAAGTTGGACACATTTTCCAGATAGTTTCCCATTCATTCTAGAAATGTCTCTGTTCCTCAGTCTAGTCAGATCTGTTGATCATTGGCCTCACTGTGACAGCATGATACTTGGAATCCAAAACACTTTTAGCATCAGGATGTGGGGGAGGGAAGCACGTGCTGTGGATGTTGAGCTTTTCTTTTCCTGTGCCATTTTCTCCAGATTTCCCCTGATTGGGGGCCTTCAGAAAAAATTCCCCATTGGAGGCTGCTGTTAGAAGAAAATATAGTCCCTTCTTGTGCATATGGAGGGGACTGGGGTTGAGGTCTTACTCCACCTTAGTGACTCCACTGTTCCATTTCATGGACTGGATGACCCTTGTGGTCTCTTCCAACTATGATTCTATGATCTGGTGAGCTTACTCTGGAAATTTACTAATTTATCCACCAAGAGGGATTTTCTTACTTTGCAAAACTCACTTCTTCTTTCTCATACTGGAGCATTTATACATCATTCTGCAGTTTATTTCTGTTACTAGGGTGTGAAATAAAGTCAGTAATTTCTGTTTCAGAGAGGAAATGGAAGTTAAAGGTGCTTGCTTGAGGCATTACCACTTCCTGTGCTGTTCCACATTTTTCATTATTCATAAAAATTTTCCTGTTGAACAAGTGGGTCAGTTCTTAGCATTGCTCACAACTGCTTGATCCAGTTAATATTTACTCAGATGTCTTATTTTGTTCAATAAAACATTGTAATTATGTCTACAAAAATTGCTAACTTACATGCTTAATACCCGTTTGTCTACTCACATAAACCTGTGTTAATTATTTGTATTTGTCAATTTGATGACAACCAATTATTCAAATCTGTAGTCATTATGATGCCAAGTTAGGTGAATAAGCCCACAAAAATTGTTATACTGTACATGTTTAAACTAGGGGCCTAGTTGTAAGGTATAGTAATTTCCATTTCCTTGCTACCCATTGAAGAAGTTATTGAAATGTGACATATTTCTTCGCAGGTTAATAAAAGGCACAACCTTTTATCAAATGGCTTTGCAGAAGAGTGGATTGCTCCTTCACTCTTCTACCATCCACTTCATTTCTGTGCCCACTATGGGGAAAACAGTTCTTCTGCCATGAGCCTGCTCTCTTGTCTCCGTGGAATTTCTTACTGCCTGTGCAGACCAGGATTGTTAATTACAAGGTTGTCTTAATAAATAAGCCCAGTGTTTCCCAATCTGGGGCCATCCAACTTTGTTTGGCCACAGGTCCTATCATTCAGACTTGTTTCCCAAGTCAATGTTCATATGATAGCTGTCATGGGGCGCATCTACACTAGAAATACTGCAGTTTGGCACTACTTTAACTGTCATGGCTCCATCCTGTAGAATCCCGGGGTTTGTAGTTTTGTGAGGCATCATTTAGCCCTCAATTGTATCACTCCCCCCCCCCCCCCCCCCCCCCCCCCGGAATGGTGGACTCAGTCACTGCAGCTTCACTGAGCATTATGATGAGGATGGATTTTTTTCTTCATATCTTATTTAAGGTAATGGTGAGAAAGTCAATTGGTCCTGAGGTTCTCTCCCCTATTGTCATCCATTCCCCCAGACACCAGTTTTGCTTCTTTGTGCAGAGAAGCATGGTGTTCCTTGCCTCTTTCTTCTTTTGTCACCAGTTTTAAGATGAGATTATGGGGTAATCCTCTGCTCATGTTCAGATATAAAACACGGAGGGGAGAAATCCTGCTGGTACCTGAGATTGGAGGTGGCACTTGGGTTTTGCCTCTTTCCTAGTGCATAATTTGAGTGGGTTGGGGTAATCCCTCTACTATCTCAGACTGGTGATAACTCTGTGATTTCTTCCCTCTTGCAGCTTGTCTTGTGCATAGGTGGAATTTGAAACAATGGCAGAATTTCAGGGGAGGGCCAGGTTAGCCATATGAGCCAGACAGTCTCCTCCCTGATCTAAAAGCCAGTTTCCTGACTACACAAGATTGTGGTTGCCTGTTTATCAGCACTTACTGAGAATATTCACATATTTGCTCAGAATGCAGGTGAAACATCAGTAAGTTCCCTCAGCTGTTCTTTCTGCATCTGTAGCCAATTGATGCGCTGTACAGGGCCTTAAGTTATCTTGATGTTGTCTTTGACATATTATCATCCTGGATCAAGCTCTGGTCAGCTTGGAGAGTTCGGAAAACTGAAGTACTTTAACTGTATTTCCACAGAATTGAATCAAGTAGTTTCCTGCCAGTTCTCAAGTCACACCTATGTAATCTCTTACTTAGCAGGTTGCATCACCATGCTAAACCAGAATTTCCTGGATTGTGTGGTTTATGGTGAAATTAGAACAGCCTCTTTTTAAATGTTGTTCTTAATACTTTTCTCCAAGAAGAACTGAATGCCTTTTTTAAATCTGTAGGGGGTGGGATGCATTGTTTATAACATTGGTCGTTGGAACTGTAAAATAAGCATGGGATTTACACAGTTGGCTTTGGCATCTGTGTGCCTGTGAAGAAGTTGCACTTGTGTGAACATGAACTCCAGATTAGTGAGTTCTGCTTAAATGTTGTGTTAGTACAGTTTCCACTTAGAGTAATGACAACTAAGAATGTAAATAATAGATACGAAGATGTTCCAGAAACTATTGTTCCAAGTCACTTTCAGACTACACAACATGATGTCACATCGCTAATTTTTGGTCAAAGTCAGCAATTTTGTGTTCTGTTTGGGGGAGACTGGGTGGCAAATCTAAGCAAACAGCCACATTCTGAAGTTTTTCTGTGACAGTATTTGTAAATGGGGCAGGGGGTTTAACCTGAAAAAATTAAAAGGAAGAGTAAAAAAGGGGGTTGGGCGGCATGTGGCCAACTTTACACTCTACTATAAAACTAACAACCATTAAGGGCAAATACAAATTAGGCTAATACTTGGTGTTAAGTAGTTTATTTAATAATTAGAGTCTGGACTTTTCTCTAATGAATTCAAGGCAGCATACCTGGTTCTTTCCTACTTTCTTCACAGTTACAGGCTAAGAGGTAGTGAGTGGCTTATACTTATACAGTTAATTGCCCAGAGCAAAGCAAAGCAGCTTCATTTATATACCACTTCATATCACGCTATGGGATGTCTAAGCGGTTTACAACTGTAAGGTCATTGCCCCCCAACAACTGGGTACTCATATTAGCGACCTCAGAAGGATGCAGGCCTGAGTCTAGCCTGAGCCCTGGCTAGTATTGAACTCGCAACATTGTGGTCTATGAGTGAGTGGCTGCAGGACAGGCATTGAACCACTGCGCCACCAGGGCTCTACACCAGATCCCATCTGATCTTGGAAGCCAAGCAGAGTCAGCCCTGATTAGTACTTGAATGGAAGATGCCAACGAATACCAGGTGCTGTCAGCTATATTTCAGAAGAGGGAACTGGTAAATCTACCTCTGAGTATAACTTGCCTAAGAAAATCTTATTGAATTCACGGGGTGACCATTTGTCAACTGGTAGTTTGAAGACACCTACACACACCCAGTGAGTCGCTAAACTGGCTTCCATAGTCCTGGTTCAGATATGTATTCTGATTTAGAGGAGTGATAAGCAATGTTTTGGATTATAGCTTCAGATTTTTGAGTGTGCTCTGATGGGAGTTGTGGTTCAAAAGTTCCAGAGAGCATCAGCCTGATACCCTGGATTGTGTGTTGTGTGCCTTCAAGATGTTTCCAGTTTATGTCATCCCTAAGGCAAACCTGTCACGGGGTTTCCAAATCTGTTCAGAGGGAGTTTGCCAATGGCTTCCTCTGAGGCTGAGAGAGTGGGACATGCACAAAGTCAGTGGATTTCCAAGGTTGAGCAGGGATTTAAACTTGGCTTCCTGCAGTCCTAGTTGAACATTCAAAACTACTACACTATTGAGTGTCAGTAATGGTGTAGACCTGCATGCTTGCCATTTCCAGACTTGGTGTGACCCTGCCTTGCTTTGAATGTGAATTGGGAAGATTTTATCTCACCTTTTCCACAAGATGGAGAAAGTTCCTCCCATCCCATAGGACAGGGGTAGGCAACCTTTTTGAGCCAGAGGCCGGGTTGCTGTCCCTCAGACAATTGGGGGGCCAAAGCACCAACATAAATAAATAAATAAATATTTGTTAGAAATTTAAAAAAATATGCATGCACACTCTCTCAGCCCCAGAAAAGCCATGGCAAAACCCCTGTGGAGATTTTGCCAAGAAAACCCCAAGAACAAGTAATAACAATAATCAATATCATCATGGTGGGCAGCAGCAGCAGCGGGGGGTGGCAGGGGGGCGGGGGCGGGGGCGGCAGGACTGGCCTGGGGCCGGTCCAAAGGCCTTGGGGGGGCCGCATCCGGGCCTTAGGTTGCCTACCCCTGCCATAGGGTGAGGTTTTTGGCCAGCAATATCCAATGAGCATGATACACTATTGCCACATTGCAGAATTAACGCAGTTAACCACTGCTTTAACTGTTATGGCTATATTCTATGGAAACCAGGGATTTGTAGTTTGTTGTGGCACCAGAACCCTCTGACAGAGAAGGTTAAATATCTCACAAAATTACAAACCTCGGAATTTGATAGCATTGAGCCATGGCAGTTAAACCGTTAATTCTGCAGTGTAGATGCAATCCTAGTCAGGGATATGAACTTGGCTAGATGTCCTTTGTCCACATTGTGCCAGTCTTAATCTTCAGATCAGGGTTTGAAGTGACTTCGCAGTCCACAGCTTAGTGATTATTGTTAACTATCGCCCTCTGATTTGTGTACTGTAGTAGTTTGGGTTATAATAACCTAGGTATGGAGAGCAATTAAAGGTGTCAGAATGAAGCAGAAACTTGCAATATATTATTGCAAGGTGGGGGGGTTATTTTTTGCTTTTGTTTTTTGCAATATATTACATTGAGCTCTGGCGGTGCAATGGATAAATGCCAGTACTACAGTTACAACATTATGAGTTCAATCCTGAGGGGCTCCAAGGTCGACTCAGCCTTCCATCCTTTCAGAGGTTGGTAAAATGAGTACCCAGCTTGTCGGGAGCAATTGGCTTACACACTTTTGCGATTTCCCATGATCATTATAGAGCTGTAACTCTGTTTTCCATGTTTTAGTTTGCAGAAGACATATCAAACTGTCCATTTCATTGTCTTGGTGAGTGTGGTACTTTGGTATTTAATGCAGCCAATTTAGAAACACAATTTATTAAGAGACTAGTAGACTGCATTTCCTTGCTGGTTGTGGAGGAGGACATAGAAATGCAGGTAGTAGTTGCCTTAGCAGGCTAGTCAATTATTTGGTCTTCTAACACGGACAAGGTGGAAAATGTGTGCCCTCCAGATGTTTCTCAGTTGGAACTCCCAGCAGTTCTTACCAGCAGAGCCATTGATGGGGCATATAGGATATTGTTTTTCAGCATCATATGAAGGGCCATACAATCCCACCGCTGAATAGCAGAAAAGGCATGGATTGCTTTATTGCTCCTTTGTCCACCTGCTTAATTTTTATGCCTGCTGTGGGAAGTGGCTTCCTTAATGACAAGCACAGAAGCCAAGATAGATAGAGTGAAGGAGTATCAATAGAGTGAAGTAATATCAATTCCTCCACCACTAGTCTGTTCTCTTGCTAGCATGGATTTCTTTATTGCTTGTTAACAAGACCTGGCTTGTTAATGAAAAGGTTGTTGTGTTGAATTAGCTCAGACTTTACTGACTTGTTGAATTCCTTCAAGTTGATTCCAATTCATGTCAGCCTGAAGTCAAACCTATGATGGGCTTTTCTTGGTAAAATCTTTTCTGAATGGGTTTGCTAATGCCTCCCTCTAAGTTTGAGAGAACATGACTTACCCAAAGTCACCCAGTGGGTTTCCATGGCCAAACAAAGAATCAAACCTGATCCCCAGAGTCCTACTCCAACATCCAAATCACTATACCAGACTGGCTCTTTTGTTGACTTAGGGCCTTTGCAGACTGCCAGAAATAGTGCAAATTGAGTCCACTTTAACTGCCCTGACTCAGTGCTAGGGAATCATGGGAACTGTAGTTTATTGTGGCACCAGAGCTCTCTGACAGAGAAGTCTCGATGTCTCAGGAAAAACTACAATTCCCATGATTCCCTAGCACTGAGCCAGGGCAGTTAAAGTGGACTCAACTTGCACTATTTCTGGCAGTCTGCAAAGGCCCTTAGGCTCCTGCAGATGTGTTAGACATCAGCTCCCATCCTCTCTATTCAGGATTGTCTGGTGTTCTGATAACTGAAGATGATGGGAATTATGGTCAAGCACATCAATTCAGGATGGAAAGACTGAGCTAAGCCAAGCTACTTGGGTCTAGCCCATTTAGTTCAAGGCATTTAATCAATACTTAAATGAATGACTTTAGTCAAACTGGCTAATGGAGTAGACTGTTTTGTATTTTGTATACAGTGAGATTCTGGGTTTGTTGGAATTAACTAGAAACTTACGGTAGATTCTGATCTTAATGGATATCATCTCAGCAGCAGCAGCAGCCCTATGTCTGAGATAACTACTGGAAGCATGTCTTCATATAAAGAATTTTCTGTACCTTCTGGTACATTCTAAGTGAAACATGGAACTTTGTATTATATGATGAATCATATCCCAGAGTTGCAAGCTGGTGGCCTTTTAAGGAGATGACAGAAGATATGCTATGAAAAGATTCTTATAAGTCTGGATGAATGTGAACAGCTTGCATTTATGACTACACTTTTCAACACTGGTATTGATTTATACAAGTTCTCATTTAAAATCAACATTGCTGAAGTAGTGTCTTATCTCCCAAATTGTTTGCTCTATTTGTATAGGCTTATTTTGTCAGATACTTGATGGATTGGTTTTAGCTTTTCTTTCCTGACCTTATATGGTTACCAGGATGCCAATACAAGGTTAACCATACACTGTTGTTAGAATAAAGGTAGAGTACCTGGTGTTTTGGACTGTGGCTACCACAGGCAGTGGTTGGAGATTATGGGAGTTATAAACCAAAACGTTTAGAAATCATCAGGTTGCTTTGCCCTGTCTTAGGATGACTGCAGGACATGGGTAAGACTGGGATATACTGTCTGACCAAGATTGTTCAGTGAGTTCTAATCCCAAATGTCAGTTCTAACACTGTCTGCTGTAAATAAGAAGCCACAACATTGCCACATCTGTTGATTATAGATGAGTGGGGCTGCTTTTCTGGAATTCTTTTTCAGGGTTGTGGTTTCTGCTCTTCAAAGAGATCTCCCTAAATTGCAGTTCTTCAACTCCAGCGTCTTTATTGTCTGGCGAATCATTGGAGGCCAGTTATCTAAAAAGCAATTCAAGGAAGTGTTTTGCTCGTGAAGTCTTCCTTGACATGCATGCTGTGTAAACACCACAAACACTCTGTCCAATACCTTAACACCTACATACACTTTTCTCCTCTCCTTACTTCCTGCATTAGAACAGCCCACCTCTCTCTTGTGCTTGCTCCTAACCCACCATCTGGAAGAAAAAGGTAGTTCAGTCAGAGAAAGAAACAGCAGTGTGAGTAGTATTGATCTAATTCTATCATTGAAGGGAGGAAAGTGCTTCTCCACCAACAGACCCTTCTTTATTCCTGTTCTCCTGTAAGGGAGATCGCAAGTGTGTGGGGGGGGGGAGGTATTGAGCTTCCTTGCTTTCTATTAATTTGTCTGTAGCCACTTCCTCCCCTTCCCAATTCTGGCTTGCTCCTCCTTTTTTCCTCTTTCCTTAAGGCAGGGGTAGGCAACCTTTCCCCTTTAAGGGCCGAGGGACTTCAGCTCCCAGAATCCCAGGAGCTATTGGCCAACATGGGACTATTGGCCAACATGGCTGAGGCTTCTGGGAGCTGAAGTCCCTCGGCCCTTAAAGGGGAAAGGTTGCCTACCCCTGCTTTAAGGACAGCCTTCCTCAATTTGGTGCTCTCCAGTATGTTGGACTAAAACTTTCACCATCCCAGTTCCCACCAACCATGGGAATTGTAAGTGTACACATCTGGAGGGCACTAGGTTGGGGAAATCTCTTTGTCAGTATAAGGGGAGGAGATAACAATTGATCAAAGAATCATAGAATCATAGAGTTGGAAGAGACCCCAAGGGCCACCTAGTTCAACCCACTGCCATGCAAGAAATCACAGTCAAAGCATCCCAGACAGATGGTCATCCAACCTCTGTTTAAAGACCTCCAAGGAAGGAGACTCCACTCTCTGAGGGAGAGTGTCCCACTTTTAAATAGTTCTTACTGTCAAGAAGTTCCTCCTAATGCTTATGTTCTGGTTCTCTTTTATGACTTACAGACTTTGTAGGTTGCTGCACATAATCATGCAACCTTTAGGCATGGAATGACAGCTGAAACCCTGATGTCAAACCATAGTTCACAAATCCAGCACAAATTCTATTTCTCTTTTCTGAGTGGTCATAAAATGCGGGTTTCATTCTAAACCACAGTTAGGCATTCTTAGATTTGGCATTGTGGCTAAATTGGGCTGCTGTGCCTGGGATGAATGCCAGATGTAGATAAAATGTTTGAGGGACAGAACAGCCTTCCATTTGTTTGAAGGCTGTGACACCTTTTCATCAATATTGTATATACTATATAATTTTAGAAGTTTTGGTTTAAAAAAATGCACCCTAAAACGTGGATCAGCTTAATGTAAATACTGTTCCTTATCACAAAAAGAAACCATCCTCTTCTCTGAGTAGAGAGGCAAAAGAGTCTAGTCCAGGGGCAGGCAACCTTTCCCCTTTAAGGGCCGAGGGACTTCAGGTCCCAGAATCCCAGGAGCTATTGGCCAACATTGGACTATTGGCCAACACGGCTGAGGCTTCTGGGAGCTGAAGTCCCTCGGCCCTTAAAGGGGAAAGGTTGCCTACCCCTGGTCTAGTCTATCCAAGGAGCAGCTAAAAGAAGCACCAACCCACTCTACTCCTTGGCACTGTTTCTGACCTTTTTGAATGCCTGGGTAGGAAAATGGCAGCTCTGGTGCTTCCTCTCAAAGGAGTGCTGAGAAGAATTGAGCTTTGAAAGATTTGTATAACACATTTGTATATGTTTGTCAACTTTTCTGGGTTAAAATCAAGCAAAGTTGTCACATTAAAAGTTTAAGGCTATAATAACTGCTAATATAGTCACCATTTGCTTTGCTTTGCCTTTTCATTCTTTTTGGCAGTTTTCTTAGCCCTGATTGTGCCTGACTGCCTCCCACATGCATCGCACAGCCATGATTTATCATAGTTCCCTCCTTACCCTTCCAGCTTTTAGGGTGAACACAGTTACACCTACTGGAATTTTCTAAGTTCTCTGGCATCATTTTCCTTTGCTTTGTCCTTTACATCCTTTGCTACATGCCCCAAGTTTTAGCCTTGACATATCTATGAGTCATATGAACATTTTGGCCCCAAATCTTTCCTCAATTTATACATACAGTTAAGTATATAAAGTAAGTTTATTGGACTGATTTTTAAAAAGTCTCCAATGTGAATTGCAAGTAAAAGTGCATATTTTAAGCTACTTAACATGCATGTGAAGAAACCAAATTTTTGCTTCAGTGCTGAATTCTGTCCTTACCTCACTTCTATGATTGCAGCACTTTATGGTGGCTTACAGATGTTGAGATTTTCTGCTGTGTAGATGGAAGACAAGTCAAGCATGAATTATAGCCCTGGCTTCCTCTGGAGGAGGAGCTCAAAGAGTGCTATTTAATCTGGATCATTCAGCACTCTGTTTCAGGAGAAAGGGTTATCCATTCTGAATTGAAGCAGAAAAATGAAGCATGACATTCCCTTATATATATCCATAGGGCCAAAGTAGATGTGACAGTGGCAGAGGCTTAAGCCTGTAAAAGTGGTCTGCAGGAAGAGAACTGGACCATTTTTCACAGGTAGGCTAAGGATGTGTAATTCTGAGGAAGCAAAATTTGGGGGCAGAGTGTGCTTTCTGGTTCACTTTGCATGTCCCATATGGCAGACCTCTATTTGAAGACATGTTTTCTCTCCTATGTAGATAGTGCCTGGAAAGTGCAAAAGGGAGGTAGTGTGCTAAGGTTCCACACTGGTCATGAATTTATGTGGTCAATCATACATGCCTTTGTTGAGGATTAGTGGTAATTGTGTGTGTTATGAGCCTTCAAGCCGTTTTTTGACATATGGCAACCCCACAAATATCATAGGGTTTTCTTAGGCAAGGAATACTCAGGGGGTGGTTTTGTCAGTTCTGAAATATACTTTACAGTACTTGGTATTCATTGCCAGTCTCGCATCCAAGGGCTGACTCTACTTAGCTTCAAAGATCAGATTCCTAATATCTTTTAGGATATTAAGAGGCAAACAACCACCTTGTTGATTCTCAATGAAATGTTTGTTTCTGTACACATGAATCCTCTATACATCTTTTGAAGTGTTTAATTGAGAGTTAGGAGACCTTTGCTATTCCAGATATTTCATACTTCTCTTCCTGAAAGCCCTAGTCAACATGGCCAGCGATAATGGATTCTGGTGGTTGTAAATACCTTAAAGGCTCCAGATCCCATGTGAACCTGGGAGCTAAGCAGTATCAGTACACTATGCAGGTTAGTATAGTGCAGGGGTAGGCAACCTTTCCCCTTTAAGGGCCAAAGGACTTCAGCTCCCAGAATCCCAGGAGCTATTGGCCAACATGGGACTATTGGCCAACATGGCTGAGGCTTCTGGGAGCTGAAATCCCTCGGCCCTTAAAGGGGAAAGGTTGCCTACCCCTGGTATAGTGGGCCCTTGATGTCCACTAGAGTTTGCTTCCAGAGCCCCTGAGGATAACAAAATCGGTGGATGCTCAAGTGTCATTAAATACAATGGTGTCCTCTGCGTAAAATAGCAAAAGCAAGGTTTGCCTTTTGGAATATGTGTGTGAATATATATTTATAGGAATATTTTTAAGCCTTGGATGGTTGAATCGATGTATCAAGAATCTGAGGATATGAAGGGCCAACAAATACCAGGTGCTGTATGCTTTATGTTAAATGAAAGAACCGGCAAAACCACCTGTTGAGTATTTCTTGACTAAGAGAACCCTAGGATATTCATGGGGTCATCATAAGTCGACAGGTGGCTTGAAGGCACATGTACAGTACAAAACATCTGGGGAGGGGTTCTTTTGGTATGTGGTATCAGCAGATTTACTACATCAAGCTGCTACTAGTGAACAATCCTTATTCTTAGTAGTTGGAACTTAAAATGTAATGCCAAAGATGGAGCACTGTCAGATAAATTTAACTGTTTGTGAGTTTTAGTTGTCAAAGCAATTGTCCATCTGCAGCTATTCTCAGTGAAGCCTGACTCATCTCTCATAGACTATAATTAGCCCCATAATTTATATATGGAGTGAGATACAATGTTCCCTTGTTTGGGATTCTCAGTGTATGAAACAATAGTGTATTGCCATGTGTTTGTGTGTGAAAGAAAGAGATTGGAAAGAATTGAAGGAAATAAATTTCTTCTTCGTGGTCTCTGCGAATCACACAAATGGGTTATTCTGCGCTTGTCCAGCAAAACCCATTTGTGTGAATTTGCAGATGACCACTCGAAGAAATACTGTTACAGGTAAGCAACCTGTCCTTCAGTGTGACAAACTTCTGTTAGTTTGTAGATAGATGCCTTTTAAATTTATGTAGGGTATCTATAATAAGTGAGAGCCAGTGTGGCGTAGTTAGTACTGAATTAATAGTAATATAGGACATTTTTAAAATGTGCATTAACTCCTCCCACAGACCAATAAGGTTGGGTTAGACTCAGAGTTAGCAGCCCATGATTTTTTTTTTTGTACTCGCCCATCACAAACAGTTAATTAAATTTCCTTTTCTAAGAATTCTGAAAAAATGTTAAAAACCATGAAGGACAAACATAAACATGGCTTGTGCCTTTATAATGTGCAATACCATATCTATTCATCAGCTTCAACCTGGGAGGTGAGAGGCTTGCCTTCTTGCTTCTTGCATCTCCCCACTTCACATGGTTGGCAAAAAAAAAAGCCAATTAAGGAAAAAATAATAATGGAAAACACCCTGAGGCAATCGTTTATGTTCTGTTTTGGGGACTGCTGCAGTAGCACAACTTCTCTCTGTGTTTTTTGGGTTTTAGGTTTTTGGGTGAGAGTTATATGGGGCAAATATCTCTCATAAAGGATCTTTAGAAAACTGGTGCTTAAGAGCTTGTGATATTTTATTAGCTAAGCTTTAGGCTGCTTATGCTTAAATCATTTTGATTGTCATGTACAAATTCCAGAATTAGTGTCTGGAGCACTGCAATGACTGCTGCAGTGCAGTTTGATGCCTGGAAAATGTTAGTGACCCAGTCAGAGGTACTTTCTCTACTCATGGCCTGGGAGGTAGACTACCCAAACCTATGTTTTGCTTGGAGGTATATCAAATTTGTGGGCTGGCTTCTCCGGTTAAAAGGGTTTGGGAGTGTACATGAAACCTTAGAAAGCTGCTGCACGCCATAAACTAGGCTTTTGGTGTAACGCAGGGGTAGGCAACCTTTCCCCTTTAAGGGCCGAGGGACTTCAGCTCCCAGAATCCCAGGAGCTATTGGCCAACATGGGACTATTGGTCAACATGGCTGAGGCTTCTGGGAGCTGAAGTCCCTCGGCCCTTAAAGGGGAAAGGTTGCCTACCCCTGGTGTAACGGATTCATATGTTGTTTCTCCACTAAAATCAGCATGCAGACTTCCTTTAATATTTAGAAGGGAAATCATGCTGTTAGAATTTAACCAGACAAATAGATAGTGAATATTGAACATTCTGTTAATGGTCATGTCTAATTGTGTAAGAACACAGATTACACATAATGTGATATTTAAGATTTGGAGAATGTGTGTTGTGTGTGTTACTTTAAAAGCCAGGTTTCTAGTCCCTGTGTGTGTGTGGTGTAACAACAAAGCCTTTGAGGATACGGAGTAAAGTTCTGAGTGGACAGAGTAAAAGACGTCCATTTCTCAGTGTACATCCTCCCTGCATATGTACAGAATAAATTAGGCAGGTCAGATAGTTTTAAGATAAATTGGAAAATAGAAATACATGCACACTTCCTGAAATTTGCTAAGTTGCACAGGTTGGAGAATAATGTGTTGTTCTGGAATCTTGTAAAGGCACACAACCATGTATATAGTACAGTGCACCCTTAGTATATGCGAGGGATCCACGTAAGGGGAAAAGTGTGGGATCTCAAGTCCTGTTTGTTTCGATGGCCGCGCGCTCCTGTGTGCAGTGCTGTGCGTGTGCCATAGGCGCACACACCTTTATAACATCTGGGGCTTGCCTCAACGTAAGCTTAAAGCCGTGGATGGCAAGCCCACATACGGGGCAGGCACACTGTATTAGCTTGGTAACAACTGGCTGTATTTCATATTACACTCCTATATCTACTCAGAAATAAGTATCATTGAGGCTTACTCCCAGCATAGTGGATACAGATTGCAGTCTTGATCACTGATAGAGAATCATAGAATCATAGAGTTGGAAGAGACCACAAGGACCATCCAGTCCAACCGCCTGCCATGCAGGAACTCAGGAGCTCTTAATGGAACTCCCTTAACAAAATAAATAAATAAATACTGAAGTAAAGTGATTCTTAACACAGTGAGATGTTTTTCAGTTCCTGGCGCAAAGTTCATTACTTTTGCATCTAACTTGCAAGGGTCTTGTTTCTTCTGTAAACAGGCCTCTCTCAAGATAAGTGTGTTATGAAATCTTATTATTATGGGGTTTTCTTGGGAAGATTTGTTCAGAGGGGGTTTGCAACTGCTTTCTTCTGATAAGACATGATATAAATTTGCTCAATAGGATTATCTCCTTACCATGACAGAGCTGGGCAATTTAGCCTTAATTAAACTAACATAAATGTGAGAGCCAGTGAGGCAATGGTCTGAGTGTGGGACAAGGCCACAAGGATGACATGGATGCATATAATCAGTTTGACCCACATATATTACCCAAAGAGGCAGATATCCTAATATCTTTGGTTTTATGGTTTATTAGACAGATAACATCAGTGCTTATGTAAATAGACATACACTGGCGCCTTGGGATCCGCTGGGCTTTGGTTCCACAATCCCACATGGATACCAAAATCTGTGGATGCTCAAGCCATGGTAAAATGCTGCCCTTTATATAAAATGGCAAAATCACTGTTTGTTTTCGGGATTTATATATTTTTTAAATATTTTCAAACCATGGATGGTTGAACCTGTGGATGAAGAATCTGTGGATATGGAGAGCCAATTATAATAGGTGCCACACTTAGAAATATATGATTTGTAAATTACATAGAGCTAGTGCGATGTAGTGGTTTGAGTGCTGGACTAGGACTCTGGGAGACCAGGGTTTGAATCCTCACTCAGCCACAGAAACTCACCTAGGGCAAGTCACATCCACACAAGCTCAGAAGAAAGCAATGGCAACTCCCCTTGTGAACAGAACTTTCCAAGAAAATCCAAGTTTACTGTCTCACTGTTCAGAAGCTATCCTTTTTGATAAAAATGTCAAGAAGACAGGAAAAGAGAAGGTGACCTGACAAAGCAAGGGAGAGACTTATGTGATGAACTTTAAAGGCAAGAAACAAAAGCAAACTCACTGAAATCAATGACCCTTACACAAATAGATCCTATTCATTTCAGTGGGTCTACTGAAGTTTGAATTCAGATTGGTTTTAATGCAATGTTTTTAATTCTACATTATGCCACAGCAGCTGAAGTCAGAGCGGCAAGTGATTCACCTTAGGATCGCTGTCATTCAGAAACCATGTGAAGACACAGCAACAACAATATGTGAACTTTAATGAAAACTTACATAATAAGGGGACCGCCTGTCACCTGCTGGATCACACATATTTCTTTTAATTGGAAGTTAGTTCCCAGAGTTGAAATACACAAAGAATTTGTGAACTACTTGCTTTAGTTGACAGATTGTATTAGCCTGTTTCACAGTGGCCGGTCAGCTGTTATTAGTCATAATAGATACCTAGCAGTTTCCTTCCTTCCTTCCTTCCTTCCTTCCTTCCTTCCTTCCTTCCTTCCTTCCTTCTTTGTGGTTCTCAAATGCATCTCCTTGACCGTTGTTGGGAAAACAGACAGAAACAAGGTGGTCCAGAGGACTGTTGTTTATGTGGCTTGGTTTTCATAATTGATTAGAAAATCTCTGTAGTGCCAGCGTGGATAAACATGCTGTAATCCCTTGATGATGACTAAGATGTTGCTAGTGGACACACAATTCTTTTTCTTGCCTTTCTTTGGTAGTATTAATTTTGTGTGTAGTCATGCTTTTGTACACCATATAAACTTGTGTATAAGTAAAAAAAACTATACCAGAAAATTGACCCAAAAAACTCCTGGGTCGACAGGTCAGTACGGCATCAAGCTTCCTCCTGAGCCTGACTGTTTCCCGAGGGGAGATCCAGGCTGGGAAGGAGGAGGAAGGACAAGCGCTTATTCCTCGAGCCTCTTCCCAGCCCGACTGTCCCTTCGGGAGACAGCATGGCTGGTGAGGAGGAGGAAAGGCAAGCACTTGAGCCTGCTCCCAGGCCTGGCTGTCTCCCAAGGGGACAGCTGGGTTGTGGAGGGGAAGGAAAGATGCATGCCATCCATCCACCCACAATTGTTTGCGGCCACCCGCTTGTCGCTTCCTCCTGTCCACCTTCTGTGTGGAGACAAGCAGGTCAGCTGCAGACAACTGGGGGGGGGGGGAGGACGGACAGCAAAGCAGGCCCTTAGTTTTACCCTCAACTTATCACGGGTCATATCAAGATCCCTAATTTTGGCCCCAAAACGTACCCTTGACTTACACATGAAGTCGTCTTATAGCTGAGTATATACGGTATGTAAAGCAGTAGATGCTGTCACCTGGAATGCAGCAAGGTTGAGAGAACTCTTTTAGATTAAGGGCTGAATTCAGTTTCAAACATGTTTTAGGAGACCACATGTGTGTCAAAGTGAAAAGGTTGGGACCAAAAGAGCCAACATATTTTAACTTAAAAATTTTACTGGTTTTACTGGTTATACATAGGCCTTGGAAGAAGCATGTTAACCTTTTAGAATGAAGAAGAATCTGTACAAAATCACAAAATGAAGGTATGATATGGAAGAAGTTGCAGCTTTCTAAAGAATTCCCTGATGGTCAAATTTGGTCTGAGGGTCTAAGATCAGGGGTCGGCAGCGTTCACATACCTGGTGCCGGTCGCTGGTCCCCAGGTCTTCCGCCGGGCCAGGTGTGGGGGGGAAATGGCGGTGTGCACACTCACACGCAAGCAGCCCCCGCCACCATTTCCAGCCACCGCCACATTTTGGCAAACAAAATGGTGGCCACGACGTGCGTGGCGGCGGGGGTCGGCGGGCTGGGTACGGCCCGCAGGCTGTAGGTTACCGACCCCTGTCTAAGATCATCCTTCCCTGAAGTTCAGTTTAATACCTGGTCTAAAAACCTTTGTTAAGATGAGCCACAGTTAATGTTAATTCAAATTTGAATTTAATGCCACTTCACAGGAATAAATGAGGATTGGATGTCTATATAATGGAAAGGAAACTTTTGGGGTTCCTCCCACGCTGTGAAAAGGTCAGAACTGACATTTGTGTGGTACAGGGAACAACAGGTAGTATAGCATTGCTCATATAGAACATTTTATTCAACACATAAGCAGGGCTGTGCTTAGGTAACTGAAGAGAAGTTGAATTTGCAGCCTATGTAACTTATTGTGTAACCTTCTGTATTGCTGGTCATTTTACTTGTCATGGGGAGCACAAATCCAGCTTGCAGCCACTGGAAATCTTACTCAGGCACCTCTTTGAAAGTCTTGTCAGGCAGTGTCTATCATGCTTTTGTGTGGCAATAAGGACTAGAAACATTCTCTGTAAGATCAAGTACTTATGAACCTGCATTCTGTACTTGGTGCTTTCTGTACAGTGCTGTCTGTACATCACAAGGCAAAAGCAGAAAATACTGATATTCTGTTACCAGTAGTTGTGAATTTGAAAGGGCTGCAATTTTCACCCTCAGTTGGCAAGCTGAACTTGGCTAAATCCTCCAGACACAGCTATTCAGACCATCTCTGTTCATTCTCAAAAACTAGGGGGAAAGAAAACACAACAAAACCCTAGTCCCTTGTTATAGATAGAAGTGAAGGATCTTTCCTGATTTGTAGTCTAAACATAGTCCTTAGCAAGGGAGGCATCAGGTTGCCCATATCTCTTAAACCAGGGACAGGCAACCTTTTTGAGACCTGGGCTGGTCTCCCGTTGACCAGGTCTCGGCTGGGGGGGGATGGCGGTGCGCGCACTTGCGCGCACACACCCTCCTCCACCACACACGACCCCCCCGCACACACGACTGCCACCGTAGCACGCGTGGCCGCAGCCACCACAACACATGCGCGCGGCCGCCATTTTGGAAGTCCAAATCGCGGCCACGACGTGTTTGAGCATGCGCAAGAGTACTGCGCATGCGCAAACGCGTCACGACCGCCATTTTGACTTTCAAAATGGCGGCCGCAGCAAGCGCAGCCGAAAACGCGCCCCGGCGGCAGCAAACTACGGCCTGGGCCGGTAAGTCCGGGGCCTTAACCGGCCTCCGGGCCGTAGGTTGCCGGTCCCTGTCTTAAACTATGCACAGGTAATGGTTTTGTTGATTGTGCTTTGGGCTTTCACTAGTGTTATTACTCCCCTGTTGGGAGAGTATTGTATATCCAAGTAGTAATCCATGCGTGTGGGAACACTACCTGTGTAATGTTGTTTGGTAAGCTTCTATAAAACCCTCTGCATCTTTGTTCTCACCAAATGGCATTTATACTGTTTCAGAGCACTTATTTCCTGCTTCTGGAGGGGCACATAATTTCATAAGAAGGACACAGTAAACCATTTAATAAAACCAACCACACTATTGCCTTTACTAGTTGTTACTTATATTTGATACTGCTAAACACTTCACTGGCTCAATGATTTACTGATACATGCTTTCTCCTCCCACCCATGTTCCTGCAAGCATGGGGGTAATAACAAACTTTAAAAAGAGATAAAGGAGCAATAGCCATGTGCAAAAAACATGCAAGCCAAAAATGTGGTCCTAACTGGACTTTCATAGAATCATAGAGTTGGAAGAGACCACAAGGGCCATCCAGTCCAACCCCCTGCCATGCAGGAATTCCCAATCAAAGCATCCCCGACAGATGGCCATCCAGCCTCTGCTTAAAGACCTCCAAGGAAGTTTAAGTTGGAGCAACTGGTATATTTGTCAACTAGGTTTTTGCAAAGTATGCAACCTTCTTAGCAGCTAGGGCTCAAGTCTATGGGCCCTTTTCCTATAAAAAGACTGGTTAATGAAGTAATGGCAGACTTGGCCACCAGTTTTGTTTCCTAGCCAGGTGCAAAGCCTTTACAAACCCCAAATGATCTGTAGCTTTTATTACATAAAAGTCCAGTTCATTTGGGTGACATTTCACCCACTTGTCTTGTTTAACCCCTTCCAATAGGCTTTTCTGAATGAATTCCTCATCTTGATCAGGAAAGTTGGCTGCCTGAATACGATTTGTCACCCTCAAACCCAGTTGTACTTGAGTGAACACAGTATCAACAGTCTCTTCTCTCTGACTTTCATTTTGTGGCAGATTGAATAGAGTATCTATGCCAGGGGTAGGCAACCTTTCCCCTTTAAGGGCCGAAGGACTTCAGATTCCCAGAAGCCTCAGCCATGTTGGCCAATAGCTCCTGGGATTCTGGGAGTTGAAGTCCCTCGGCCCTTAAAGGGGAAAGGTTGCCTACCCCTGATCTATGCTGTCAGCTCCTGTCAGGCAGATATTTTAGTTGAAATTTAAATTTATAAGAAAATTCTGCCCACTGAATTTAAGACTTAACCTCCTGGACATTTGCTATACCTCCTGATCACGGGGTTCAGTCCACGCTTAAAAAGAGGAGTTAATTCCTTCCAGCAAATATCGGCATGTCTTTAATGCCCTTTGCACAGCAACAATGCACTTTGCCTCCTTCTCCCACCCTGCCCAATTCAGTTCAGCCCCAAATTATTATTATTATTATTATTGACAAATAATCAAATAGGCCTTGTTAATCTTTTTGTAACAGAGCCCTCCCCAACAGCGTCACTCACATCAACTTGTACCACAAAAGGCTGACTGGGATCCGGATGCTTGAGAACTTTGCTCAGAGTTAAACAGTCGTTTGAGTTCTTCAAAAGCTGTTGACACACTACGCTCCACTTTCTTCTAGCACTGGGTTTATGTTTGACTTGACCTGGTTCCTTGCCTTCCTTTTTTGTCTTTAGGAAATCAGTCATGACTAACACCACTTGTGCGAAGTTGGGGATAAACTGTATAGAAATGTGCAACCCTCTCCCCCCCAAAAAACTTTGCAGTTGCCTCCATGTCTTGGGTGGGCCCCAATTTAAAGACCTTTCTTAGCAGCTCCACATGGGATTTCTTATCTTGAGAGTAGATTAATCTATCATCTAGATCAGGGGTAGGCAACCTTTTTGAGCTGGGGGCCGGGTTGCTGTCCATCAGACAATGGGGGGGGGGGCGAAGCACCAAAATAAATAAATAAATATTAATTTTTTTTTTAAAAAAAATTAAAATTAAAAAAAATATATGCATGCACACTCTCTCAGCCCCAGAAAAGCCATGGCAAAACCCCTGTGGAGATTTTGCCAAGAAAACCCCAAGGACAAGTAATAACAACAATAATCAATATCATCATGGCGGGCGGCAGCGGAGGCGGCAGGACCAGCCCGGGACAGGTCCAAAGGCCTCGGGGGGCCGCATCCGGCCCCCGGGCCTTAGGTTGCCTACCCCTGATCTAGATACACCAACACCCCTTTGTATGGGATATTCATGTAAAATCTCATTGATCGGATGGATAAACACTCCCAGGAGTTCCACCAACCTGAATGGCATAATGAGATACTCAAACATTTCCAAAGGGAAGTCAAAAGCATTTTAAAAATTTACTGAAACTTTATTGTTAAAAAGAAAGATAAATACACATCAACAAAGAAAAGAAAAAACAAACATCTGATTACTATTACTTAAAAAAAATTAATAAACACGTACTAACATGCACACAGTAAATATAATAACAAATACAAAAGACTTCCAACTTTATTCTGCTGCCATAGTTAACAACCTTCCACATCTTATTGTATAAAGCTAAGCAGTTGGATAAAATTTACCTTAACTTATCTAATCCATTAACTGAGATTTTAGCTTACAGCTAACGCACAATTGTTACCTTTGTCTATTAACATCAACTATTGAAACCTATTACCATTGTATCTCCCCCCCCCCC
>CM034715.1:6632185-6650745 GCA_020142125.1 Phrynosoma platyrhinos | reverse complement strand
GCTTTTGCAGCTTGCAAGGAACCTCGTCACTAGTGCAGTTACTCGACTGACGGCTTTTGACCAACTTTTTTCGGCTTGACTGTTCTTCAGATTGCGACTTCTTGATTTAATAATTTGACCTTGGACCGTCTTATCGCAGGGACTGGCAAGCTACGGCCCGGGGGCCGGTTAAGGCCCCGGACTTACCGGCCCAGGCCGAAGGTTGCCACTGCCACGTGCTGCCGCCACCGCCACGCGCCGCCATCGGGGCACGTTTTTGCTGCTTTGCGGCTGCAATCGCTGCTTCCAAAATGGCAGCCACGACATGCGCCATGGCGGCTGCGGCAGCACGGGCTACGGCTGCGGCCGCAGTAGCGGGGGGTCGCTCGTGCATGGCGGAGGAGGATGCGCGTGAGCGCACACACCGCCACCCCCCCCGGCCCAGCCGAGACCTGGGCTACAGGAGACCGGCCCAGGTCTCAAAAAGGTTGCCTGTCCCTGGTCTATCGACTTTGCCTTCGTTTACTCCTTCAAATTTGGTACTTCTGATCATGACCTGACTCGGACTGTCTCTCGACTCTGTCTTCGCTTCACGACGACATGGCCTCCTTTAAACATTGTGTTTCCTGCAACTCGAAGTTGCCGACCTCTGATCAGCACGATGAGTGCATTTTCTGCCTTGGGGAGACCCATAATCCTACGACCTGCAAAATATGCAGGAAAATGACCCTGCAAGCTTTGAAGAACCGCATGGTCAAGTTAAAGGCAGCACTTTGGGAAAAGGCCTTGCAGGCCGAGTCCCCAGCATTGGCCCTGGGTACCGTAGCCATCAGAAAGCCTTCCTCGGATCCCCCTCAGCAAAGGGGAAGATCCAGGGAGAGATCCAAGAGGTCTTCCAAAAATATGGAGAGCGTGAGTCCTAAGGGCTTAGAAAGGGGTGGAAAGAGGTCCTCCAAACGTAAGCACTTGGAGACTATCGATGAAGCCCCCTCGTCTTCCAAGAAAGCCCATTCGTTGTCTCCCCATCATTCCACCAACGAGGAACAACCGATGCCCTCTAGGAGCAAGTCTCGATCTGGGGATACCCACAGGACCCCGTTGTTATCACGCTCGGCGCCTCCATCAGCGCCATTGCCTGTACCAACTTCTACGGCCCAGTCGGGTTCGAAACCGACCTCTCCGATGGTGTGCCTTGACACTGAATCCGAGGCGGAAATCCAGCCGCGACACCACGTGTGGTTATGCCTCCCACCATCTCTCCATCTTCAGCCCGTAATATCAGGTCCAAGAAGAACCCATCGCCTACGTCTGTTTTGGGCCAAATACAGCAGCAGGCTTCAATTCACCCAGTTTCGGACCCATGGATCACCAGGTTTCCACAGCTGGTTTATAACGAGGCTTCCAACAGCTACATGCTCCCAGTTCAACCTGAGCAGTTGCTCCTCATGGAAGAGCAGAGACGCCAGTTCCAATCCCTTCCTGCTATCCAGCAGCCCCTTCCGGTTTCAACTCAGAAGCCATACTCCATTCCTGCTACACAGCAGCCCCCTCCTTCTCCGGTACCGTCGTCTCACCACCTTCCTGCAGCGCAGCAGCCTCCTTCCTCTCCGGTGCTGACACATCGTTCCTTCCCATCTCCATCCCCGGGACCATTCCGGTGTCGCCATCATTCCAGTGATTCCCATCAGCTTTCGACTCCTCCACACCAATTGTCAGTTTCTCGCCGTCCTTCTTCCTCTCGCCATTGTTCCTCCCACTCTAAACACTGTTCCTCGTCTTTTAGTTCTTCGCCTCCAGCTAGAAGCCAACGTCGAAGAGGTGAGCTTAATAATCCATGCCACCCTTCATCTCCCGATTCTACCCCGTCGTACCGCTCTATTTCACCTCGCCCGTCGACCGAATCCGACAACGACCTGGACTGGTCTCCCACCCAAGCTAGACCACCTTTGAATACCCAATTGTCTTCCCCTTCTGATGATGTTCACGCCTTTGCGGACCAAATACTCCAAATGGCTCGCGCCCTTGATCTTCCAGTTACCGAACCTGAAGATGATGAGCCCTCCGACCAACTCGAAAAACAGGCTCAGAGTAGAGTAATTGAAAGGCCAGTCATCCCCTACATGCCCTCCCTGGCCAAGATATTGAAAAGGTCTTAGGAGATACCAACATCTACCTCGCATATCTCCAAACGAATGGACAATTTATATCGGATAGCCGATCTGAAACCTGTATGGATGACAGATCATCCACACCAAAACTCAGACATAGTGGAGGGTGCACAATATGTCTCCACATCAAAATCATCCACCTCACCGGCAGACAAGGAAGGAAAGAAGATCGATTTCTTGGCGAAGCAATCCTATTCTCATTCCGTCCTAGGTCTTAAAGTGGCAAACTATGTAGGATGCTTAGGCGCCTATACTCACCACCTCATGGACAAGCTTGCGCCAATCCTTGAGCACTTGCTGGATGAACATAAACCTTATGCCCTTGCCCTTCAGCAAGAGACACATGCAGTCGGGACTCAACAAATAGTTACGGCCTGTAATCTCACTGAATGTTCTTCAAGGACATTGCTTAACGCTATTCTACTTCACAGACATGCATGGTTGCGAGCAGCTGATTTGACGGCTCATGCCAAATCAACCATTGAAGACTTACCATTCGATCAATTCGGTCTCTTCCACAAAGACACAAACAAAAAACTTAACCTGAAATACAAAATGAAAACTGCTGCACGCAAGCATGGCATCCAACCATCCCAACCCTTCCGGAAGAGGTTTGGATATTACTAACCTAGACCGTGGTATCCGCCCTTTCCAGCAAGACGCTTCCCAACCCCAAAGTCAATCACAATGGAGGCAAGCTCCACACCCATCTTCTTCTGGCTGCCACCAACAACAACAGAGGCAGACGTTCCGAAGGAAACCCTTCGAAACCAGAAGGAAACAATGATGTGTTGCCACGCACTCCGTCGACAGATTTGATGACAAACTAAGGCCCTTAACACCTGGGCCACCATCACTTCTGATTCTTGGGTGCTTGACATCGTCAAGAGGGGCTATGCCCTGTAATTCAAAAAGCTCCCACCAACTGGAGCTTTGTCATCACAACTCCCTCTGACACCTTACTCGACGAATTGTGCGCTTTGAAAAACAAAGGAGCGATCGAACCCGTTCCCAACTCTTGGGCTCGATACTGTTTCTTTTCCCGCTACTTCATTGTACCCAAAAAAGACTCGGGCCTTAGGCCCATTTTGGACTTGAGAGCACTGAATTCCTTCATTGAATACAGACGGTTTCGCATGACAACCCTTTCTTCTATTTGCCTCTCTTGCAGAAAGACCATTGGTTCGCTACGATCGATCTCAAGGACGCTTATTTTCACATCAGCATCCAAGAGGAACATCACAGATTCCTGGCCTTCGCAGTGGGCACCGACTGCTATCAATACAAGGTTCTTCCATTCGGACTGTCCTCGACACCAAGAGTCTTCACCAAATGCATGGCCCCGTCGCCGCCTTCCTACATCGCAGAGGGATAACAGTCTTCCCATATCTCGATGACTGGCTTCTTATAGCTCCGTCCCGAAAGAAACTCGTCAACGACATCCAGTTTACCCTCGATCTACTCAATTCGTTAGGACTCAAGGTCAACCAGGAGAAGTCCACCCTCATACCCACCAAGAGAGTCAGGTTTATCGGAGCGATCCTGGACTCAGAGCTGGAGAAAGCCTTCCTTCCGGAGGACAGGTTCACAGACTTGACCGCTTCCATCAGGACTTGCCTCAACCACACCAAGGTTCAGGCCTATCTGGTACAGACAGTAATGGAGCACTTGGCCTCAACAACCTTTGTAACTCCATGGGCGAGGCTTCGCCTCAGACCCGTTCAGTCCTGGTTCCTGTCCTTGTTCGATGCCACTTCCTACTCCCCCTCAAAATTGCTCACCATCCCACCTCAAGTTGCAACGTCTCTTCGTTGGTGGCTCCATCCCGACAACGTTTGTTCAGGGATGCCATTTCTACCTCCGCGGCCAGAGATCACTCTCACCACAGACACATCAATGGAAGGTTGGGGAGCCCACTCCAGGGGACTAACAGTGAGAGGAGTGTGGTCCCGAGACGAAAAGAATCTGCATATTAACGCTTTGGAGATGCTTGCTGTGGAGAAAGCACTCAAGGCTTTTCAAATAGACTTGTCGGATAAAGTATCATGTATTATCTGAACAAGCAAGGCGGAACCAAATCTTCAACCTTGCTCAACATCACACTTCGCATATGGGACTGGTGCATCGACCACAACATTCTCCTCCAGTCCATTCATCTCCCTGGACAGGAGAACGAACTTGCTGACAGCCTCAGCAGGTCCTCCAATCCGTGTCACGAGTGGCGTCTTCACCCCGAGACTGTTTCCCATCTTTTCTCCCTCTGGGGGACCAGAGACATCGATCTGTTTGTCACAGAGGACAATACTCATTGCAAAGAGTTTTGTTTGAGGATACTGACCCGGACTTCTTGAGGCGATGCCTTCCAGTTCGTGTGGTATGGAAGGAAGTTTTACGCGTTTCCTCCATTTCCACTTATAACCAGAATACTCACCAAGATGCGAACAGACAAGTCAGATGCCATCTTGATCACTCCGTGGTGGCCAAGACAACCTTGGTTCGCTCCACTTCTTCATCTGTCTCAAGAAACCTACTGCCGACTGGAGTACCATCCAGAAATCCTCACGATGCATGGGGGCAGAGTCCTCCACCCAGACCTAGACTCATTACCTCTGGTAGCGTGGAGAATTCGACCTTAAGCTCACTCCCAGATCATCTACAGACAGTAATTAAAGCAGCCCAGAAGCCTTCTACCAGAAGGTCCTACTCTTACAAGTGGAAGAAGTTCAGGGACTTCCTCTCATCCAAAGGAATTCCTCCATCCCATGTCTTGGTACCGATGGTACTCGAGTTTCTTCTTTCCCTCTCCGAATCAGGACTTTGCCTCGCTTCTATCAAATGCTACCTCTCCGCCATTTGCTCTCATTACCAGCTTTCTCAGACCGTCTTTCTCTCTGACCCCTTAGTCAAGAGATTTCTGAAAAGACTCCACAACCTACACCCACCATCCTCGGTACCGACGCCGGCTTGACGCCTGGACTTGGTACTGTCTTACCTCTCTATGAAGCCCTTTGAGCCCATGGCTACTACTGACATTAGACTCTTAACATGGAAAACAGCGTTCTTTGTAGCTTTGACTTCGGCTCGCCGGGCTGGTGAACTATGTGCTCTGAGGATGGACCAACCATATCTTCGGTTTCATAAAGACAAGGTGGTCCTCCGTACCGACATCACTTTTTTACCAAAGTGGTGTCTGCCTTCCATATCAACCAGGACATTGTGCTACCCACCCTGGCTCCGAACCCGACTACTGAGGTTGAACAAAGACTACATACACTGGATGTTCGTAGGGCTTTGTCCTTCTATCTGGAGTGTACCTCGGCTTCAAGGCACTCGGAGAGACTTTTTGTGTGTTATTCTGAACACAAGAAAGGACTGCCTGTCACTCCACAAAGACTGTCCAAGTGGGTGACTTCGACCATCCACTTGTGCTACGAACTAGCAGGCAAGACTCCACCGGGCTGGGTGTGTGCGCACTCCACAAGGGTTCATCATCTGCTTTCCTGTTTGGCATTCCTTTAGAAGATGTATGTAGGGCAGCTGTCTGGTCCCAACCAATGACTTTTATTAAACACTATAGGTTGGACGTACGGGCCAGGCAAGAGGCTGCCTTTGGGAAAGCAGTATTATTATCTGGACTTCATTGAATGTTCTTGTATGTGTTTGCACTAACTTCGTTATGCACTCAGATGAATATATTGAATATTGGGTTTATAGTACTAGTGTACATACAGTAATATTGAATTGAAAGTTTCTTTATTGTTCATGAATTACCAATACGGGTTCTTCTTGAATTCTGACTTGAGTTTATGCAATTGTTTACTATTATTCCATTTGCACTTGAAACTCGCTAACTGTTGGGTTACAATCAACTCCTGATGTACTTGAATTTGATGCATATGAAGGTTCAGGTGCCTATTACTTTGGCTATTTTTGTGCCAATAAACTTTCTTGTTTGCACCTCTAAGCCTTGTGTCAGGACACTCCCTCCTCCAGGGACATTAGCTTGCTAGTCTGAATAACCCATTTGTGTGATTCGCAGAGACCACAAAGAAGAAGGACAGGTTGCACACCTGTAACAGTATTTCTTTGAGTGGTCATCTGCGAATTCACACAAATCCCGCCCAACCTCCCCTCAGTCGTGTCCTGCTCTAAGTTGATAACCTTGCTGTCGCTTTGTAAGCGGCGTACTTGGAACTGAGGATCGAGCGGGAACGCTAGGGCCTATATAGAGGTGGCCGGAGCTACCGCCAAAAAGTTGCAATCCAACTTCTGCCCAGTGATTCCAGAAGGTTCCGAGCTAGCTGCGCATGCACAGACAAAACCCATTTGTGTGAATTCGCAGACGACCACTCGGAAGAAATACTGTTACAGGTGTGCAACCTGTCCTTTCCTACCTTTCATCCTCATCACTTGATATTCACAGGTATGCATCTTAATACTTTAAAGTTTTCTTCCTTTAAGGAAGGGAGGTTTATCTAGTTGCTCTTATAGACCATGTAAATTTGTTCTTTAAAACCATATGGGTCATTGGCTGCTTTCACATCTGCTAACCCAAAAAACCACAACAAAATCTCAAAAAAAAAAAAAACAAAAAACCAAAACCCACCCCATAATATCAATTATGTATTGTTGGAGAAAATGCTTTAGTTATTTTAGCTTTCTGTCTTCCACAGAAGGTGGGGCTACATGTCTTCAGAGATCTAGTCATGTCAAAAGACAGAAATATTTCTCTTACCTGCTTTCTCCTCATCATAGATATCATGTCCCACCTTTATTGGTCCAAGTATTTATGGCTATCCTTCCCCAAATTGATGTTAGACCACTGCTTCCATAATTCTCTAACATGCTGGCTTGAATACTTCTAGTGAAACATCTAGTCTAGTGCATCATCTTGGAGAAACAGCTTTAGTTTGTCCTCTTCATGATAAAAAAGCTACTCAAAAAGTATTTCCCGCGGAAGACGGGACAAAAAATCATATCTACAGGGGAAAATGTTGGGAGAAATGTTCTGTCACATGAACCTCCACCAACAGCCTAAAGTGGTACATACTAGGCAATTTTATCACCTTGGTGAGAACTGACACATAAAAACCACAAAGAGAGGACTACTACCTCCATACCATGAATATATGGCCTGGTTGTTCTCTTCCCTCTTCTCTACCCTGAGATGGTGACCGTCTCAGTGGGACTAGCGATCCATTTTTAAAAGGTTGGGTGTATTTCCTTAGATGTTTTGAAAATCTGTGATGCTTCTTTCTTGTTAAATTATTGTTGTACTGAGAAACTTAATACAATTAAAAAAAATCCTTTGGCCCCTTGTCCACTCTTGGAGTTGCTTATTTTTAATTCAGCCTTGTTATGGAGAGGCATAACTGTTGCCACCAAGCACTCCTTTCTTATAAGAGGGGAGATGGAGCAGTCAGCTGTGGTTCAGGGCAGTAAGGGCCTTTGCAGACTGCCAGAAATAGTGCAAATTGAGTCCACTTTAAGGGTTAGGGTTAGTGCTAGGGAATCATGGGAATTGGTTTGTTTTTTTCTGAGACATTGAGCCATCTCTGTCAGAGAGCTCTGGTGCCACAATAAAATACAGTTCCCATGATTCCCTAACCCTAACCCTTAAAGTGGACTCAATTTGCACTATTTCTAGCAGTTTGCAAAGGCCCTAAGTGGGAAAGACACTACTCTTCTCCCTCCACAGGACCCATGTGAAAGTGGAAAAACCCCGCAAATAAACTACTTTTTTTAACCTTGAGAGCACCTTTCTAGGAATTTCTAGGTCCTCCAGCAGAACTCTGTGGTCAACATCTGGCAGAATTTGACCATAGAATCATAGAATGTTATAGGACTTACAGATGCTTACAAAAGTGTTTTCTCTATCTTTAGATCCTCCAGTGCAACTCTTTGGTCAACATCCAGCAGAATTTCTCTGAAGGGCCTAAAAATTCTTAGAACATATTCATCAAATCCGCAAATAATGAAATCCTCATAAGTCAAAGCCGCAAATGTGGAGGGACGAGCGTAGATGATCCCTTGAGGCTCCAACCTCATGCTTTAGAAATTCAGTTTTTCAATGGCTTACAGCCAAGAGTGGTCCTACACTGGCTGTAAATAACTGACACCACTGCACTGTTAGGTTTCAGATCCATGGGCTTTTAAAGAGAAAATGGGGTTGGGTTCTAATAAAACAGCTGTTAGGGACAGAGGATTGGACTGTTGGGGTGTTCTGCTTTTGAAAGGGGAATGTGGATGGTCAAAGAGCTGTTTTTAAGATAGGTTTTTTGTGGGTTTTTCAGGCTGTGTGGCCATGTTCTAGAAGAGTTTCTTTCTGATGTTTCGCCAGCATCTGTGGCTGGCATCTTCAGAGAGTGCTGGAATGGAAGAGAGTGGGTATATATTCTCTGAAGATGCCAGCCACAGATGCTGGCGAAACGTCAGAAAGAAACTCTTCTAGAACATGGCCACACGGCCCGAAAAACCCACAAAAAACTATGGATGCCGGCCATGAAAGCCTACGACGTCACATTGTTTTTAAGATGGTCTGTATAGTTCGATGGCTTGGGGTACCCTGGAAGAAGTCATCCGGCCAAAGCTATAGGGGTCCGTTTTCCACGCTCACTAGTTTGGCTTACTTTCAGTTAAATGAGGGCTTCTTCCAGGCTTCCGTGTCTGAAAGAGCAGATCCTTTTTCTTATATGCAAACTTTCCATGGCGTGGGGGTGTAGTAGTAGTTTTTTTGTTTTTTGTTCTCTTTTTTAGCACCAGGAGGGGGTTCCCTACTATTAGTGTACGGAAGCCAGATACACTGCAAATATTTGTGGAAAGGTGTCTGGCAAATATTTGTGGAAAGGTGTCTCCCACCTGCCCCATCCCCTCTGGTCTATCTGGTCAGTCAAGGAAGCTGCTATCCCAGCCAGGCAAAGAGTGCTCCAGTGATGAACACCGAGGAACTCAAGGTAAAAATCTTCTTAGAATGGCAAGGTGTGTGCAAACCCTCCATTTCCCCCTTTTCCCTCTTTATAGCGAAGTGGAGTGAGGGGTGGGAGGAGATTAACCTGTATCGATGTTCAAGATCTATTGAAGATCGGGTGTGTTGAGAGGGAGCATGTAGGGTTCCTTCGTTACGGACCCATTTTGGGATGCTTATATACATGTGCCTTAGAGAATAAAGAGTTCAGTGGTAGTCCACACACATTGCATGTTAGAAGTATCCAGTATCTCCTATCTTATAAAGATATATCCTATCTCGGGTAGGCAACCTTTCCCCTTTAAGGGCCGATGGACTTCAGCTCCCAGAAGCCTCAGTCATGTTGGCCAATAGCCCCATGTTGGCCAATAGCTCCTGGGATTCTGGGAGCTGAAGTCCCTCAGCCCTTAAAGGGGAAAGGCTGCCTACCCCTGTACTATCTTATAAAAGGGTCTCCAAAGGCCAGGCTTGAAGAGACCCCAAGAGCCAGTGCCAATCTTGAGTAGTTAGAATATACTAGGTGGACTTAAAAGGTTGTAGTATAAGGCAGGGAACAACAACAACATGACACATTTCCATATAACAAAAACAGATGAGAGGAAAGGATTGTACAAGGCAACTGTGGCCTAAATCCTCTTGTTTCTTTTGATTAGACTTGACCCACCAAATCAATGTGATTTTTCTATGCATTTAATCATCATTCAGCAATTGATTTAGTGGAGCTACTCCAATTGGGAATAGCCGGCAGGATCCCTTCTATGTGTGTCTTGGACACAGTGAATAGGCTTTAGGTCAAAAGTGCTGAGGCCCAGGAATTAATAATAATAATAATAATAATAATAATAATAATAATAATAATAATTTATATCCCGCCCCTCTGCAGAGCAGTCGGGGCGGCTTACAATATTAGAATTTCCATACAGATATATTAATATAATTTAAAGGAAGATGACCTTTTGTTGGAAGCCAAATCCTGACAGCAGTTTACTGGGCTAAGACCCAGACTTTCACACAGAAGGCAACGGCATTGATGAAAGTTAATACATCAGAGTCAGTTCTGTACTCTTATGTTGGTTCACAGAAACCTTTCTTAATACAAAGATATAGCCATGTTAGTTTGCAGAATCAGTACGTATAATGCATCTGAGGAAGTAGACTGTGAAGTCTACGAAAGCTCATGCTGCCAATTTCTTTCAGTTAGTCTCAAAGGTGCTCCAAGAGCACAGTTGATGGTTTGTTATCCAGTAACCATTGTAAATATTGCTTAATTGTATAAGCGTAGTATCAGCCAGTCAGTGAAGGGGAACTATTATGTGTAAATAAGGGAATGTAGTATCGCTTCTAGAGGGGTCGTGGGCCCAGTCCATCAGAATTTGTCAATTGTGTTTGGGAAATAACTTTAAAAAATTAATCTTCATTTAAATATGCTTGTCATCAAAATAATGGGTTCCCTTTGTGATATTAAAGATGCCATGGTGTGTGCAAACTTAAATTTTTATGGACTTTGTTGCATTCTTTGTCAAAAGGCCAAGACATCTTTGACACTTTATTTTTCACTCCCTTTTTAGTCATATACCACAACTAACCATACTTTTAACTCATAGTTCCCGGCTCTTACAACTGTCCTTCACAGTTTAATCAGACGCTTTCATTGATTGATTCTGTAGGGTTATCTTTTTTTAAATGGTTCAGTTGTAAGTTCCTTTTTTGTTTTTATTTTTTAAAGGCTGGTTAAGGTTTCTGGACCTTATATCTGCATCTGTAGGGCGGCAACAGATTGGAATCCAAGAAGAACTGAACATTTGCAGCAAGATTGATCTCACATATCCTAGCCTTGCCAGCATTACTCCTCCTTGAAATTGTGCCCTGTGGCAGAGTTTACTAAAATAATCAGCGTTTGTCACCACAGTGTTTAAATCAAAATTATATTTTAAAACTCTAAAAAAGTCAAAAACTACCAATTCCCGTGTTTTCAGCGGATCTGCAATTTCAATTACCTTTGATGTGTGCTTCATGAGCCACTTAGCTTAAAAGAAGCTGATGATCATGAAACATATTTGTTTTTAAAACGTAGAATATAAATGGTTGCAAAATTGCAGGTATTTGCTAGAATTAAGGTGCGCTGTGGTGGGATTTTACTAACTTAAAAACAAAGCCATCGTATGATTAAAGCCTCGTGTGCTTGGATAAACAACCAGGTTTTAATTTGGTACCAAAATTAAGCCAACATTAGTACCAATCATGCTTTCCAATGGTAATAGTGAGAAAAAGCAAACTCTGCCTTTCTGTTAGGCTTTTGTTTGTGAAAGTGCAAGTGAGTTGACTCAAATGGACAGCTCAAAATGACAAAAGTCCCCTTTTCTGTGTCCTCATTCTGTTATTCCTGCTGACTAGTCTATTTTGATACAACTGTACAAAATAGTCTATTTTGATCCAGTCTGTACAAAAAAGAAACCAATGTATTCATAAGAAACCAACCTGTATTCATACAGTACTTAATAACACATGCCACTTTAAATAGGACTTTTGAATATTATTATTTAAACTTCCAATATCCCCCAGGTTAAGAGATTCTGGTAGTTCAAAAATAATTTTTCCAATCTTTGCAACAACAACAACAACAACAATAAATTTTATTTTTATACCGCCCATTGGTAGCCCAATCTGGGCGGTTTACAACATAAAAATAACATACAGCATAAAACAAACATTTTCCCTCCCCCCTTAAAACATTATTAAACTACATTATAATTAAAACCATTTAGCAATTTAAAACAAAATTAAGATTAATACAATACAGTTGTAGTGACCCTTGTAACTTCTTTCAAGAGAACAGGTTATTAACTTGATAACCACTGTTTCCCTGCTGTATATATGACGATTGGAAAGAGGCTTGGGGAGTAATCTGCTTAAGTAATCAAGGAAGTTGGGGAAATGCTACGCATCTCAATGATAAAGGGTTTGCTTTGCATGGAAAAGGTCCTGGTTTCAATCCCTGGTATCTCCATGCAAAGCTGGGAAGCCCCTTCCCTGTTCTGAAACCTTGGAGAGTTGGTCACTTGTCAGAGTAGTCCAAGTTGTGGAGGCACTGGACCTGACACTCGATGTGGCTCTCTGGGCTTCACTAGAGAGCCATGCCGCTTTTCATAGAATCATAGAGTTGGAAGAGACCCCAAGGGCCATCCAGTCTAACCCCATTCTGCCATACAGGAACTCTCAATCAAAGCATCCCTGACAGATGGCCATCCAGCCTCTGTTTAAAGACTCCATCAATTTCCGAGGGAGTGTCTTCCACTGTCCAACAGCTCTTACTGTCAGAAAGTTCCTCCTCATGTTGAGTTGGAATCTCTTTCCCTTAGCTTGCATCCATTCCTCTGGTTCCTAGTCTTTGGAGCAGCAGAAAACAAGCTTGCTCCCTTCTCAATATGACATCCCTTCAAATATTTAAACAGGGCTATCATAGTACCTCTTAATCTTATCTTCTCCAGGCTAAACATACCCAGTTCTCTTAAGTCTGTCCTCATAGGGATTTATGGTTTCCAGAGCCTTCACCATTTTAGTCACCCTCCTCTCGACACACTCCAGTTTCTCCACATCCTTTTTGAATTGTGGTGCCCAGAACTGGACACAGTATTATTCCAGGTGAGGCCTGACCAAAGCAGAATAGAGTGGCACTATTACTTCCCTTGATCTAGACACTATACTTGTATTAATGCAGCCTAAAATCACATTGGCCTTTTTAGCTGCCACATCGCACTGATGACTCATGTTCAACTTGTGGTCTACTAGGACTCCTAGATCCCTTTCACACATTATGAGTCTCTTTAAGCCAGGTGTCCCCCATCCTATATCTAAGCATTTTATTTTTTTGCCCTAAGTGCAGTACCTTACATTTCTCTGTGTTGAAATTCATTTTGTTAGCTTTGGCCCAGCTTCCTAATCTATTAAGGTCATTTTAAATTTTCATTCTGTCTTCTGGGGTATTAGCTATTCCTACTAATTTGGTGTCATCTGCAGATTTGAGAAGCATGCCCCCTATTCTTTTATCCAAGTCATTGCCTTTCCTACCACTGCAGTGTGTCCCATGATAACCTCTGAAATTGCATTCAGCCTTGTGCTGAATGAGTTTCTTCACTCTTGGTGTAGAGATGAACCTGGTGTCTGTTTGTCTACAACTTCCAAGCCAGTGGAAGCATGGGTGGCATCATTAGTGGGCAGAAGGTCTGAGAAAGCTGGGGTAGACATTACTGGCATGGATGGGTCCAGTGGTCTAAATTCAATCATAAGGCAGCATTCTCTTTTCTATATGCACACTTACACACAAGTTCATGAGTTGAAATTCAAACCAAGAATGGAATTAGTCACTCAGTTTGGTTGCTAAACTGCATCAACATTTTGGGTTCTGTATTTTTCAGTTTGCCTCCTGATCAGTTTTCAGTTTGCCTCCTTGTGTGGGGCAAAAGACAGTTAAGTAAATGCAGTTATAGTTTAAAAACAAATCAGTTGCAATATTAGTGAGTTGTACCTTTGAGGAACACACACGAGCGGTGTACAACAAAACACACTTTGCACAAAAAAAGATATATTTTTAAAATGATTTATGAGATCATGCAATATGCAGACAATGGCCCTATACCAGTTAGGCAAGGGAGGCAGGCATGTCTTCTTAAAACGGGTAGCCATGTCGACTGTAAAACAAGATTCAAAGTCCACATCATGACAATAACCTCATAAATTCACTGCTTTAAAGACCTCCAGGGACTCTTCATCAAACAAGATGAAGCCTGCTTGATTCCTTAAGATGTAAACGGCCAAGAAGAGTCTGCCGACTCTCGCTTTGATACTGTCAGGTATGAGGTTTAGCTCTAAATAGGTGAGAACAGATCAAACAATAAAAGGAAAACTTTTACTCTCAATTTTTTTTTAAAAAATGTAACACCTCCACCCTCCAAATTCAAAATTGTCTTTATTCTTTACAACAGAGCTTGTTACAATGAGGCCTGGGCAAACATCCATTGGAACTAGGTTCTGCAAGTAGTAGCATGGGTTATTAAGAGAATCAATCCCTTATACCTACCGTTCTGATTTTCTTGCAGGCAGAGACACGCAAGTAGGATTTCTGCAGATAGTTGGACTAGCGTAGGGGAAAGTAAGATCAGAGTTGTGTTACAACTTTTTGAGGGCATGTATTGTTTAGATAGGAGTTCCATAAAGGTCTCCTTCTTTTCTCTTTTGTTTCTTGGATGCTAACCTGATTGCTGGTGATAGAAGCCTCACTTCTGATACCCAGTCACGATGTAAATATAAAAATCAGAATTAGACAACACCTGCATTAGGTTTGCTAAAACATAACAAAAATGACCATGCCTCAAGTTCTCCAGAACTCTTCATTTGGCACAATGGTACAGAAATACGTGGAAGAAGCAGAAAGTCCCAAAATCCCAGTGGGGGGAAATAGTGTATTAGCCACCGATTACTACACAGAGTGTAGTGAGGTGTAGATGTCCTACAGTCTTATTTTTATTTTTCATTTGTTTGCTTCTGCCTTATCTTTAGTTTTCCAGGATGACAAACTATGGAAGAATTAAAATAGTTTTGCTTGATGCAAGTGTGACCTCAGAGTAGGAAGGAATCAAGCATCCGTAGAGAGAATGTTCCTCCCTTGTTGAGAAGGCCTTTTTTCTGTCCAGCACCTGCTATCTCCAGCCTCAATTCTGTCGGTTAGTCCCTACTTGAGTAAACCTATTGGATCAGTTGTTGAGTTGATACGTCAACCTGTAGATTTCAATGCATCTGAGGAAGTAGACTGTAGTCTATGGAAGCTCATGTTGCCAACGTCTTTCTTTCTGTTAGCCTCAAAGGTGCTACAAGATCTCTCTACATACCCATTGATTCAGTGGGTCTTCTCTAACTGAGAGTAACAATTGGATTTATGCCTCTGGCACAGAATGTGCTTTGCAAATAAGGGTCTTACACTGAATAAGGTTTTTGGTATTGATTTTTGTGTGTGTCATCCTTAAGCTTAAGAAAGTGGTCCTGACCCAAGAAGATAAGTTGTGACTAATGTGTCCCACTGAGTTTCAATTGGACTATAGTCCATCGGCTTCCTCTGCATTAGGATTAAGGCTGTTCTTTTTAAAATATATATGCTAACACTGAACTTCCTTACTTTTATCTGACTAGTTTGTAACCCTCATGATTACCCATGTTATTTTATTAATAACAACCACAAATGTATTAGCACCTCTCTTTGTGGTACTTTTTAAAAAGAGCAGGCATGCCAGGTCCCTTCCCCTTGTCTCATGAAGGGACCCTAGAAAATTACCATTTAAAACCAAAACTTGACTGGCCATGGTACACAGCAATTCTGGGAGTTTTAGTTGACCAGAAGACCCAAGTTTGCAGGAGGTTGTACTTAGTTATGGTGGGGATTTTTTCCAACCAGATTTCGATGATAGCATAGGGCAGCATAGTGTAGTAGTTTGAACATTAGACTACAACTTTGGAGACCAAGATTCAAATCCCTGCTTGGCCATGGAACCCCACTGGATAACCTTAAGCAAGTCACTCTCTCTCAGCCTCAGAGGGAGTCAGGGGCAAAAAATGGTCAGAACAAACTTGCCAAGAAAACCTTACGATAGACTTGCCTTAGGCACACCACAACAGTAGCATAGGGCACACTAGATAGGTCTGATAAGAGGTGTAGGTGGACATTTCTGGTGAGCAAAAGTTCCCTGCCTCTTGTCTAGGGTAATGTGTATTAAGATTCAGTGAAGGCAGAAATCTTGAAAGGAGCACATAAAGGACTGGATGAGGGAGCAATAATTTTAAGAGCCTTAAAAGTGACAAGAACTGTAATCTTCCCATAATGTGAGACTGCATTCCTTGCATATTGTAAGACTATCTGGCAAGTGGGTTGGAGTTGTAGTATACTTGCAAGGAAACTACTGGTGGGATCCACCGTGGAGCATAAAGTGACAGTGTAAGGCCACAATTTAGGAGGTTTGGGGATGGGGTAATTTGCTTCCTCCCTACTTAGAACCCTAAGCTTTAAATTTTCAGAGGTTGGGGAGAATACAACTTCCACCATTGCCCAGCTAGGATGGCTACTAGAATGCAGACTGGTGGGTTTAGGGAACTCTGTTCCCCAAAAGTAGCATTTCCAAGTCCAGGGAGAATCCAGATTTTGAGCATCCCGTCTGGCCCCTTTAGTTTTAGCTAAAGTTATGGAATGCAAGGAATTGTTTTCTTGGAGCCCTCCTCAGTCCTGCTGCCTTCTAGCTGTCATGAACTGCAACTCCCATCACACTCAGCCAACATGACCCATGATGGCAGATGCTGGGAGTTGATGTCAGAAACATCTGGTGGGCACTAGGTAGGGGAAGGCCGCTTTATGGAGTCAAGAGCAGGCTCCCTACCACTAGGACATTAGTCTTTAATACAGCAGGAAGAGGTAGGGAAGGAGAGAAAGAAAAAGAATGAATGAGAAGTGAATGTGAATGGGTGTTTTCAGGCATAATTTTAAAGTAGGGACTGTGAGTGTGGAGTGAATTGAAAGTGTCATAAAATGAGGCTATCTGTTCTCGGCAGCGGTCATATGAATATTCTGAAAATTATGTCATTCCCTGTCTTGTACCCCTTGCTTCTGAAGACGTAGGGTGCATCTACACTAGAAATAATGCAGTTTAGTGCCACTTTTAAGTGCTGTAGCTCCATCCTATGGAATCCTGGGATTTATTGTTCGACAAGGCCTTTAGCCTTCTCTGCCAAAGGGTGCTGGTGCCGCATAAAACTACAAATCCCAGAATTCTGTAGGGTAGAGCCTTGGCAGTGTGTCTAACTGCATTATTTCTACAGTGTATATGCAGCCTGGGAGTATAGGAAACATAATTCTTTGGGGCCTCTTATCTTGTATTGCAAGGGTGAAGAACCTCCAGATGCTGAGCTTTGACTCCCTGATTCCATTTGCTGCCCTAAATGGCTGATGGGACATCTAGTCCAGGGACATCTGGTGTGCTATGTAGTCCCCACATTTGCAGTATTGCAAGGATACTGTCCAGTTAAAAGTAGTGATGATTTTTTGGTAGTCATAGGTGTGCAGCCTAGCACCTGGAGAAGGTCTGCTTGTGCCAGCCTCTGGCCAACTGCATCTGAGGAACAGGGGCAATTTCTGCTGTTAGAAAGGCCTGTTCCTCCCCTCCCTTTAAGGTTTGATCCATTGTCCTTTGCCGTGTGTGTGCTCCCTTCTAGAGCTTGACCATGCTGGTTTGGGGGTTCTCAAAGTTGTCATAGAAAAGCTTAGCTTTTCCAAGCTTTTGTCCCTACAGGTTGACCGTCCCCCAATTGCAAGTGGAAGGAGCAGTCCCTGCTTGCCTTGGATGCCTTTTTTCATCCCTTTGGATCTGAGGCTAACCCAACAGCAAACATTGAGAAAGAGAGGCAAATTACAGAGGACTTCTTACAAAGGATCCCATTCCCGCTTGTCAAGCCAATGTCTGATCTCGAACTCTGACATTCCTTGTTAAAGTACATTTCTATACCACTTCTCAGTGTACTCAAGCACTCCCTAAGCGGTTTACAATCTGTAAGCCAGGGGTAGGCAACCTTTCCCCTTTAAGGGCCGAGGGACTTCAGCTCCCAGAATCCCAGGAGCTATTGGCCAACATGGCTGAGGCTTCTGGGAGCTGAAGTCCCTTGGCCCTTAAAGGGGAAAGGTTGCCTGCCCCTGCTGTAAGCCAATTGCCCACAACAAGCTGGGGACTCATTTTAGCAACCTACAGAAGGATCCGGGCTGAGTCGACCGTGGAGCCCTGGGATTGAACTCACAACCTTGTGGTTGTGAATGTGTACAGGCATGTAACCACTGCACCACCAGTGCTCCCTATGTCTTGGTACTCCATAAGCCTTTTTTACACGTTTGTTTCCCCGAGGATTTAAGAATTTTTCAAACGTAACCTTTGCTAGCCTCTAAAAGCTGAGCTGCCTGGCAGAGGCCAAATGGAGGCCCTGGGTTCAGTTTACCAATCTGATGTCAATCTTTTGTGATCTAGCTTTTATCCCTGGCAAACAAACCCTAGTTAGGATTTCTTTCGTCCTAGGGAGTGGTTTCTTTGGGTTGATATACAAAGCAGGAATTTCTTACTGGGATGTTTACAATTTATGTTGTAAACGTTAAGGTAGTTTTGTTCTAATCTAACATAGAATCATAGAATTGGAAGAGACCACAAGGGTCATCCAGTCCAACCCCCTTTGCACCGTTTGCAAAAGAAAGAAGAGCAATATAGGAAGTGAGTATAAAATGTTACCAAAGGCCCACCATTTTGTTTTACCTGCATGGAGTTAGATGACCGCTTTCATTCCAGGGTTTGTAGCATTTTAACCAGTGGTTCCTTCTCGAGTGAAACTGTACCAATGAGGTTCAGCCTTCTCCATCTCTCCTGGATCTCTTT
>CM034715.1:6553003-6572505 GCA_020142125.1 Phrynosoma platyrhinos | reverse complement strand
GGGGGGTCATCTTATACGCCGGAAAATACGGCATTTTAAAAGAGTAATGGAGATTCCAGCGTTTCCAGTTTCTATACCAGCTGCCAAAGTACGCACAGCATGAGTGAAAACTAGAAAGGGCTCCTGGACCTTAAATGGTTATGTAGAAGAGGGTATTTTAATTCTGCATTAGTTTAATATTTCTTTTTATTATTATTATAAAAATTTTTATTGTTGCAGCTTTTAAAATATCTCCAAATAACATTTAAGAACAAAAACATCTCAGTCAAAAATGTACACAAACTTACAGACAAAAAAGAAAAAGAAAAAGAAACCAATAAATGAAGGAACACAACATTTATCCAACATACACATCTATCTCCATTCTATGAATTCATACATTTTAAATCACACTGATTTATTCATTCTCATATCTTTCTTACAGTGCTATCTTCAACCTTTCATCTTTCCATCCTTATTCCACCTTCATTGCCCTCCTATTTCCACCTCTTTTTCTTTCTTCCATTTTCCTAACCTCTACCCTATCTTATCCTTCCCTATAATTTCTTCCCTTCCTATAAATAAAAATTATTATTATTATTATTATTATTATTATTATTATTATTATTATTATTAATAATATCCTTCCCAACCTACTCTTACCCTCAACTACTTTCTTTTACTTTCTCACTGTATCTATTCCATACCAATTCCTTTCATATCTTCTTCTAATGCATTAGTTTAATATATTTTTAAGGGGTGGGTGGGTTAGGGAATGGGTTGTTGGATCTTGTTTTAACTTGTAGTGATGTTTTTAAACTTGTACGCCGCCCTGATTGCGTTGCAGAGGGGTGGTATAAAAATTATTATTATTATTATTATTATTATTTCAGCAAATGTTACATGTTCCCTGGTTGCACGACAAGGTGAAATCTCCATTGTCCAGCATGGCAACCCCTAGTTTCGGAAGTGTGATGGATGCTCAGAATCGTATCCCAGCTTTGCTATAAGAGCATCACCAGCGAGGTCTGCAGGTGTCTCCTCCTTCCTGATCCACAAGAGTGTGCCAGGATGACAAATGCAAACCGGCCGACTCTGAAGAGACCCTTGAGTCGGAGCAGCTCCTAATGGAACCATGTAATTGCCACATCGCAGGCAGGAGCATGCACAGGCTCATGGCAGGGCGGCTCTTTCCGATGACCTTGTCAGCAGCTTGACAAAAGATGTTTGTGGCATCCGGTCCATCCTTAATGCCTTGGCTGTTTGCTGCAATCAGCAGCAATCAACTTAGGGGAATTATCCCATCAATTGGCCTGTTCAGAACGTAACAGAAATGGTTATTGCCTTTTAATTTGCCTCCTCTTTGCGGACAGTGGCTGACATGCCTTCCCCAGTGCCAAGCTCTACATCATATTTACTCTCTTTTTGGATGTCAGCGGGTTTTCCCAGTAGCCTGTTTCTCATGCCTTCCAATAGTTCACATGTGAAAAAGCCAGTACATGTGTGTAGTCAGCAACAGAGTGTGGTCAAGATGGCAAACGTTATTAATGAGGAAGAAGACACATGCTAGAAGATGCTGCTTTTGCTTGAGCCTATTAGGAAGGACATGATTCTGTCCACTCCTGTCCTCTTGCCCACATTGAGTGCAGACTGCTTTGGCACTTTGATCTCAGTTTGCAGCAAAACCAAAGTAACCTGAGGACAAATGAGAAGAGGAAAGAGAAACTGGTACATTTTTAAAATAGTTGTAAAAGTGAGGGGACAGAAGATTAATTGGGATTGTCCCTGCCAGACCGAGACAGTTTTTGGTTTTGTTTTATGCGTTGGGCTTTCACTTGCAGCAGGTAGCATTTAGGGGACAGGTGCTGCTATTGGGCATCAACCAGGTTGACCTCCCTATTTCTTGCGTGAGCTCTATGTTCTCTAATGTCAGTGAGGTATAGTGTTTAGAGCAGGGGCCGGCAACTTACAGCCCCCGGGCCGGTTCCGGCCCAGGTCGCCGGACTTGCCGGCCCAGGCGGACCCCTGCTGCTGCTGCCGCTCCCGCGCACACGCCGCCGCACGTTTTGGGCTCCGTGTGGCCGCGTGTGCCACGGCCGCCATTTTGGTTTCCAAAATGGCGGCTGTGATGCATTTGCGCATGTGCAGGAATACGCGTCGCGGCTGCCATTTTGGAAACCAAAATGGCGGCCGCGGCATGCGCTGCGGCGGCAGTGGTGGCCGCGCGTGCTGCGGTGGTGGCGGCAGCGTTGTCGTTGGCAGCACACGCGGGGTGGTGCGCGCAGTGGTGGTGGGTGCGCGCGTGCATGCATGAGCGCGCACGCCGCCATTCCCCCCCCCCCTCGGCCCAGCAAAGAAGAGAACTTCGGGGGACCGGCCCAGGGATCAAAAAGGTTGCCTACCCCTGATTTAGAGTATTGTCCTAGGACAGTATAAGTCAGTACCTTTCCTATGTATAGCTGCAGTCTCATCCTCTGCAAGTTGGCAATGGAGCATGTTGGAAAACAGGTGTCATACGTGGGAGTGGAGGAAGAGACAGCAGAAGGTGAGCTTAGGTCTGTGGGGTTAAACCTCCCCAGTCGCAGAGAGTCTTTTGGGCAAGTTTCTTGGACCAAGGTGACAGAGCTTGTCAAACAGGCCTAGAAAACAGGTGTTTCATATAGGAGTTTAGTAGGGAAGTTTGAGGGGGAAGCCCAGAGTCCTGTTTGAGTGCTACATAAGACTACTGAATGTGGAAGTGAGGAAGCTGATGGAGTCAGCTATGGTATGTTCATGTTCTTGCCAATGGATGTGGATAACTTTGGGCTGCCCCCAGGAACACTGGGTTGGGGCCGCAGCAACCACACGCCGCAGCCCTGATCTGGCTTTTTGCCGCTCTAAAAAGAGCTAACAAATGCCGCTCCTTTTTGGGGTGGCAAAAAGCTGCCCTTAGAGCCGCTGCCATGGCTCTTTTGTGCCTCTTTTGTGCGTGTGTCTGCACGCTGCGCCAACGGGGCACCCTGATGCTGTGCGCCATGTGGTTGGGCGTGCAGCGTGACGGCGGTGTCGGGGTGGAGTTGGGGTGGCCTGTGTGCGGTCACCCCTCTCCAATTCCACCCCCAGGCCGGCTCTTTAGGCCAGTCTGCATCGACCCTTCATCTGCACCAAGTGCAAGTTGGTAGCCCTATTAGAAGAGAACCAACAACTGGAGGCCCAGGTATGTACACTTCAACATATTAGGGAACAAGAGGTTTTCCTCGACAGAGCAGAATGGACTGTCCTGGATGAGGAATACACAGATGAAGTTTCTGGGGAGAAGATCAGTTCCCATTTATAGGAGGTAGACAGTTGGAGCAATGCGACACAGAGAAGTAGGAAAACCAGGGATTGTTCTGTGAGCTTGCAGCTACAGAACTGATTTGAAGCTCTTGGCTTTATCAGGGATGATGAGGGAGAGCTGCAGGGCTAGTTCTCAGGGAAAGTGCAGGAGACCTTGTTAGAATCAGCACAAGGAATACCCATTGGGGGTATTAGAGGAGGTGGGTAGTGGTTATGGGGGATTATGTGGCTCTGGGTAGGAAGCTGAAAGAGCTGGATGCACAGGTTGTTCTCTCATCTCTTCTTCCAGGTGAATTCCTAGCATAGCAAATCCAATATGATATAATAGGCACCATGAAACCTGGTGGGATGAGTCTCATGATTGGAATGTAGCAGTAGAGGGGTATAATCTTTTTAAGGGAAGTAGGCCAACCAGGAAAGGAGGAGGAGGAGTAGCACTATATGTCAGGGATGTTTACACCTGTGACGAGATCCAGGACTTAAATCCTGGGAGCCAGGTGGAGAGCATCGGGATAAAAATTAAAGGGGAAAGAAACAACAGGGATGTTATTGTGGAAGTCTACTACAGACCCCCAAGTAAGACTGAGGAATTGGATGATTGGGGGGGGGGGAATTGATCACATTATATTGCAGAATATCTTTTATTTGATTATTTAAGAGACAGAAAAGGAAAATATAATGGTCAAATAAAGGAAATTATCTGACGAGACAAATGGGGTTATTGGGTTGAGAAAGTTAAAGCTGAAAAGGGATACAATGAAGTTAGAGAAATTACACTTGCCCCTCCACATTTGCGGCTTTGACTTTTGCAATAATTTGATTATTCATGGATTTTATTAATATGTTATTCTAATTAATTATTCTGTTCATAATTAATAGAGCCCTGGTGGTCCAGTGGTTAAATGCCTGTACTGCAGCCACTCACGTACAAACCATAAGGTTGCGAGTTCAGTACCAGACGGGCTCAGGCTTGACTCAGGCTTGCATCCTTCTGAGGTCCCTAAAATGAGTACCCAACTTGTTGGGGGCAATTAGCTTACACATTGTAAACCGCTTAGGGAGTGCTTAAGTGCCCTGGTAAACAGTATAGAAATGTACTTACTATTGCTATTGCTATTCTCTCTAGGAATATCTAGGTCCTCCAGCGAAACTCTGTGGTCAACTTTAACCAAAAATCACATGAAAGGACCTAGAGATTCCTAGAGAGAAGACTCCACTAGGCCTTTGTAGCTCCTCCAGCACAATTCTATGGTCAGTGTCTGGCAGATGTTGACCACAGAGTTGCACTGGAGGACCTAGAGATTCCTAGAGAGATGTTCTTTCAGGTAAAAAAAAAAGTAGTGTTTTTATAAATTGAGATTTTTCCACATTCACAGGGGTCCTGTGCCCCTAACCCCAGCAAATGTAGAGGAATGAGTATATTAATAAGATATTCCACATTATGGGTACTGGGTACTAAATTACTTGGTTATAGCCCTCAGAAGGGGAGGAAGGAGAAGGAGTGTGTGTGAAAAGTATGTGATGTAAAAATGATTTAGTAAAGATTTATTATATATGTTGTATTATCGACCATAAAACTTATAAATAAAGCAACAACAACAAAAAAAAGGAATCGGATGATGCCTTTCTAGAACAGATGACCACACAATCTGAAAGGAGAGATGTAATAATGATGGGTGACTTCAACTATCCTGACATTTGCTGGAAGTCAAACTCAGCGAATACTTCAAGGTCTAGCAAATTCCTCACTTGCCTCGAAGACAATTTCTTTGTCCAAAAGGTGGAAGAAACAACAAGGGGATCCGCTATTTTAGATCTGATCCTAACCAACAGGGATGACCTAGTAAATGGGGTGCAAGTGGTAGGATCTTTAGGTGGGAGTGATCATGTTCTCCTGGAATTTGTTATACAGTGGAAAGGGGAAGCCAAGCATAGTCAGATAGACATAGTCTTAGCTAGGGATAGGCAACCTTTCCCCTTTAAGGGCCGAGGGACTTAAGCTCCCAGAATCCCAGGAGCTATTGGCCAACATGGCTGAGGAAATGGAAAAGGGGGGGAATCACCAAAGAGGATTTCAAACAAATACCATATATACTCGACTATAAGTTTACCTCATGTATAAGTCAAGAGCAGGTTTTGGGGGCCAAAAATTATGGATTTTAATGTATAAGTCAAGAGCAGGTTTTGGGGGCCAAAAATTTTGAATTTTAATATGACCCATGGATAAGTTGAGGGCAAAACTTAGGGGCATGTAACAAAGGATCTAAAGCAGGGGTAGGCAACCTTTCCCCTTTAAGAGCCGAGGGACTTCAGCTCCCAGAAGCCTCAGCCATGTTGGCCAATAGTCTCATGTTGGCCAATAGCTCCTGGGATTCTGGGAGTTGAAGTCCCTCGGCCCTTAAAGGGGAAAGGTTGCCTACCCCTGATCTAAAGGATGAAACAAAGGAAAACTATGCCAAATAACTTTCATAATAATAATAATAATAATAATAATAATAATAATAATAATAAATTTATATCCTGCCTCTCTGTAAAAAATGGCTTACAAGATAAAGCAAACAAACAAGATAAAGCAAACAAAATTACAAAATTCCAGCAGACACAACTGTTTGTGTTCACCTTAAATGCTAGGTGGAGGAAGGACTAGAGGGTCAGTGCTTCCAGGAGAGATTACCCTCTTGCCTTTCACCAGGGGATGGTTCCTTTTTAATATAAGAGCTAAAGTACAGTACTTACATTGACCCATGGATAAGCCGACTCAGGGTTTTTGGGGCAATGTTTTGACCAAAATGTCTAGACTTATACATGAGTATATATACAGTAGCTGGCATGTGTAGGGGAAAAGTCAGAGAATTTGAGAATTCCTGGTGAACAGGCGAAATCCCAGATAACTGGAGAAGGGCAAGGGTTGTCCACATGTTCAAAAAGAGGAAAAAAGAAGATCTAAACATTTACCATCCAGTTAGCTTGACATCAATACCAGGAGGGATTCTAGAGCAAATCATTAAACAGAGAGTCTGTGAGCATTTAGAAGGGAATGCCATAATTGAAAAAAAAAAATCAACATGGGTTTCTGAAAAATAAGTCATGCCAGACTAATCTTATCTCTTTTTTTTTTGAGATTGCTTAGTGGCCATCTGTTGCGGGTGCTTCAGTTGTGTGTATTCCTGCATGGCAGGGAGTTGGACTTGATGGCCCTTGAGGTCTCTTCCAACTCTATGATTCTATGACTTGAAGAGGCAGTGTGGTGTAGTAATTAGATGGATGACCATCTGTCGGGGATGCTTTAATTGGGAGTTCCTGCATGGCAGAATGGGGTTGGACTGGATGGCCCTTGGGGTCTCTTCCAACTCTTCTATGATTCTATGATTCTCATGTTCCTGAATTTTTACTTGAAATTGATGTGATCCTTTTGACTTCAAGATCCTTTTAAAATGTAACCTTTAAAGGCCAAACTAGATGAGAGATGATCCATACAATCAGAATTTATCTGGGTGGTGGTGATGATTTAAGTGTAAATTGTGAGTATGGGGTTTCTGAATTGGATTCGGACCTTAGGTCAGAGAGGTATGAACTGTTTGCCTCCTGCACTGTTCCCAGTCTGGATCAGCCTTGACTGGGGAAGGGGGATTCCAGTCTGCACCAATAGTAGCTTTCCTTCAACTGTATTTCCACTCCCAATGTAAACAGCAAATACCACTCCTCCTAAACTAGATTGGGACTGGAGAGGAGTCTTCCAAGAAGGGTGCAAATTTGGACAGATGAGGAGATGATGATGATGATGATGATGATGATTTATATAACCCGCCTCTCCCAATGGATCGAGGCGGGAGTACAGCAAAAAGGATAAAACAGCAAAGTTAAAACATAACTGTAAAACATAACAAAGTTACCATAAAATTTAAAAACATTAAAATTACATAACCATAAAATTACATAAAAATTTGGGCAGCCTGCACCTTGTTCTTTAAGTCTGTAAACCCATTCAAATTGTGTGAATGGCATCTTGTCTTGTTTGGCCTCAAGCTGCGCAGCTGAATTGCCTAATCGGATCAGAGCAATCTTTTTGACTAAGCGAAACCTCTAGTTTTAACCAGTCAGCAGATTTAATAAATAATTTGCAGTTATTTTGACGGTCGTCTAGTCAAGCCTGCTACAAGCCTGTAGGGACAGTCCCAGTTAGTCCTCTGTCATCCCTCTTTTTCAATTGCTTTTAAAAAGTTCTAGATTCTCTCTCCTGTTCCTCCTTCCCAGCAAAGGGTTCCCTTTGTCCATGACCCTGTGATAGGGCTGCCATAAGTCGGAAACGACTTGAAGGAACACAGCAACAGATAAATACCAGGCATAGGAGTTGATCACATGCGTAGCAAAGTGCAGAAATCCCGTGCAGAAACAAGATTTTAAAATCCGGGGAAAAACCCGCAAAAGCAGGTTGATTTTCAGATACGTTGGCATTAATAAGCATTAAAGCGACATTAACCCGAACAGAAAGTCGACAAAGCCTGATAAAGGGGTCTCTTTGGGGGGATTTTCCAAAAGTAAAAAGGAGTGGGTTTTGTCTAGTTTCTGTTCAGGTTAGCGTTGTGTTAATGTTCGTTAACCCTGACGTCGTGTGAAAATCAACCCGGTTTTGTGGGTTTTGTTGACTTTCTGTTTGGGTTAACCCCCAATGTCGTCTGAAAATCTACCCGCTTTAGTGGGTTTCCCCCCAGTTTAAATTCAGTTTCTGCACAGGATCCGTCCCATGTGATAAACTTCATAGATAGTCTTTATCTGTGGTGGGAAGGAGGCAGGAGGGTCATCTGCTGGAATGGAATGCACAAAAGAGAAGTCTTTTGGGAAGGAAAGGAAAGAGAGAAGGTTTAGACTCCACTTACCTGGACCTGAGGTCCAGATCATTATAACATTGTGGAAACTCCTTGGGAACACACAGGGACCCAGTCTGGCATGTACTGGAGCTGATTAATTGCATGTGTACAATGCTGATTTTTAGGCAAACATGAACACTTGACCTGGAGAATTTCTACTTTGTGATTTGGAAGCACCAGCTTGGAGGAAGTCTTGTTGCCAGCTCAAGCTGGCAAACCCAGCCATCCAGTGTCAGATTTCCTTTGCCATGCATTGCAGAGCCAACAGGACCCGTTCCTTCCCTGTGTGACTCTTCTTTTCTATTAATAGCTCTCCAAACAAAACGTATCAGTGCTTCATGACTAAAGCCAGAGTGGATTCTCCTAGGTCTTCAGCAGTCATTGGGGAAATCGGTCTGTGCAGCTTCATCCTTGCTCCCAGTCCACCCCATTCAACTCTGTGCAACTCTGTGAAATTAGGTATAGATAGAGAGGTTGAATTCATATATTTTAGGCAAACTGGACAGTAGCATCATTTTGTTTTATTTTTTAAAAAATCCTCTCTCTCTCTTTCTATTTCTCTCTCTTTTTGGTTAACTGGAGAAAAGGAGAAAGGTTTGGGATCCTCCTTCTGAGACCATCATTAAGCTGAGGTGTAGCCCACCAGATGTTTCAGAGCACAACTTCTCCTGTTCTGCATGGGGAAGAACTGGGTTGTTTCTACCTGAAACTCTAGAGAACTGCTGCCAATCAGAGCAAACAGCACTGGGCTAGACTGTTAAATATTGTTTCCTTGTATAGGCTATGTATAGCTTTTTATGGACCTTATCACACGCGGGGCTCAAAGCGACAAGGACCTATACGTTTTCAGGTGAAAAAAATTGTGGACTTTTTTATTTGCAGTTTTCAGAATTTCATGGGGATCCTGTGCCCCTAATGCCAGAAAATGTGGAGGGCCCACTGTACTTCTTTTTCCCTAAGTAATGAAACATTTTCTTTCTTTTCTGGTGTTCACTGAATCTTATTAAAACATGTTTCCAAAATAAATAAATAAATAATCATATATTCATTGTTGTAATTTTTCAAATTTTGGTTCTGCGTCTGCTTCTTCCCTACCTAACTTGTCTTCTTCTCTTACTTTCCCATCTCTAATCCTAATCTCTTAAGTAATCATCATCTGCTTGTTGTTGTTTATATTTTTTTCTATTTTCATTTTCATATCCCTCCATAAATTCTTTCATTTTTTGTAACGTATTTATTTTGAAATTCTGTGGCTTGACCCTGAAGGATATTCCCACTAGTTTCTCCTATCTATAAACAATCTCATTTATTTAATTGTGTTGTCAGAGATTTGCAATTTTTTCTTTTTCTCCGTAATCCTATGGATGTATCCTTGTATACGAGAATCTCCATATCATTAATCTTGAATTTAATAGCTTTGCTTTAATATCAAATATCTCGTCCTCTTTCTCTTTCTCATGAAATGTATTACTATATATATCCCTTGATAGTTTTTGTTTCTTTATTTGTTTAGCAATTTTTTGATTTAGTCTATAAATTTTATCAATTTCCCAATCAAATTGTTCTGGACTCTTTCCTACAAATTCTGCCAAATTAGCAAACAAATGTTCATATAAGTTTTCATTTGGTTGTTCTTTCAACCCCCTTATTTTAAATAATTCTCTCTATGTTTTAATTTTGGCAATGCTCTTTTATCCATACCATGTTCTTCACCCAGATCATGTTCAAAAACTTGCTTTAAATGTTGACCTGTGCCAAACTTGGCTGCACACACACATAGCTTGTTCCCATCTCCTCTGCTTTGTCCATTTCTCTGTCCTTAGTCCTACCATGCAATATGTGGAAAACAGGATATGAAGAAATCAAGAAACAGATCTCTGGGAGCCCCTCTACCTTCTCCTACAAGGGGAAGGATTTAACAGTCAGAATAACACCAGGCTTGATTTTTCACCTTGTATGGCTAATGTCGCTTGGGAACTTCTCAAGGAAAATACCTCCACAATACCATAGCTAACTGGAAGATAGCCATCTTAGTGTCCAATAATACTTGGGACACTGAAGTTGAGGATTGTGGAAAGGGAAAACGGCACCAGAAAAACATGTGTCCACCACATAACTGGACATAATTTCCAGTCTGTTCCCTGTTGCCCTCCAAGCACTGATGCTCTTATCCTTTTTTTCTCATCCCCCACCCAACCTCCTCCTCCCAACTCAACTCAACTTAACCCAACCTAACCCATCCCAACCCAACAGGCATCATGTCCATTATGTCATCCCTTATGACGGAGACCAGTCAGTGATGGATTCCTCAGAGAATTACTTTGTGACAGACAATATCACCAAGCAGGAAATTGACCTGATGCTGAGACTCTTGTTGGGATTCTGTATAAGCAGCAAAGTGACACACTAATATTAGAAACAAGTATTTATTAACAAATATATTCCTAATATTGATTAATTAAAGTAAGTATTATAGGAGCTGAGCGGACTTAGGGAAAAACCAGGCTGTTCAGGGTTTTTTCCAATGGCTGGAACCCCCACTGTCCGCAAAGCTCACTCCCAAGGCAAGCCAAACACCCAAGGGCAGTCTGCACTACTTGACATTAAGCTGAGCCACTTTAGGGTAGTATGGGGATGTTTTATGTATTATGTATGTGTTTTTATTGTTGTTAGCCACCCCGATTGGTTTCAAAGGGGCAAGATATAAATAAATTTCATTATTATTATTATTATTATTATTATTATTATTATTATTATTATTCCCTCCTCCTTATCATAAGAACACTGCCTTTGGCTGCCAATTACTTCCCTTGTACTGTCCAGTTGCCATCCCATTAGACACCCCCTGTGACCGGCTACACAGTCAAATGAGCAATACTGTACAGTGCATCACAGTGCACTCTGTGACACATTGGCTCCCTCATACATGCTCCCTTTCCTCCCTTCACCCCATGGCTCTCTGCTGAACTGTCCAATTTGCAAATGTGTTTATTACAGCCATCACATTATTGGCGACCTGCGGTGTTTGTCATAATTTCGCTTCATGGAGTGTGTGACAGCGTGCTGATATCAGTGGTGCATCTGGCCACTCATGCACCTGTATGCTCAACAACAACAACAACAAAACGCCATATGTCAAGCAATGGTGCTAGTGGCTCCATCTCACCGGGCCCAGGGTGCATCCTCGAGACCGCTTCCGTAAGCCACCTGGGCCTTCCTGCATTCCCGCACATGCATTGTGCTGTTCATATGTTGGTGCAATGTAGAGCAAAAAGTCTTTATTTTACTCCAGTTTTCTGCCCTGAAGCGTGGCTTCATCCTGTTTTCATCCCTTTTCAACCTTGTGCATGGTATAAACTCCTGAGGCTCAAAACGGAGTGAAATTACTTCCATCCCCACCCAGTATGGACAGCCCCTAAGTGCTACTATATTATTGGAATGTCTGCTTTTCCTACGCGACTTGGCATCTTTGTTAGAAAGAAAGATGGTGACTGTGTGTCACCAGATGCATGTGGTATATGTGTTTTAAGGGCCTGTGCACGGGAGACCTTGTCAAGGTGCCAATGTTTGTGATCTGGGTAGATTTTCCAGTCTGTTCCCTGTTGCCCTCCAAGCACTGATGCTCTTATCCTTTTTTTCTCATCCCCCACCCAACCTCCTCCTCCCAACTCAACTCAACTTAACCCAACCCAACCCATCCCAACCCAACAGGCATCATGTCCATTATGTCATCCCTTATGACGGAGACCAATCAGTGGTGGATTCCTCAGAGAATTACTTTGTGACGGACAATGTCACCAAGCAGGAAATTGACCTGATGCTGGGACTCTTGTTGGGATTCTGTATAAGTTGGTTTCTGGTGTGGATGGATGGGGTGCTCCATTATGCTGTACGAGCGTGGCGGACAAACCGACGGTATGGTAAGTAGATTCTCACTGGCATCTTGCAAAAAAGTTTTAAAATGTCACTGATTTGGGAGGGGAAGGTGTGGACACGGGGAAGAAGGTGAGATGGTTGGGCCTGGGAGACTGAAGTTGTGGCACAAGAGTCCAGTCTGAACTCCAGAGCTTGCTTAGATAGTTTCCCAAGACGTAGTGGAGTGGACTGGCATTATGCTAAAGACAGACGAAATGAAGCACATCTTCACACAAAGTGCTCATACTTTAATTACTAACTAATGGAATTTCCTGCCGTAGGAGTGTGTATTCATGCCAGATTTCCTCTGCAGTAACCATCCCTTGTTTACTCCCCATTTTCAATGGAGGATTCAAATGACTTCGCTTACCAAATTTCGATTTCAGCTGGTGGTGATTCCCCTCCACCCCACCTCCCACCATTGGTGGTGTGCTGAGCTATCTTCTGTGGCTCCTGAAGTGCTCCCTTCTTCCCATTGCTCCCACCCACTGACCAGTGGGTTGGTGGTTTGGTAACCAGTGATAAGACATTTGCACCAGGCCAACCTCTTCATTGTGAAGCTCAGAGTAGGCAATTCAGGATACATACATTTCTAAACACACACACCCCAGCAATGCTAAAGATTCCCTTTTTAGATCCCATGCTGGCTCAAGGATTCTTGGGACCGTCGTCCAAAACAAATAATTTTTCCAAGCACTGAGTATAGCACCCTGTTTCCCACAATGACCTACCAAAAAGTTGTGAGGAATTCATGAAGCTGTCCCTTGTTGTCCTCTTCCCCCATAGCTGGTCTTGTGTCTGTTGACATGGGAAGATTCTTTTTGACCAGGGGTCGACAAACTTCGGCCCAAGGGCCGAACCCGGCCCCTCGAGGCCTTTCAACCGGCCCGTGGCCGGTGCTGCCGCTACTGTCGCCACCACACACGTGCAACGTGGGGCGCCATTTTGTGTTCCAAAATGACCCTCGCACACGCATGTGCACTACTCCCGGCGTCGTGTGGATGCGTGCGGGAGCGTGGCCGCCATTTTGGAATACAAAATGGCACTCCGCACTTGCGCACGCATGCTCACAACGCCGGGAGTAGTGCGTATGCGTGCACGAGCACAGGCGCCATTTTGGAACACAAAATGGTGCCCTGCACTCGCACATACATGTGCACGACGCCAGGAGTAGTATGCATGCGTGCGCACCTCCAACGCCATTTTTTTTCCTTTGGCCCGCTGATGATCTGGGGGACAGCAGAAACGCCCCCCCCCCAAAAAAAGATATGCCGACCTCTGTTTTAGACTAACCTGTTTAATAGCCCCTGATTTCCCTCCATGACTCTGCCAAATCCCCTTTGAAAGCAATCCAAACAAAGTGTTCCTTCCGTCCCCAAATTTCTAGAATCACACTAAACTTCAGTTCATCATTTAGAAATACATTTTAGACATTCAAAGGAAACAAGAGGGCAAAGCGACCAGGGGAATGTGAACACAGCCAATCTCATTCTTTGCAATAAAAATTTCATTTGATGGGGCAGAATTCTTATTTGAGGGGCCAATGCCCTGGTTTTGTGTGTCTCCCTTAACTACACCTGGTATATTTGATGTTAAGATGCTGTGAGGAGGCTGCAATTTCTTTCTTTTTTTTTCTCATCTCCTGGAGACTTCATCTTTTCTTTTGCTAAATTTTTTTAGGGGACGAGCTACAACAGGGATAGGCAACCTTTTTGAGCCGGGGACCGGGTTACTGTCCCTCAGACAATTGTGGGGCCGAAGCAAAAATAAATAATTTTTTTAAATTATTTTTTAAATATATATATATATATGCATGCACACTCTCTCAGCCCCAGAAAAGCCATGATGGCAAAACCCCTGTGGAGATTTTGCCAAGAAAACCCCAAGAACAAGTAATAACAACAATAATCAATATCATCATGGCGGGCGGCTGTGGCAGCAGGGGTTGTCGGCGGCGGCGGCAGGACCAGCCTGGGGCTGGTCCAAAGGCCTCGGTGGGCCGCATCCGGCCCCCTGGGCTGCAGGTTGCCTACCCCTGAGCTACAAAAATGGCTCCCAATTCCCATTCCTGTTGTATAAATGCAGTCTGTGGCTTAAGAGAGCGGAGTGAAATAGCTAGGTTTCCATTAACATGTGTGTGCTGGTCTGTGACCGTAATAGAGATGAACTGAACTGAACATTAACATGTGGAGTGAAATAAATTCTCCTTGATCCTTCATCAGTTATGTTCTTTTGAAAGTTTATTTGTATGGAAGCGATCTGGTCAGTACTACATCTCTCAGAGATAGCATGTCTGTCTGTCACACTAAGTGCAATGTCTTAATAATGTTTTCTAGTCATTTTTCAAAGTTGCTTTTCAAGGGCATTTTTAGAGGCATTTTAACAGGAATTTACCAAGTTTTATGCCTTTTTCCTACTAATCCTTAAGTGTGTGTGTGTTTTTTTAAGAGAAAGAAAAATTAACATAAAAGCAAGGAGCACCGCAACAATTAATCTAAGGTGTTCACACTTTAACCAATAATGGTCCTGGATTTACTCATCATGAGCAATGAGAATGAATTCCTTTCCTTTCAAAATATATATTTTTAATAAAGTTGACTGTCTACTGTGGATGCCCATCATAAATCTGAGGTCTTTTCATACTATAGTTGCCCCTCCGTTTTCACGGGGGATCTGTTCTGGACACCACCACCCCTGCCAAAACGTAAAACCGCAGATATTCACATCTCATAGGCTTGAATGCAGGGGTGCACCCCATTTTATTCCCCTCCGTTTCCCACCCGTGAAAGGGCGAGGGATGCAGGCTTGAAGTCCGCAAAAATGGAGGGGCAGCTATACACAATTAGGGCAGGGGTAGGCAACCTTTCCCCTTTAAGGGCCGAGGGACTTCAGCTCCCAGAAGCCTCAGCCATGTTGGCCAATAGTCCCATGTTGGCCAATAGCTCCTGGGATTCTGGGAGCTGAAGTCCCTCGGCCCTTAAAGGGGAAAGGTTGCCTACCCCTGGATTAGGGTGCTACTATTTCACTTTAATTTACATGGCTGCATTCTGTGGAATGTGTTCTGGAGTTTGTATTTACTAGAGCTCTCTGGCTCTCACTTCCAAGTACCCCAGCTGAAAATCCCAGACTTCCATAGACCGAAACCATGACTCACTTCTTACTGTGGAATAGTGCTGTAACTGTATGGCAGGGGTAGGCACCTTTTCCCCTTTAAGGGCTGAGGAACTTCATCTCCCAGAAGCCTCAGCTATGTTGGCCAATAGTCCCATGTTGGCCAATAGCTCCTGGGATTCTGGGAGCTGAAGTCCCTCCTTGGCCCTTAAAGGGGAAAGGTTGCCTACCCCAGCTGTACAGTATGGAAGAGCCCTTGTTTTTTGAGTTTTTCTGAAGCCATACTGATAAATCTCTCTCTTTCCCTTTCTCTTTCCAGACAATTCTTGGTCTTGGATTCCAAAATTTTGTAACTTCAAGGAGTTCAGAAAACGTCACCACAGGCAGTATGACGAAGCCACTGGGAACATGGTGCATATCAAACAGAAGTTATACCACAACGGGCACCCCAGCCCACGACACCTCTGAAGAAATCCAAGACTGATGAGAGGTCATAGAACTCGCCCTTTGCCATCTGTCACAGGGGGACATCTAGATGTTCCCCCTTCTTTGATGGATGCTGCTTTAGGACTTCCTTTTATTTCCCCATAAGGTGTGTCTGTCTGGCACATAGAGAATGCACAATTCATCCCCGTCCGGGATGCAAGGCGCCCGTGACGTTGCACTGTGGTTACCATTTTATTGGTGGACTTCTGTATATATGTAAATACAAGAACAAAAAGCAAAAGGGAAAAAAAGAGAGAACCTGCATTGTACTTCCAGTCAGTCCATCGCTTCCTCAATGGTGTCCTGCAATGCCAGTGTACCTTTTTTTGGTTTTTGTTTGTTTGGAAATTTGTTGTTGTTGTTTGAGGTCATTGTAGGTGAATTTGGCCAGAAGATGCGATGTTTAGCATTCGATAACTTTCAAACTCCAATCCAATTGTGTCCATTTCTCCTTCCCATACCAAGATTTCCTCCTCCTGCTAGAATGTCTTGTTTCCAGTGCAGATTGAAATTGAGGTTTAGAACAGTCTGGGTTGCTATGGTACGTAGGATGCTATGCCCCATTTTGGTTGTTTTGCAATCAGATTGGTAACTTGCTTCTCTCCTCCACCATTCTTTCTCTTGTTCTTATAATCATGGGATTTTCAGTTCAGCCTGCCTGAATTTGCTGTTTTGAAGAAATGACCAACACCAATATGCCATGTAAAACTTTGCAACCAGCAAACAGGAAGGAAAACTGCAGTACTTGGGTGTCACTCCATTGGTTCTAGTGCAGTACCCTCAAAGACTATGGAAACAAATCTCAGATAGTGTCAACTAGTCACACTATTATTATCCCTTCCTGTGTGTTACGTGGCCAAAAGGTTAGTAGGGAATTGTAGAATACCAAAAAGCATTTTGTTACACTTTCACCACTGAAGATGGAGGGCAGTTCCTTGAGATTGAATTGGATTTCACTAACCATAGGCCCCTCAACAAGTTGATCCCTTGAGTGTGTTGTGAATGGTCTTGTGCATTTTTCGACCTTACGCTTGGGGACAAAGGATGCCTGGTGCTGGTCAGACTATTTCTTCGCTTAGCCCCGTTGTGTCTTTTCTAATTGGATGCAGGTCTTGTTCTCAAGTATAGAAAATGCTTTCCCGTCACACTGTCTACCTGATCCTTCCAACGGGTGAGGAAAGGAGCTGCACCTACAGCCTTCTGAATGCAAAGCAGGTGCTCGGCTTCTGAGCAAGGTTCCTTCCCCTCCTTATCAATTCCACAGTTCCTCTAGACTGCAGTGGTCTACTGTGGACTGGACCACCTTCTGTAAACAGGTGAGGTTTGGGGGCAGACAGTTTGGTATTACTGTCTTGCACAGTTGTAGCATTGAGAAGGCCAGCTACCTCAACAGTTGGACTCTGCAGTGACGTTTAAAAATCCCATTGTATGAATTGACCCCGATACCATCATATACAAGGGAGTGATGTTGATTTCCTCCCCTCACATTGCTTTCACATTGCTGCAGATCGATGGATCGATGGCTATTAACTCACAAAATGCACCAGAATTATTATTACTAATCCCTTTTAAACCGCTGATGTAAAATATACCTTGATGGCCTTGTCCCAAGCAGTGGAGGCCCTTTGCGCGGAACGCATTTTCATTACAGTTGACAGAGGGCTATTCCAATTGGAAAGGTACTCTTGGCTGTCCTGGCTTTGATTTTGCATTCCTGCATGGCAGAAGGGGTTTGGACTGGATGGCCCTTGTGGTCTCTTCCAACTCTAGGATTCTGTGACTACTAAGGGAGCGTTAACATGTGGATCCCTCAGCCCTTGACAATAAGGAGTGTGGCTGGCTTAACCTGAAACAGTGATACCTGGTAGCAGCACCTAGAAGGGGGCAGGAAGGAGGTGATGGCAATGGTAGCTGCCATCGGTTGGCAGAGGGCACTGCTCTTGGCGAAGTGCCCAGGCTGGATGTGGGATAGGGCTGCTGGAAACTGAATGCTTGCTTAACAGATCTTCAAGCAGGATAGCTATAATGGCGCCTTTAGCTTATGACCCAACTTTCAGCTGCAGCCATCCCTTCCCAGGTAGAGAGTGGGGGACGGAGGATGCAGAGGAGTACTTTCTTGACAAAGGATGCTCTCCCCTCCATGGTTCTCCTCTGACAAGCCAATAACCATGTTAGGAGAAGACAGCTGTGAATGAAATTTGGGATTTGGAAGGCCTTTGTCCTGCTTGATGGAGCTTTACCGTACCTTGTCCTCGATGAATGCTTGCTATAGTAGCCCTGTCCCGGATCCCATCTGGCAGCCCTGTTCTTGGGATAGTGTACACCAGGGGTAGGCAACCTTTCCCCTTTAAGGGCCGAGGGACTTCAGCTCCCAGAATCCCAGGAGCTATTGGCCAACATGGGACTATTATAGGCCAACATGGCTGAGGCTTCTGGGAGCTGAAGTCCCTCGGCTCTTAAAGGGGAAAGGTTGCCTACCCCTGGTGTGCACAGCTTGCCTTGCCTTAATGGCTTCCCTTGAACATTAGAAGATGCTGCATTGAGGAAAGGTTTCGTTGCCAATTTGGTACAAAACAGGATGGGAAGCATTTCCCAGAACTGTTGAGTTGGGTCTTCTAGACAGTGTCCAAGGTTCAAAGTTTCCCCCTTTCAAGTTGAGAGAGGCCAGGCTATTGCCTTTTTTAAAATGCCAAATGTTCCCCCAGCGTTGATCTGAATATTCCTTTATTTACTTGAACTGATACCCTGCTCGTTCTTCCTACAAACTCTAGGGGCTGGTCTAGACAATTCAAATACTCAGAATGCGATCCAGCCACATGCAATTCACTTGGAATGTGAGCTTTCGTGGGGGGACTCCTTAAACTCTGCAGGAAAAGGCTTTGCAGTTTCTACCAAAATATCAGCAGAAATCCACAGAGACATGCATTCTTCGCACGCATGGCGTCCATTTGCTTCCCACGGGTTTGGATGGCTCCGTATTTTCCCCAGAGGAAGAGATAACAATAGATGCAGATTTGTACAGGAGAGACAGGACAACTAGCCATCGATGGGAATGTTCAAAAGTCTGCAGCAATACGCATAATGCATTTATGTGTAGACTAGCCCTAGGTGGTTTAGGATTATACGGCGGGCGGGGGGGGATAATCCAAATGGAGTTGCAGGGATGCATTAGTGAATACATGTGCTAAATGAAGAAAAATTTAGCCAGACAATTTGGAAGGCAACGCAGGCCCCAATCCCACACTGCGTTGAGCATGCTTAAATTCATGGCGGACAATGGCCTTTGTTATTGTGTGCCTCTGTTTCCAGTTTATGGCAAGCCTAAGGCAAACCAGTTGCAAGGTTTTCGTGGCAAGATTTGTTCAGAGGCCCTCCTCTGAGGCTGAGAGAATGTGACTTGCCCAAGGTCATCATCAGCAGTTCAACCCCTGGTCTCCAGGAATGGTAATCTAGTACTCAAACCACTACAAAATGTTGGCTCTCAATGGAGGCAGGTTGGGTTAGGTGAAGTAGAGCCATCCTATTGAAAGTTTTGGACAGAACTCAGTAAAGGTATTTTTGGACTACAACTCCCTGTGACCATGCTATTTGGGGATTTGTGGGGCTTTAATCCCCAAACATTGTTTTGCCAAGTTTTGGATCTTGGTGGGTTGATAGGAAAAATCAGGTCAATAACACCCAAAGATGTTAGAAGTCAAGAATATAACTGTGTTAGTCTGTAGAACCAGTCTGTAGAAAGATCTTGTAGCCCCTTTGAGACTAAATGAAAGAAAGAAGTTGGCGGCATGAGCTTTTATAGACTTCAGTCTACATCCACAGATGCAT
>CM034715.1:6539419-6552124 GCA_020142125.1 Phrynosoma platyrhinos | reverse complement strand
TACCGAAACAGAAAAAGCGAGGAATAGAAAGCGGACAGAGTCTCCGTGGGAAAATATTTTTTGATGTCTGTGATTATTCTGTTGTTTGACTGCAATGTCCATGTGATTAAAAGGAAAGAAGGAAAACCAAAACGAAAAACAAAACATGAGAAATCTACCACCAAAATTAACCTCGTTCATCTTACCGTTTATTTGATTTGCCGGTTCTTGTCGAAGGTTGGGTGTTTGTGGTGTGTGTTGTGATGGAGGGATGATTCAAAGACATTGCAGAAGATTGATATTTTGTGCGTGTGTGTCATTCATATATATATATATATATATATATATATATTTCACAGCTGTCTTTCAAATGCCTTAATTTTTCATAACTATGCCATCCAGATGTTTTGCAAACCATGAATGACATATTCTGGAGTAGGCGTTTTAGGGAGCGGTGGGTGGTTGGGAGTAGTATATGTTCTTGTAAATCTCACCCTGAAGTTTAGAAAAAAGCAGCTGTCTTGGGTATATAGTTCTGGACTGTCAAAGGCTAAGAAATTTACACCATCTGTCTCAATGAAATGATATTTTATACAAAATCCTGTGCCCCGGTGATCCAGATTCTTCAATGGGGAAAAAGTTATTCCTGGGATGTGCATAAATTGTGCAAATTTGCATGTTTTCTAATTTTTGCATAATTTATTGTGGTTTTCTTGTTGGGGGAAAATGAATTCTTTCCACTGAACACTGGAACACTTTACTTAACCCACTTCACTGACTGCTTCAGTTTTACCAGCATTTTCCTCATGTAAGCCTATAGTCAGATTCGAGGACTAGAAATTTGTTTTGCCCCACTGAAAGGAGAGCTGCCGTTCTTAGAAACTGAATTTTGCACCCAGCAACCCCTTCTTTGTGCTTTTAATTCTGTGCTTCCGTAGATGTTTACAAGAACGGATGGGTTGGTGGGAGTTTATTTTTGGTGTCTTTACATCATGATGGTTCCCACCAGTGCTAGCGTTTTATTAAGGGAACAAACCAGTGACCACAACAAAAAGCAAACTGTCTTTCCCCCCAAAATCAAAAAGGTGTCCAGAATCAATATTATTTACATGTGACGTTATGGATCCTTGTGCATTTTATCTGGTCACCTTTTGGCCTCTGTAACGGAGGGCCTTATCGCATGAGGCAGGTGAATCACATTTGCAGCAGGATCATAGTGCCTTCGGTTGGAGCTCGCCGCATGATGTGGCCCCTCTCCTGTTGTCCTCCTGTGAGATACAGTTTTAAATGTGATTTTTAAAAAAAATTAACAAAAAAGTCTATTATTGACCTCCTTTGTCGCTTCTGTGCAAATATCCGATTATGTTCTTAATGCTATTTGGGGTGATGAGTGGACATGGTTTGTGTGGACAGAAGGAGTGGACATCGCAATCTGATTTCCTGCCTCCCGCATCTGCCTCTGTCACTACAACGCTATAATGGCATGGTGTGCTATATACAATGCTATAGTGTGCTATATACAACACTATAATGTGCTATATACAACACTATAGTGGCATGGTGTGCTAATGTCCTCATTCTCTTTCTCTCACCCCCTCATTCACTCACGCATGCACACATGTCTGGAAATGTAAGAGGAACCTTACAGTTTAAAAGAGCATTTATTTTGTTAGGCCTTTGTCTGCCTCTTCCTTCAGATATACTAGCTGTTGTCACATGAAAGGAGATTTTCAGATGAGAGGGGAAACCAGGAGTAAAAGGCATTCTCCCGGCATAACCACGCGATCGCGTTGAAGATTTTCAGACACATCACGCTTATCCAGGACTTCTCCCATGAAGATCCAGGAATACCCCAGTAACAAACCATTCACAGGGAAGTTTAGTTGCTAGAGCATTCCTGGATCTTCCTAGGATAAGTGCAACGTCGTCTGAAAGTCTTCAGCGCAATCGTGCAATTATCCCGGGAGTATGCCTTTGTCTTCCCCGATTTCCCCGTCTGATCATCTCCAAAGACAGGGATAGATCAGTAGCTGCCGACTTTCCTCTGTCAGTGATTAGTTTAGTTTCGGAAGTGTGATCTATCCCAATCAGAAAATCCCCCCTCCCAAATCACAAAAGGGGAAAAGCCTTTTAAAAGTAAGACTTCATTTATATTTCTGTGGGCAGGAAGAGTGTGTATGTGTGTGTGTGTATATGCCAAACAATGAAAAGGGCCAGGGATGGCAGAGGGAGTGGATGGACGGTCCCGAATGCAGTGTGTGGTAAGGTTTTGGCACAGATGGATGCTGTAATCCAAAGCAATTCTGATTGCATGGTGTTTTTACAGATGTGGCACTAGCAGGAGAAAAGCTTCATGCGATAAGGCTCTGAATTATCCCAGACGAAGAGGATAAAAAATAGGGGCTCTTTAACACTACAAAAGGGGATGCAGTGGCTCAAGTGGTCAAGGCGCCAATTCTGATGATCGGAAGATGAGAAGGTTGGCATTTTGAGGCCCAAGCCAAGAGCTTCCATCACTATTTCCATCTTCTGCCAACCTAGCAGTTCGAAAGCATGCAAATGCAAATAGATAAATAGGTACCACTTTGGTGGGAAGGTAACAGTGTTCTGTGCAATCATGCTGGCCACAGGATCACAGAGTAGTCTCTGACAACGCTGGCTCTTCAGCTTAGTAACAGAGATGAGCACCGTCCCCTACAGACTTGACAACTGTGTCAACGGGGAATACCTTTACTTTACCTTATGCATAAGTATGCTATCCCTGTTTTGCCATTCCACAGCTGGTAAACAGCAGGGCAAAGAGGGATCAGAGAAACATTTAGATATGTCCCCAGATGCAGATTGATTCCACTATCCACTAGATCCACTACAGTCCTCTGGACATCTCAGCAGATAATGCAATAATTTTGCATCTGGAAACTGGGATGCGGTGGCTCAAGTGGTTAAGATGCTGACTCTGTGGATTGCAAGATTGGCAGGTTGGTAGTTCAAGGTCCAGGTGCTGCATGATGGGGTGAGTTCCCATCACTAATCCCAGCTTCTGCCAACCTAGTAGTTCGAAAGCAAGCAAATGCAAGTAGAGAAATAGGTACCACTTTGGTGGGAAGGTAACTGTGTTGGATGCAGTCATGCTGGCCCCATGATCACAGAGTAGTCTCTGACAATTCTGGCTCTTTGGTTTAGTAACAGAGATGGACACAACTTGACAACCTTGTCAACGGGGAATACCTTTACCTTTACCTTAACACTACATAGTTACAGCATTAACTGCCATGGCTGCATTTGAAGACCGCCTAAGCTTTGTTGTCTGGTGAGGTGCCAGAGCTCTCTGGATAACAATTCTAAATACTCCTCCCTAAATGGGAAATCCCAGGATGCCAAAAAGACTTTACCAGGGTAGTTAAAATGTAATCATAGTGCTATACTTGCATAGTATGAAAAGGTACCCCCGTGTGCTCAGTTACTTGTCCAGGTATTGCTACCTACTGATGAACAACTTCCAGGCAACTGCTGTCCATTCTCTGAGGCCTTATTCCCACTACATAATCGGTTTTCAAACCAATCTGAACCAATTTAAATGGTCCTTGTTCGCACTTGCGCTGAATTCCTGGTGCAGTTTGTCAAGGGGGGCCCTGCGCTAAACCCATTTTAACCAGTTCTTCCAGATCCGCTGAATTACCTGCGTCTTTTGCAATGAATCGATTCAGCGCAAGTGTGAAAACGCTATCTAATTGATTCGGTTCCTGTGGTGCGGTCAACCCTGTGAAGTTGAATGATTCATTGCTGAATCCATGTTGAATCGATTCATTGCTGAATGTGAACGCGAAGTGGATTAAATTGTAACGGGTAAATTCAATCATGGCTCGAATAGTGTGAACATCTATCCGGTGCTAAATTCCTTCATCAATTCGACTCACAAAACGATTTATTTTGTAGTGGGAATGAGGCCTGGGTTTATCTTCTTTAAACCAGACTGACTTGATTTATTTGTTTTATATCCAATTTTTCTCCTGAATGGGATTCAAACCAGCTTACAATATAAATTAAAACATTTAAAACAATATGGTGTACAAAAGTTTCAAGAACATCAAACATTCAAATTGTTAAAAATTACTTTTCAAAATTAAAACACTTAAAATACACATTACTTATTAAAACCAGCACATCCAATTGCACATCACTTCAGCCAAATCTGTTTAAACAAGAAAGTTGTTGCTGCCAGTGGGGAAAAAAACACAATTGAGAGAATTGGGAGGGAGTTCCAAAGTTTGAAAACCACGTGTACATGCTAGAAACGGATAATTTTGGTTGCTAACATTAGTAATGTAATGGCCCAGGGAAGAAGGAAATAACTCAGAAAAACTGAGAAGAAACTCCATAAAAATGGGCGGGCGGTTTGCTGGTGGGATTCCCCTTTAAATATGTCTCTTTTTGGAATGAGTGAGCTGCTTTTTAAGGCTGCGTTTTGTCTGGAATATGTACAATGAAGATTTCTGTGTTGTACTGCAGCTGCGAAATAACTTTTCCACCGTAATTCTTTTAGAAAAATTTGTCCTTCAGACCACCGGATCTCCTCAGCAAACCATGCCCAAGTTTATTGTAAAAAATTGGAGCGCTCAAGTGCTGATCCAAAAAAAAAAAAAAAAATGGGTAGTTATCCTCTCAAAAATAGAAAATGGAATGGAGTGATTGGTTGCGGAGGTGACAAGAACTAGCAAAACCTGAAGAGCTTTGTTGTGTAAACACAGATCTCAGTGTGAAAGAATCTTTAGAAGCACAACTAAGAATAGTTTTTTGTGGGTTTTTCGGGCTGTGTGGCCATGTTCTAGAAGAGTTTCTTTCTGACATTTCGCCAGCATCTGTGGCTGGCAGGATGTATAAATCACTCCTCCCAATGTAGGGTCACACAGTATATATATACCCCACTCACTTCCATGCCAGCATTCTCTGAAGATGCCAACCACAGATGCTGGTGAAATATCAGAAAGAAACTCTTCTAGAACATGGCCACACAGCCCGAAAAACCCACAAAAAACTATGGATGCTGGCCATGAAAGCCTATGACTTCACAACTAAGAATACATCCTCTTCACCTGTTCCAAAGAGACTAAATTTAAATAGAAAAAGGACATTTACCGCTGTAAGAGGGTCAGGATCCTGCCCAGGGTACACCAGGATTGGAAACCTTAGATCTGGGGTAAATGTGAGTTTCCTGAGATGGCTATACCTCCTTCCCCTTTACAAGGAGGTCGTTCAGGCATTGGTTTTTAAAGCGAATAATCTCATTCACGCATTTTGGGTTTTGTCATTCAAACTATGGAACCGCATCTCTGTGAATTTGGTTGTTCAAATGTGCCGGTACTCGAATAAACATGGAATCGATTTTGCAAATGTATTCGAACCACATTCAAGGCATGCAGAGTTTAATCCCAGGTCTATTCGTATTGTCGACAATGCGAATTTTTAAAAAACAGAACTCAGTAAAAAAGACTTCAGTATCGATTATTCCTGGTTAAATGGTTTTTTTGGCAGCCCATCCACTCCCAAACTTAATCGAGATGATGTGAACAACGGAGATTCAACCCAGATAGCCCCATTTCCCAACTTATGTATGGAGCTTTCCATTCTAAGAGCCTGAAATGACTCCTAAAGTAGAGTTATTGGCAACAAGAGCTTTAAGTTAAAATATCATGGAGTTTCTTTAATCTCATCCCCAAGAGCCGTCTTGGGGGCAGAGTGAGGACGTGGCAACCGCACAGCAGCCGCCCCGACTCTGCCCTCATGCTGGCTTCATGCCGCGCAACCCACCACATAGAATCATAGAACCATAGATTTGGACGAGACCCCAAGGGCCATCCAGTCCAACCCCATTCTGCCATGCAGGAACTCCCAATCAAAGCACTCCCGAAAGATGTGCATCCAGGCTCTGTTGAAATTGCTCTTTTAGCAATTCTCTCACCCTCTCCCAATTTGAATGCCTTCTTGGCTGGTTTCCTGCATCTGATGTATTTAAAAACACTTTTTAAAAAACTTATTTGTCTCAATGTTTCTAGCAAGGTACTTGATGTGTGTAGGGAAGGGGCTGTTCATCCTGTTATCAGCATGCATTGGTTTTGCCCAAATGTCAGCTCTAGACTTCAATTTCTAGAACAAACCCCCCACGCCAATTTTTTCCAGTTCCCTTGACTGTGCTCATTCACCATGCTGGCATCCTCCTGCAACCTATTTTAAGTTGTGGGGTCTCCATGTGAACTAAAATCAGTACTTCCAAATACAGTGGGCCCTTGCTATCTGTGGGGGATCCGTTCCGGACCCCCCCCCCATGGATAGCGAAAAATGCAGGGGGCCTCAAATCCCGTTGTTTCCAATTGCTGTGTGCTCCCTCATGCACCCATATGTGCATGCACCACCATTTTAAGAGCCCAAGGAAAGGCCAGGTGGAGGAAAAGGATGAGGACAGGCAAACTATACTTCTATAGGCTTGTGAGTCAGTCTTGTGGGTTCGGCGGAAGTCAAGACACACATCCGATTCATATGATTCGTGATGACATGCCCCGCTCGTCCATCATTGGCTGCAAGTGATAACCTGTATATGTTTTATATGCCCCATCCAACCAAACCAGCTTGCCCTGCCTCCACCGACAGAAGTGGCCCTCTGATTGGCCGTGTGGCGTGATTGACAGCGCAGCGGCCCACTCCCCTCACCGGATGGCACTGACGGTCCGTCTGTATTGGCGGTAGAAGGGTTCGGTGAATGCGTAAGAATCGTAAGAAGGGTTTGGTGAATGCGCATATGAAACTGGTGGGGGTCAGTACCTCCAACAAGGTTAAGAACCACTGATTTAGATCAAGGGAAGTAATAGTGCCTTGGTCATGCCCCACCTGGAATAATGCTGTGTCCAGTTCTGAGCATCACACTTCAAAAAGGATGTTGAGAAGCTGGAGTGTGTCCAGAGGAGGGCAACTAAAATGGTGAACGGTCTGGAAACCATGAATCCCTATGAGGAATGACTTAGGGAGCTGGGGATGTTTAGCCTGGAGAAGAGACTGTTTAAGTACTTGAAGGAGCATCATATTGAGGATGGAGCAAACTTTTTTTCTGCTGCTCCAGAAAACAGGACCCGGAATAATGGGTGCAAGCTACAGGAAAAGAGATTCCACCTTGACATTAGGAGGAACTTCCTGACAGTAAGGGCTGTTTGATAGTGGAACACACTCCTTCCTCGGAGATTTTGGTGGAGTCTCCTCCTTTGGAGGTCCTTAAACAAAGGCTGGATGGCCATATATAGTTAGGGGGTTAGACTTGATGGCCCTTGAGGTCTCTTTTAACTCTATGATTCTAAGATTCTAACTGTATGTAAACCTCCTTTGCAATTTCTACCTTGACTTTTTATAATTTTTCCAGATATTTGCACACTTCTGCTCGTAGTGTGGTGCCACCTGCATATCCTAGATTGTTGATGTTTTTTCCTCCCATTTTCACACCTTCTTCTGAGTTTCATCCTACTTAACATATATTTTCGGCATCCCAGTATTACCAGACTTTTTATGCCCACAAACCTAGTTGGTTAAATTAACTCTCGCTAGAAAGCACAAAAGAGCCTTTTGTCATGTTGAACAGACCTACATTGATCACATTCGATGATCAGTGGAAGAGTAAAAGGCAAGTAATAACTCAAAGCAAAGGCTGTTCCGTTAGCCAGAAAGAGGGAAATGTATACCAGCATAATATATTTTAGTTGGCCTAGTAAGTGGTATTACATAATATGGATATTAGGATAAGCTAAAGAGGTTTAGAAATATTGCAGTGAATCATCCCTGCTTAATTTTTTGTATGATACACCCAGGGCTTCGAAGTAAATGTTTAATATGACTAGTTGTGTGTTTTGTACCAAAGGCGTCTGCCTTGTAGCATTCCAATTTTTATTTTTTTGTTTAAGAAGAAGGAATGTAAAGGGTTACTACATCATCTGATGAAGTGCACTTCAAGACCATGAAAGCTTATGCCAAATAAAACTTGCCACAATAGATTGACGTCCCATTTAAAAACGATCTGCACCAGGTGTCAAATATACAGTACTAGATACACCTCTGGACTCCCCACCCCTATTTTAAAAAATAAATATAACTGTAATTGTACAATTAATTCCTTTTGAGGGGCCTTGGAAACCAATTACCTTTCCAAATAAATTTCCCAAGTGTTGGATATATTTGAAAGCTGAAGTATAGTTGATTCAAAGACCGAGAAAGCCACTTTTTTGGATTACAACTCCCAGAATCCACCAGCAGGCATAGCTATCCAAAAAAATAGCACAAAGGCTAACTTTTTCAAGTGTTGGGACAGATGAGATGGCTGGGAAAAGGAAAAGAAAAAACATATTCCAATTGCCTCTTTCCATATCAAGAGATCGTCCCCAGAAGCAGCAGTAGGGCCAAATGAGAATGAGTTTGAACCTATGCTCCCAGAAATTCTGACCATTGGCCAAGTTGGCTGGGGTTTCTGGGAGTTCAAGTTCAAAAATATCTAGAGGTCCAGAATTGGCCGACAACTGCACTAGTGTAATCAGGATAATTATTCTAACAACTTCTCTATTTTGGATGTTGCATAAGTAGGGTTGCCATATCCCACTTTTCCCCGGGACAATCCAGTTTTTCAGGCTCTTTGGGATGCCCCACCTGGGTTTAGGATGATGTCCTGTTTGGCGATCCAGGGCAGCAAGGCCTCCCTGACCCTGGCACAGCTGTGTGGGGCCTCAATGAGCTGGCCAAGCAAGCCCCAAGACATCCAGGGCGAGGCCTCCCTGGCGTGGCTCTGTGGCCTTGACCGGCTGGCCAAGCCATGAGGCGGTCCAGGGTGGTGAGGCCTTCCTGCCACAACTGCGCTGGGCCTCAGCTGTCTGGCTGACCCCCAGGAAAATCCAGGCAATCCCAGCCCTAAGGAGATCCAGCCCCAAGGTTTATATGACATTTATATTAATGTTTTATTATATTTATATTTAATGTTATAGTAATTTTTTTTTAATTTTAGTAATGTTTTTGGTTTTTAGAGGGTTGTGTCCTTTATTTTTCTTGAATGTCCCACATTTGGTCCTACATGTGGTCCCGGTTTTGTGGAAGAGAATTATGGCAACGCTATGCACAGGGGTAGGCAACCTGTCCCCTTTAAGGGCCGAGGGACTTCAGCTCCCAGAATCCCAGGAGCTATTGGCCAACATGGGACTATTGGCCAACATGGCTGAGGCTTCTGGGAGCTGAAGTCCCTCGGCCCTTCAAGGGGAAAGGTTGCCTACCCCTGAAGTATCCAGTACAGCTCCATATTGCAGCTCCAAACTCCCCTTGACTGACCAGGTTGCACCAGGAGAGCGCATTCACACTATCATCCAGCCGATAGCCTTCTACCCACCATAACCTTCTTTGTAAGTACTCCAACTGAAAGATTGCACTCTGCCAGCGTCTAATAGGATATTGGCCTGAAAGGTCAATGGCTGCTCTCCAGTGTCAAATTTGGCACCTCTTAATCGGCAGAAGATAGCGTGAGGCTCCCCAGCAGCCAAGGCAAAATCTTTTTGCCAACGGAGCCTCCATCCTGCCCTTTTTGCTTACCCAGGCTGCCAGCTTTTATTAGCAATATTTGGACAGGAGAGTTCTCCTCTTGGCATTACATTAACTTTGTTGACAATAATAAAGAGGCATATGCATTTCCCCCCTCCAAAGATGGCCTAGAAGGATTTAGCTTTCATTGGAGAGCTGGATTAAGAAAAACGTGCCGGATTAAAGTGCTCTGTGCAGCTGATGTTGGAAGAATAAGAAGCAGAACATGGGGAAGTTTGAAGGGAATTTCAAAGACTGAAGCTCCACACAAACTGCAGATGAAATCATAAGGTTGTTTTCCTGGTGTATTTAAACACACACACACACAGATCGAGATTTTGCATTGCTTCAGTGTAGCATAAATATTTGTGGTGGAGTTACATTATGAATCACCTATGCTAAAAACCGGCATAGCACAACATTTATGGATTAACAGCCAATGCGCATGGCTGACAACCCATTGTGCAACGGTAATGTGCACCCACACACTACTTTAATGTGGTATCACATCCCACGTGTGCAATCCCACGTGTGCAACTCTGCTTACACTGCCATCAGGATATGACCATAGTACACTGTCCAAAAATACCACTCTGCACACATACTGCAACCTACAACATTGAAAGTCTCTAACAGAATGCTGGCCATAGTCTTGTTTTTATCTTGCTCTTCCTCCAAGGTATTTTAGCTTTTCAATAAACCTAAAAGCTAAAGCAGAAGTAGCCCTACAGTTTGGGCAGATGGGGCACTGCTCACCCAACTCCAGAGCTCCAACCAGCGAAGGGTAGATGTATTTAGATCTTGCAGAGGAGGATCTTGGTCAGCAAACTTGATGGGGGTTTCTCCACTTGAGAGATGCCTTGGCTTCATCGGTGGCAATCCCACCTTCCACTCCAGGAATCCCAATGGACATCAGCTTCCTTTAAGCTGAACGAGATTGACAGTTCCAGAGAGACCAAGGGAATTTTATCATTAAACCTGGGTGTGTAATTTTAGTTTGAGCCCAACTTTTATATCTTGATTGGTTTTCAATCCAGACTGTAGGTTGTGGGGTCAAATGCTGGCTCCCATCTGAATTGATTCCCACCTGAGTTGAGCTGGCGAAGAGAAGATCGATGCTAGACATTTTTAACTAGTTAGTAGCATAGATCATAGAGTTGGAAGAGACCCCAAGGGCCATCCAGTCCAACACCCTGCCATGCAGGAACTCCCAATCAAACCATCCCTGACAGATGGCCATCCAGTCTCTGTTTAAAGACCCCCAAAGAAGGAGACTCCATCATTCTCCAAGGGACTGTGTTCCACTGTCGAACAGCTCTCACTGTCAGGAAGTTTCTCCTAATGTTTAAGTGGATTCTCTTTTCCTGTTGTTTAAAAATACAGCTCCATGTCCTAGTCTCTGGAGCGGCAGAAATCAAGTTTGCCCAATACTCAGTATGACATCCCTTAAAATATTTAAACACGTTCTGTGACATCAGTACAGTGCTGCTCTGATACTGGTGAACAGGAATTCGCTCTGCTCTGTCTATATTGTTCTGGAGATCAAGAACTTTTTCTTTTCTTTTCTTTTCTGGTACCATTCTAGTGTTGGATACTGAGAACCCCCCTTCCCTTCTTAATATCATTATTTATTTCCTCTCTTGAGATCATCTCTGCTTCTTGCATAACATTTTAAAGCCAGAGTTAAAACGGAGGGTTGCTTTACATCCTGGAGGATTATGACGTTACACTTCTCTCTAACCTCTCCATCTGAAATTGATATCCCCAGAGTCAACTTATGTGTAGAGAGAGCACTGGATCAAATATCTTCGTAGTAGGTATTTTCAGTATCGTTGTTACCTATTGAACATGACACTTTTGTGGCTTATCCTGTGTTTGATCTGTCATCTTTTGTTTCTTCCTTTGTGTGTGTGTGTGTGATCATTCTTCTTTTTTCTCTTATTGGGATCCTGTTCATAAAATCATAGAATCATATTCAAACAAAAATCCACCAAACAGTGATACCTTTATTGGCCAACCAAAATGCACAATATTGTTGTAAGCTTTCGAAGCTCCATGGGCTTCTTCTTCATCAGGCAAGATGTTACGAATCAAACAAGAGAAAAACAATTGGAGATGTTAGTCAGATGCCAGTATTTTGATATTTCTGTCCTTAGTTAAGATCAGGGGTAGGCAACCTTTCTCCTTTAAGGGCCGAGGGACTTCAGCTCCCAGAAGCCTCAGCCATGTTGGCCAATAGCTCCTGGGATTCTGGGAGCTGAAGTCCCTCGGCCCTTAAAGGGGAAAGGTTGCCTACCCCTGGTTAAGATGGTAAGCGGAGGGTATCTTTTGCAGGCTGGCCACTCCTCCTTCTGTCCATGTGGCTATAGAGAGATTTGTAAAGACCAGGGAATTTAAATACATAGAATCATAGTTAGAAGAGAACACAAGGGCCATCTAATTCATGCACAATTAAAGCAACTCCCAACAGTTAGCCATCCAACCTCTGTTTAAAAACCTCCAAAGGAGACTCCAGCACTCCCTTAGGCAGCATGTTCCACTGTCAAACAGCTCTTACCATCATTCTTTCTAATGTTTAAGTGGAGTTTAAATCCATTGCTCCATGTCCTATTCTCTGCAGCAGCAGCAAACAAGCTTGCTCCGTCCTCAATACAACAGCCCTTCAAATATTCAAGCAGGGCCATCATATCACCTCTTAACCTTCTCTTCTTCAGGCTAAACATAACCAGTCTCTCCCCATAAGGCATGGTTTCCAGACCTTTCACCATATTGGTCACTCTCCCCTGGACACGCTCCAACTCGTCCACATCCTTCTTGAATTGTGGTGCCCAGAACTGGACACAGTGTTGTGTCCAGGTGAGGTTCTGACCAAAGCAGAATAGACTGGTAGTATTATTCCCTTCGATCTAACCACTATACTGATGCAGCCTTGAATTGCATTGGCTTTCTTAGCTACCATTCAGCCTGTGGTCCACTAAGACTCTCCAGGATGAGGAGAAGCCACTGCCGAGTATCCGTTGGGTTCGGTCAGTCAACCAGTTACAAATCCCACTTAACAGTTGCATTGCCTAGCCTACATTTTACAAGCTTGTTTGCAATGGGGGACCTTGTCAAAGGCCTTACTGAAATCAAGAT
>CM034715.1:6520481-6531938 GCA_020142125.1 Phrynosoma platyrhinos | reverse complement strand
AGTGGATCTTCGAAAGCTTGCAACAAGCATATCGTGCATTTTGGTTGGGCAATAAAGGTATCACTGTTTGGTAGATTTGTGTTTTAATCCAGAACATGCCACACTGCAATGTTTTGCTGCAGCCCCTACTTGAACAATTTTAACGCTGGCTTTGCACAGCCAAAAGTATTAGCAATAACAATAGCAATGATCATCATTATTATTATGCATAGCAGCCTGAAGATGCTTAGGAGATCTTGCCTTATAAGACTTCTTTGGTTGAGGCACAGGACTGTTTGTGTGTATGTGTGTGTGTGTGTGTGCAGTTGTTAATTGTTTGGCATGCTCAAATGCACCCAGATGCCATAGCTAATGGAGGCCCACTGAAGCCACAAGAACACAGGTGCTCGCTCTCTTGTAAGAAGAGGCAATCTAACTACTTTTTAAAAATAATGCATGACGCAGATGCACCCAGATGTGACATCCTTTGATGTGATTTTTTTTTGGGGGGGGGGGAGGTTGCCACAAAGGACCTGGCTTCACTCTCCTCCCAAAAAACGATCCGCACATCCCATTTTATTGTAAAGGCTCCAGCTGGGCAGAGTGGTTCACACTTGGCTGATTCTCTGAATGACTTTCTAAAAATAGACCTGCCTGAGGCCATGGCTGCCAGGGAAGAAGCAAGTGGAAGAAAGCAGCTTCTAGGAGGAGATTTTAATTTGTCCAAACCAAATATTTGACTTCACTGAGATTCAAATGCTACGTTATGTCACCCGGCACTCATTTTCTCCCCGAGAAGTGACAGACAGACTCTGGTATGGGTTACCCTGAACCCCTCAATCGTATGCAATCTTATTTTATGGGGCTAGGAACGAACCTATAAAAAACAAACAATTAAGCGTTGTGGGCTTTGAGAAGCAATTTTAGGAACACAGAACCACAAGACCCTTCCTTTTGTGCCCCGTCAGCCCTCTCTTCTGCTGTTCCTCTATATTTCCCCTTCTATGACAAGTTTTGTGATTTTGTTTGCTTGTTATTTGCACTCAAGTTGGCTTAGACCAGGGGTAGGCAACCTTTCCCCTTTAAGGGCCGAGGGACTTTAGCTCCCAGAAGCCTCTGCCATGTTGGCCAATAGTCCCATGTTGGCCAATAGCTCCTGGGATTCTGGGAGCTGAAGTCCCTCGGCCCTTAAAGGGGAAAGGTTGCCTACCCCTGGCTTAGACATATGGCAACCTTATGAATGAGAGCCCTCAAAGAGATCCAGCTGTCAACTGCCTTGCTCAGATCTTGCAAATTCAGGGCTGTGTCTTCCACTTTACCAAGCATTATTATGTTTTCCAGTAAGTCACGTCCCTAAAGCTGCTGCCAAAAATTATGGTGTATCAATGATATATCCAAAGTACAATAGCTTCAGTTTAGTCATCTTACTTCTAGCAAGAGTTCAGGCTGATTTGCTCTCAGACTCTTTTATTTGTATTTTTAGCAATTCATGGAATATGTAGAACTCTCCTCCAGCAGCACATTCCAAATCTCTTGATTTTCTTTCTTTCAGCTGTCTTCACTGTGCAGCTTTCACAATCATAAATAAAAAACCCAGACCCATGCACAGAAATCAGATATTTATGATCTTATTTTTAAAAATCTGCAATGTGATTTTTACATGCACTGTATACATGCAAAAGTTGAATGCTTCATCATCTATTTAGTATGCAAATTAAGCATTTGTATGATTCTTTAAAAAACTATCTGCCTATTTATTCTGTAAACATTGCTATTATAGATACTGTAATTCATTCTGGTTTTGCTAGTTTGGCCAGGAGGATCTGAGAACTACTTGAAGTGCATAAGTTCCCTGCTGACCTGTGAGTGAAAATCTTAGCACAGCTGGCCATTTCTCTTCTGAGATCTACTTGGTGCCATTTCCAAACAACACCATAAGATCTAGAAACTTGCACTTTTGTACAATGTAAGCAAAGGTTCTCAGGAGGGAAGAAGTGCTACAACTCTCCTGTGCCATATTCTGAATCTTATGCCCCTGCAGAATAAACCATGGACATATAACTCCTGAATGCCTTGTATTGATATACAAAGCAACTGAAAGCCCAACCATATTAAGAACTGTGTGTGGTTATACTTGAGGAAATCAATGCCTGAGTCTGTGTTGGTGAACATATGCCAGGGGTAGGCAACCTTTCCCCTTTAAAGGCCGAGGGACTTCAGCTCCCAGAAGCCTCAGCCATATTGGCCAATAGTCCCATGTTGGTCAATAGCTCCTGGGATTCTGGGAGTTGAAGTCCCTCGGCCCTTGTCAGGAACGCATTAGGTTAATCCTTTCCTGCCAGAATGGAGTTGATAAAATTGTTAAGGGAGATGGGTTATAAAATACACTGAAGGGGTTAATGACTGTAAAGCTGAAAATGTGCTGGTTAACAGTTGAAAGCTTTGAGAGTTGGAATGTGGGAGTTGCCGGCCTTGGCCGATGCAAAGGCTTGGATTCAAACCTTCCTGGTTAATTGGTTAAATGTTTAATTGTATAGTGCCCGAAACATAAATGGAATCGGTTTGATATTAAATGAGTAATGGATTCAGATCTAATAGGGTGAAATGGTGCCTAAGTTAGCCTTATATCTGTGCTGACTTTGATAGCCATGGGTTCTTATTCTCAGGCTTCATAGTTCATAAACAAAAGCACAATCAAAGAATAGATGTGGGATTCACAGTTGTTTTGTCTAAGGCTGTTGGGAAGCTGTAGATTCACACGCACCTGGCTCTCTGATGGATTTTCCAGACAGTAGGACATTACATCATGTGAAGGGCCAAAGCGCGGGAAACTTGGACCAATCACAGTTTGCCACTTGACTATAGGAAGGGATTTTGTTCTATTCTATAAAAGTGTGTTAATGTACTGTGCCTTTAGATTCGTCAAAGAACTCAAGACTTGTCTGCGCTGTTTTCTTTTCTGCAATAAAGCTGTCCTTTTTGACTTAATGTCTGGGAGCTGTCTTTACGTCTGAAAGAAGACTGGTGGGCATGCTGATTCTAACAGCCCTTAAAGGGGAAAGGTTGCCTACCCCTGATATGCCATGTGTGCCAGAGATGGCACGCAAAGCCATTTTCCCTGGCATGCCATCCCTGGCCTTCAGCTGCTTCTGGAGAGTCCTTCAGTCGCTTCTAGGAAGGTGCAGGAGGAGGAGAAGGTCTTCCCACACCTTCGGCCTGGACTTGCATAAGGCCTGGGAAGGTGTGGGAAAGCGGAGAAGTCACACCCTGGAGGTCCCATTTCCCCGGTGCCGGAAGGCCGTTCAGTTTGGGCACTTGGTGCCTAAAAGGTTTGCCATCACTGGCCTAAGTCTTATTCAGGACTAGGCTGCCCGTCAACTTGATTCACCGAATCCTCCAATGGAATACACTTCAGTCAGACAAGACCAGCCTCATATACAATCACTAAGCCAGCCGAAAACTAAAATCAAGCTAACATTCCTGCCCCCATCCCTATGACAGCAAGAGTCAAAATGAAAACAAGAAACATTAAAACACTTGACACAGAGCGGTCAATGCATCTGAATTTTTTATATGCTCTAGTGCAAAGGAGAGCACTGCAGAAGGGAAGGGGAAAGTAAAAAGGAAGGGAAGGAAAGAAAAGTAGAGGAGAGGAGAGAAGAGAGGAGAAAAGAGAAGAGAAGGAATATAAGTGAGGTACCTGAAGCAGGGGCCAAGAGGAAGGGGCCAAGAGGATAAGAACAACAGATAAGAACAATAGCAAAGAGCTTGCAAGAGAAAGGGAGGTGAGATCTACCACAGACTAGAGGCAAATTGGTGCATCCCTAATCAGTCAGAGGCAAATTGGTGCATCCCTTGTATCCATTAACTGCCACATATTTGCCCCAAAACAAGTATGCATAAGTATCTGAAGAAAACTGAAATAATTTACATATTTCTCTACATGCATAAATACCTGAAGAAAACTGAAATATTCCATGTGGTGGGGAGAGGGCACATGGTAGAACAAAGGAAGGTTTTTGCTACAGAGGAGGAGAGACGTCTTGGCCATGAAGCCATCTTGAACTGATCAGTGCAGGGGAGGAGGATGGGACAGAAACTTTATCTGTGAATTGCATTGTATTGTAAGACAATGAAAAGAAGCTTATGCAAACAAAGGATGGGACTGCGGGTGAGGGATAGAGGGTGCAGCCCCATCCTTGGGTTGTCAAGGCCTAAGAAAATGCCGCTTGCGTACCTTCCGCTTTTTCCGTCATAACAATAAGAGATGCTTACAAAAAAGGAAGAGGAAAAAATAGATAGCATTAAATGTTCACATAAACGTGATACTCAATTGTACTGGACTCAGAATTCAACATTTTTAATATTGTTATCTGTTTTTTCCCTTCCTTCCAAGAAATTAGCAGCTTGCTTGTGATTCTAAAGGTAAGCATGACAAATTTAAAAGAGACAGCAGGAAATAATAATAGTCTGGCAGTTGAGTTAGTATCTCAGACACTAGAGGAACCACCAAGTAAGATTTTCTTGGTTCTGAGGGCTGCAGGGTTCTTTGCATACAGGAAGTTCAATGTTCAATCCATTACGTCTCTAGGTAGGCTTAAAGCTGCTAACAGTCAATGTTGGCAATACTGAGCTAGATGGATTGAGATATCACATAGATGGATATCACACCAACTCACTATATTCCTTATACTGCAATACTGACAAAGGCTCACAACCAATTCCACTTCTATCAGCACAGAACTTTAGAATAAAGAACCCTAGTCACTTGCTTTCCTTGTAAGAGACTCCAAGCCAGACTTTTGCCAAATGAGAGGTGGAGAAAATGTGGCTCTAGATGTTGGTTGTGGCTCCAGAAACTCCAGATGTTGGACTCCTAGATCCAAACAACGTTTTGCCATCGTGTCCAATGGCCAGATATTATAGGTATTGTAGTCCTGGTGGGCTATGGGTTCCTCAGTGCTGCTCTTGTCACTGCTGTCTTCTTTTCCAGAGCTTGGAAAAATTATGCTTTGGTGGACTACAAACTCCGCCAGCAGCCAAGGTGGATGGGGATCCTGGGAGCTAAGTTTTCAATATCTGGTTTTACATAAGCATAAACACCTAAGCCTAAAATCCCACTAATCATATCCCACTAATTATTCTCAACTAAAATTGGGGACCCTACTAAATCAATTGCTTAATTGATTTAGCAATGCCACTGGTGTAATGGGTCTAGTCGAGAGCAGAGATTCAGGAAATTCAGAACTACATGTTCTGCTTCTGGATTCTGCAGCATGTGAAATAATGCTGGGGGGGGGGGGAAGAAAACTAATTAAAGAAATTAGAAATATGAACTGGAGGCAAATTAAGCCACAATTGTAAACGGCAATTAAGGCTCCCTTTTGGGATTAACTTGCAGTGGGTGTGTGCACATCCGGCATAACAACCCTCTGCTCTGCCTCAGATTTATAGCAGCTAAGAAATGGCTCCCATTATGTCAGGTTTTTTGGCTCCAGCAAGCCAAAGCAGCCTTTGTTTTGGCTTCTGAAGCATCAGCTAAAGAGCTTGCAAACTTTGTCTTCAGATTAAGACTTCTGTTGTTATTCCCCCCCCCTCCGAAAGTTGCAATACCTTTTCTGGGCTTCCAAAACAGGGGGAGAGGAGAAAAGAGCAACAGAATGAGTGACGGAGACAGAGGGAAAATCTTAAAATATCACCAAAGACATCAACCTGCATCAAGGTCATTTGAAGGAAGTGTAAAAAATGCACCTGGTATGCCACAGCTGCTGTTTATCTGCTCAGGAAAATGCAAGCACACAAAAGAGGAAATAGAGAAGGGGCCTGGAGGTGACAGGATCACTCCATTGTGCTGTCTGCTTCCTCAACATACCAGAAGCCATATGTAGAGAGATCTTGTAGCACCTTTGAGACTAACTGAAAGAAAGAAATTGGCAGCATGAGCTTTCCTAGACTTCAGTCTACTTCCTCAGATGCAGTCTATGAAAACTCACGCTGCCAATTTCTTTCTTTCAGTTAGTTTCAAAGGTGCTACAAGATCTCTCTACAGACTGATTCTAACATGGCTATATCTTTGAATTATATTAGAAGCTGGCAGCCATCTCTCAAAACATTGATTTGTGTTCAGTTCCTAGACAAACCCACAAAAAACTATGGATGCCGGCCATGAAAGCCTACGACTTCACATTGGAAATCTCTACGGGGAGAAACTGTTCCAAGCTCTTCTAGAACATGGCCACACAGCCCGAAAAACCCACAAAAAACTATGGATGCCGGCTACGACTTCACAGTTCCTAGACTGTTGATTCTTGTAAGCTCAGAAGATGTTTGTTGGGTTAAGCCCAAAGTTCAAGGGTTAGAACACTTAAATGCTCAAATTCGGGAGAAACAAAGAGACAGTTTTAAAAATTTCATTAGTTCTTTGTGTGACTGTCCTTCCCCTTTTCCCTTTATCCTCACAAAGATCCTGCGAAGGAAGTCAAGATGTGATACCTTGATGGCTCAGTGGGGAGCTCACATGGATCTTCCAGTCTTTTATAATGCTTTGAGACCCAGAAATGTTTTGTTTTGACTCCCAGGTCCCAGTCCAACACTCTAAAAAGGGCTGAATAAAACTGATTGGGAAGTGGAGGATAGGGTGTTTTCAAACAGTTCTGGAGAAGGCCTATTTACCATTGATGTTGGGACAGCAGTGACCAATGCCCTTACCATTCCCTGTGGTGGCAGTGGAGCTTCTCAGCATGGCAAGTGGTCTCCCAGAAAGTCCCTGCAATGCTCACACATCTGCCAACAGGAGTAAGGAAGAACTATTTCCCCCACAAATATTTCCCCTCCAAAAACAACCCCACCTCTGTATTTTCTCCTTCTTCAAATGGAACGATTTGGGAATATGCTTCATCACTAGATAGGTCTGGTGCGTGTGTGTATGTGTGCATATGTGCTTGTGCACAGTTCCACAAAGAGAGTAACACAGATCATGCTGAATGCAGTACTGGGCATAGTCTGAGCCTCCATTTTGGAAAATATAAAATCCAGCTGTCGACCCACAACTGACTTCATTTTGGGTAAAGCAAACTGGCTCCTTGATTGGTGGAAAACAGAGAGAAATCCAAGTAGCGTATTTATGGAGGGGGGACAAGTACTAGAGATAAGCCATTCGATAAAATAGGTATCTATTTTAAGAAGGCAAACTCTGTAACTTTTAATATTTCAAATGGCATGTCAATGATTCTCTTAAGTCCTGCAGCAAGAACAGATATTGTCCTGCAGTTGACCATATTGCAGCCCAACACTATTTAAAAAATATTGGTGAATCCTGCAGTAGCTACTGTGTCACTATTAGTGAAAGGAGGGATACAAATGGGTGAAGCTGAGATCCAGATATGTACTAGCATAAATACACAGTAGTGGGTACCTTAAGAGTACTAGAAACTCTTTGCCCCCAAGCTACTAATTTTGCATCTCAGCTCTGCTTCCTCACTATTTTGCACCTGGTTTTAACTGGTGGACCAGTGGGTTCTAATAACAAAACTAATTAAATCCCACAAGCCTGAAATCAGCTATAGGATACCCACTGCCTTGCATACATAAGTAAAAGGTGTACAGTACCCAGAGCTGAGCAAGCTATTTTGGCAGATAATCTCATAAGAGATCCTCCCAGCATTGGCAGTAACAATATGGCAAGCAGCAAATTAATTACTGTATACAATCTAAGTCGAAAAATTTATGCTGCAAAATTGACCACAAAATGACTTATTTACAAGTCAGTATGGTAATGTGATAGCAGCTCTTTTAGATTTCCCCATGAGGTGGGAGAAAAGTTTCCTTATCTTTTGAGTGAAGCAGAAAGAGTCCTGATTTATTGCTCTTAAACAAACAGATGAATGATGGCTGAAATGAAAGTTGGAAGCAAATAGCCTCAATTGGTCTCTCTTGCCATGTGCACACATACACACACTGAAGTTTTACTTGAAGGCTCCAGCTTATCCACGGGTTATGGCAAAATCCATAATTTTGACCCCCAAAACCTGCTGTCAGAAACAGCATGCCCACCAGTCTTCTTTCAGACATAAAGACAGCTCCCAGACATTAAGTCAAAAAGGACAGCTTTATTGCAGAAAAGAAAACAGCGCAGACAAGTCCTGAGTTCTTTGACGAATCTAAAGGCACATTACATTTATAGAATAGAACAAAGTCCCTTCCCATAGTCAAGTGGCAAACTGTGATTGGTCCAAGTTTCTCGCGCTTTGGCCCTTCACATGATGTAATGTCCTACTGTCCGGAAAATCCAACAAAGGGTCAGGTGTTTGTGAATCTACAGCTTCCCACTGGCCTTAGACAAAACAACTGTGAATCCCACATCTCCTCTTTGATTCTGCTTTTGTTTATGAACTATGAAGCCTGGGACTAGGAACCCATGGCTATCAAAGCCAGCACAGATATGAGGTTAACTTAGGCACCATTTTAACATATTAGATCTGAATCCATTATTCAATATCAAACCAATCCATATATGTTTCGAGCACTATACAATTAAACAGTTAACCAGTTAACTATGAAGGCTTGAATCCAAGCCTCTGCAGTGGCCAAAGCTGGCAACTCCCCCACATTCCAGCTCTCAAAGCTTTTAACTTTTGAACCAGCACATTTTCAGCTTTACAGTCATTAACCCCTTCAGCATAATTTTATAACCCATCTCCCTTAACAATTTTATCAACTCCATTCTGGCAGGAAAGCATTAACCTAATGTGTTCCTGACACCTGCCCTCGACTTATACATGAGGTCAAGTACATACGGTAATGAAAACATTTGCTGCTCAAAAATCTGTTCATTGTAGTGGCAACCTCACTCTGCCTAATGGTACAGCTTGCTCTGAAATAATCTGAAATACTTTGCACATTATAAAATGCAGGCCCAACTCCCACTGAAAGTGTGAATATGCATATACATGTGTGACAACCAACACATATGCACGATACTTGTGTGCTTGCCTCTCTCCCACTCTTCCCCACACCTGGGTGCACACACACACACACACACACAACCACAATTGCTGAGAAATCTGTGACTATTATAAATGTACAGGCCAGGCCAAGCAGAACTTCTGCAGTCTCTCTGACGTAAGAGGCTATGCTCTGTCACCATGGATTGCATGCTATAGCTTGCAATTGATGAATGAGGTTTTAATGAGAAAAGGTGATTGAAATGCAAAGCAAGAGTGAGGGGAGGTTTGAAAAGCAGCTCACTTCTCTTTCCTACTCTGGCCAGCAGTGACTGGAGGTTTCCATACCGAGGAGAAGGAGGAGGAGGAGGAGAAAGAGGAAAGGAGATGGCAACTGGAGTGTTTCACGAGAAATTATGCATCCTGGGGATCTTTGGGAAGGAGCCAGCAGTCACTTAGCAGCTAACAAATCAGTCCCTGAGACTTTATGTGCTAAAGTGCCTAAAAGAAGATACAGTCGCCCCTCTGTTTTCGCAGGAGATCCGTTCTGGACCCCCCCCCCCCGCAAAAATGAAATATTGAGCATATTCAAGCCCCATAGGCTTCAATGAGCATGCTCTATCGTGCATGGCTGTGTGCGCACGCCATAGGTGCACACACTATTTTAAGTCTCCCCTCTTGCCGGTCTACATAAAGTGTGGACTGCTGACTTCAAGTCTGCAAAAACAGAGGGGGGACTGTATTTTATTGGGTCAAGTTAGGATGGTGTAAGCAAACATGGAAGGCTGAATGTTTCCAGGAACCCTTATAATGGAAAACAAGATTGATCACAAGAAATAGTTGTTCTTCAACAAATAGCCAGGGGGCATGGCAGCCTTGCGTAGAATCTGTGCTCTTTTTCTTTCTGGCCTTACCCCTGCTAGAAGCAACTCAATCCCAGATCCCAGTGTCCCACCCTCTGAATTGCAAGGCAGCAGACTTTTCAGAAGCACTTTCAAACACAGGATCACCACCAGCCATGCTCCAACAATGGTTCCACCTTTCGCCTTATCACCTTAGTCCATGGCTCCTAACTCAGTTTCTAGGATTGCTAGGTGGAAAACAGTTGTGTAGAAGAAAGAATTTTAGGCAGTGCTGCTTGTCATGTAACCAGGTAATAAGCAATCCCTGTTCAAATTTCATATTCTACACAACCATTAAAGGTATAGAAGCCATGTCCAATTTTCAGTCTGGTAACTCTAGTTAGGGTTTGGAACAGAGTCTGGTTTAGAATGGCCTTGCCCACAGATACCAGACAGTGGCAAGATATCTTTATTGGTGCTTAAACAACAGTTGCACTGCTTTTCAGTCTCTTTCCAAGCAGAATTCCAGCTGCTTAAGCTTTAAGCTTAAAGCCTGGGCCCTTGAAATAATATAGAATCCAGGCAATCTGGATTACAATTCCCATGATCCCTGATCAGTTATCTACTCCTAGTCCAGAGCCTGGAATAATTACTTTTCTGGGCGACAATTCCCAGAAACTCTCCAGCCAAAACTGGCCACTGGACATGCAGCTGGGGAATTCTGGGAACTTGCTGAATAGAACAGAATCTTTATTGCAGTCACAGACCATAGAATACAGACAAAAAGAGGATACAAAATAAAAGAAACTAAAAACACAGGTTAAAAAAAACAGTATTTAAAACTTCCTTTCAGATTACACAGCTTCAGTATAGCTAGACAAGATTGGTACTAGTCTACTGCGGAGACTAGTTGGCTGGCAAATTTGAACCACAGCTGCACATAATCTGGCAACATTATGCTTTTTCAGAGTTGATGTCTGAAAGCAACAAAGAAGTGTAAAATTTATTAGTGTGCCCTTGGTATTTATGTAATAGAAGTGAAATAATGCTGAGGTGGATGTCTCTGTAGTATGAGCACTGGAGTAATATATGCTCTGTGTTTCTATTTGGCCAGAGTGACAGGGGCATAGTCTATCTGAGAAAGGGATCTTCTTATATCAGCCTTCAAGGACAGCTGAGGGGACAGCATGACATCATACCAAAGTAAAGGCTCTCTAGTGTTTAGGTACTTTGAGTTTTGCTATGTTTGCCATAGGAAATGCCAAATATCTATTGGAGCCACTAGCAATAAAAGTTGGAGCACTAGCTAGATCCAGTTGTTGCTCTGTATCTACCACCCATTGTTTAATCATTGCTTTAGCCTTATATCCCATGCTCAGTAAAAGATCTGGAGAGAAGCCCAGTGAAATTTTAGTTATCACTCTGTTTACTTAGACTGGAAATCAGTCAAGGTTACTGGAACAAGGTCAGTGCTGTAAGGGCTAATGAGTTTTAATAGAGCTAAAAAAGTGTGGGAACTAAAAGGCTCCTCTGGTATGCATGTGTGATGTTTCCACCTTGGCTGAAACTAGAGGCTTGAGTTTAAGAATATGGTTAAAGAGATAATGAGAATGGTTTTGAAAGCACTTTATGTATACATAGATTGTTTGATGGTTTTAGTAAGTGACTGTTTTAGATTTTTATATATTCGGTTG
>CM034715.1:6489164-6503605 GCA_020142125.1 Phrynosoma platyrhinos | reverse complement strand
GTGAATACCCATTTGTGTGATTCGCAGAGACCACGAAGAAGAAGGAAGAATGCCACATGCACTGCCTTCAGCTCAGTAGAGGAAAGGGAAGTGATAAATAAAACTACAAATAATGACAGTAATATTTTGACAACAGAGTTATGTTTTGTGTTTTTTTCACAAGCACTCTGTCTTGTGTATACAGCACAAAGTCTCATGATTAGCATTTGCCTTTAGAACATGCACACATACAGATTCCATATTTAGCTAGCTTTGTGAAATACACAGGCCAAGATTGTGTATGTACACTGGGGTTGGCAATGTGTAGTCCATGGAATGCATGCACCACCTTGGGCCACTTTCATATTCCTCCCTTGGCTCCTCAGTCATTTTCTTAGCCATTCCCCCTGCCCCCAAAATGCCTCAAAATATTTTCATTTTGCCCTCTAGGTAGCATTTTCACCATGATTTGCCACCCATAATCGAATTTAGGCTTAGGAGAGGCCTTTTTTGAAACATGAAGTGAACAGGAAGTGATTCCTGCATACTTCTGGTTATTTAAAAAAAAGTCCTTCCCTTGGCCAAAAATCATGAAAATACCTCTCACTTCCCTAGAGAGCATTTGGGAGCCAAACAAATATTCTTCTTGCATGGGGGAGAAGGATGTTTGCAAGTTTCCTAGGTGTTAAATATGAACCCTAATCTTCCACAGTTGCCCACACCTGACAAATACATAAGTCTGGTTTCATATCTTCCCATCACTCCACAGCTGTTAAATCCTGGGAGAGGTGCCTGCTATTGTCACTTGCTGTGGGGAAAGGAAGCAGGAGAGAAGCGATTTAGACAAGAAGTAGCATCTGGTCTCAGCTCAGAGCGGGAAGAGAAAGGAAGGCACATTCTCAAATGGAATGCACTTGCCTTTTTCTTCCCCTAGGAGCCCAGAACAGCCAGATTTTCAAGATCTGGATTGTCTGTTCCCCTCTCTTCTATATTAAGAAAGAGCAGCAGGAACCCCTCCTGGCCTTGACAGCAGCTATGTGGTGAGAGGGTTTGGGATGAAGCACAAGAACAAGAAAATAACCCTTGGTGCCCTGTCCAAAAAGGGACTTACATGCTGGCAAGTCAACAACAGGATGCTGGTCAATGCCTATTTCTGCAATTCAACAGGAATGTTCCCTTCGTAGGCAAAAGAAGTGCAGATTACTTAACAAATTTCTTTCAAAGGAAGTTACTAGTTCTCATGGATTTGTAGATATACCTAAAAGTACATTACCAATATATGTTGAAATCACAAAAGCCAGTGAGGTAGCTATAAAGGATTTTGAGAAATAGTGTGTCTATTTCACATTATTTGGCTAGAAAAGCCAAAACATCCTTTTAAGAAGAAAATACAGAATAATTTATGCAAAATAAGCAGCCATAATTTATACAAGACACAGAATTCACTTTTTCTCCCTGCAGACTCTGGATTGCCTGTGGGGTAAATAATGGTAACTATTTTTTAAATAGCACTGAATACAAACATAACTGTGGTATAACACTGGAACAACACTTGCAATGAAACCCCCTTTTACCATAAACCTGATAAGAATAGAGTTACCTTGGCAAAAAGTGTCTTCCCAGTCCCTGGGGGGCCGTACATTAGGATATTCCTATAAAGGCTTCTATTGTTCCTTGTGTTCCGCGTTGCAATGGCAATGTCTCTCACACGTTCCTCCAGCTTTGGCTGAAAGAGGAAAGAACAAAGAAGTATTAGTGCTGGACTTGAGGCAGGACCCATGCTTTGCATGCTTGAAGTCTCAGGTTCAGCCCCCAGTACATCCGTGCAGGGCTGGGAAAGACCTTGACTCAGAAAAACAGCGAGTTAGATGGGCCAAAGGGATGATTAGGTAAATCAGAACTTCCTATGTTCCTGGAACATAAGAATGCAAATACTTCCACCTGTCCCCCCACTACCACCAAAAAGGAGACCTTCTAGATGTCCTTGTGGTTACTGTGTGAGACTTTATTCATAGAATCTCACACTGGACACCACCACCCTGGAACCACTGCTGCCACCACAGACACCCCTCATCCATGTCAATAACACTATTGCAGCCTCTCAAGGATACAAGTGTATAATACAAATATAATAAATTAAATACAAATTCAACATGCAGTTAAAGATTACTTATCTAAATCCTAATTCACTTTTCAATTAACTCTTTCTCTACATCCTCAGAATTAACATAACTAACTTTGTTGCTGTGTGCCTTCAAGTCGTTTCTGACTTATGGCAACTTTATAAGGGAGTTTCTTGGCAAGATTTGTTTAGAGGGGGCTGTCTTTGCTTTCCTCTGAGACTGAGAGAATGTGATCGGCCAAGGTCACCCAGTGGATTTCCACGGCTCAGCAGGGATTTTTTGTTGAAAAATAGGACTAAAATAATTCTAAATAAATATATAAATACAATTATTCAGAGCTATCGGGCCTCTGAACATTGAGGTTCAGATTAGCTCTTGATAGGTGCCTTCTTCCTTGTCCACAAATTTACACACTCTTTCTGGAAGCCACCTAAGCTAGTGGTCCACACACATATCTTGTGGCATTGAGTTCCATCAGGAGGGCAAGCAAAAACCTGACAGGGTGTACGAGATTCTAGAATCTAGATTTGCCCTCCCTGGGGCAAAAATCTGTTATGTAATAGTGAGGTTGACAAGACTTGGCAAACCTACTAACTGGTACCCCTTCCTTTTGGTCCAGGTGGGAACCAATTATCCTACAAGGAACAGCCTTCAGAATATCATAAGGGATTCCTACAGAGGTGTAGGAAGCTGAAAGAGCTGGATGCAGATTGTTATCTCATCTCTTCTCCCAGCTGAAGGCCATGGTCCAAGAAGGGAGATGAAAATAGTGGAGGTGAACAAGTGGCTCTGTAGACAGTACCACTGAGAACTATTTGGATTCTTGGATCATGGCCTGTGGTTTAAGGAGAGGGACTTCTGGCATGGGATGGGTTTCATCTCACACCAGCTGGCAGAAACATTTTTGCCAACAGTCTCAAAGTTGATCAGGAGAGCTTTAAACTGAGTTATGTGGGGGAGGGAGACAATATTCTGGTGGGTAAGAGTTCATCAGGGGCTGGACATAATAGTCAAACTGTTATAGAGTGAACAAGGTAAATAGTGCAAGGACCCAACAGTGGGAGGGGAAAAAATTCACATAGGAAGCTATGTGTGTGTGTCTCTACACTAATGCACAGAATGTGGCAGCAAAACAAGATAGACTTGAACTCTTAGCATAGCAAATCAAATATGATATAATAGGCATCACTGAAACCTGGTGGGCTGACTCTCATGACTGGAATGTAGTAATTGAGAGGTATGACCTTTTAAATTGAGGAGTATAACCTTTTAAAGAAAAATAGGCCAAATGGGAAAGGAGGAAGAGTAGCATTATATCTCAGGGATGTTTACACCTGTGAAGAGATTCAGGACTGGAAGCCAGGAGGAGAACATTTGGATAAAAAATAAAAGGGAAAGTAACAGGAGGGATGTTATTGTGGGAGTTTTCTACAGACTCCCAAGTCAGACTGAGGAACTGGATGATGCCAACAACAGATGTTGTTGCTGTTAACTGCCCTCCAGTTGATCTTGACCCATGGCGACACTACCAGATGTACACATTCAGAAAGGAGTGTGTTTAAATATTTGAGGGGATGTCATATTGAGGATGGAGCAAGCTTGTTTTCAGCTGCTCCAGAAACTAGGACATGGAGCAATGGATGGAAACCAGAGAAAAAGAGATTCCACCTAAGCATTAGGAAGGACTTCCTGACAGTAAGAGCTGTTTGACGGTGAAACACAATCCCTTAGAGCAGGGGTAGGCAACCTTTCCCCTTTAAGGGCCGAGGGACTTCAGCTCCCAGAATCCCAGGAGCTATTGGCCAACATGGGACTATTGGCCAACATGGCTGAGGCTTCTGGGAGCTGAAGTCCCTCAGCCCTTAAAGGGGAAAGGTTGCCTACCCCTGCCTTAGAGTATGGTGGTCTCTCCTTTTTGGAGATTTTAAACAGAAGCTGGATGGCCATCTGTTGAGGGTTCATAGAAGGGGGTTGGACTGGATGGCCAATTAAAATCCACCTAATAGTAGCATTGTCTAGTCCACATTTTATAAGGTTGTTTGCAAGGATCTCTGGGGGGGATCTTATCAAAGGCCTTACTGAAATAAGATATGTTACATCCACAGCATTCTCTTCATCTACCAAGTTTGTGACCCTAGCAGAAAGATTTGTCTGGTAAGATTTGTTTTTGAGAAACCCATGCTGACCTTTAGTGATCATGGTGTTCCTTTCTAACTGCTTACAGACTGTCTGTTTAATTATCTGCTCTAGAATCTTTCCTGGTATTGATGTCAGGCTGACTAGGCGGTAAGTATTTGGGTCCTGTTTTTTCCCCCTTTGTTGAAGAAAGGGACATGTCCCCTCCTCCAGTCTGCTAGGACCTCTCTTGTTCTTCAGGAACTCTCAAAGATTAATGACAGTGGTTCTGGGATTACGTTCTGAGAATGTAAAGATATGTCTTAGATAAAAGAAGTCTCTCATAAAGAATGGAACATTGGCCTTAGTTGGCCTTTCTAGCAAGCAGGGTTAACATCTGGAAAAGCAGTTGCTCCGCTAACTTTGCTCCATAGGTAGGAATACAAAGACTTTTCCGGAGCAAACCCCCCCCCCCCCAAAACCCAGTCGTTCACCAGCTGAAGAGGAGAAGCCTCTTCATTGTGAACAACATAATCTATCTATTAACAACGCTCAACAGCAATAAGTGACTGAGGTAGATAAAACCAAATCAATCAATAACATTGCGAATCAACTGCAACAGAATAAACAAACATAGCAATGACCTGAGTCCTCTCCTGCCACAAGGTACAAAACAGGTGTACCCATCCTAGAGAGGACACTGGTAGGGGATCAGAAATAGGCCCCATGTCAAACTGCCAGCATGCAAAGGTGGGACAGATGTTTGGCCCTGCTTTGCTGGAAAGGAATGTCTCATAGGTAAGGCCAATATTCCAATTCCCAGGGGAGCAGAGCAGAACATCTGGAAGAACAGGATTTACCAAAGCCTCTTAAACTAGGGAAGGGGTGCTGACTGATTGCTGTCCAACCTAGAGACTGTTTGCTGGAGGATCCTTCTGTGAAAGGCAGCCTTGGCCGACTGATGAATGTGGAATGAAACTTCCATATGGTGGCCTTGCAAATCTCATCCAGGGATAAACTGGTGGACAGGGCAGCTGATGTGGGTGTGCTCCTGGTGGAATGAGCTGTCACACTCCCTGGAGGCAGCATGTTCAGGGTCTGATAACATGCAATGATGCGCTGCTTGATCCACCTATTATACCACTGCTTGATCCACCCACCTTCCTCCTCCTAGAGCTTGGTTGGAAAGATAGTGCTTCAGAGGCTCGGAAGGACTTGTTTCTCTTAGCTCTGCAGACATCTAGTATGCCAGATCCTCTCCAAGTCCTTGACTGGATGTGGGCAGAGGGATGGGAGGATGATGTCCTGTGGAAGATTGAGTTAACCTTGGGGACGAAGGTAGGGTCCAGCCTAAGCAGGACTGAGTCTGGTTGGAAAATGCAAAGATCCTTCTGAACCGACAGGGCCCCTAGCTCCGACGCCCTACGAGCTGAAGTAACTGCCATGAGCAGGAGGACTTTCCAGGAGAGGTGCTTCAGTGAAGTCTCCATGCTGGATGCCATCCTGGAGGAACTCCATCAAGCAGTGTATGGAAAATGAATTAAGTCTCCTCGCTTGTGCCTGCAACACCTGCAGAACACTCTTGACGATATAGTGGTATATCCTGTTGTTGGAAGGCCAACTAGAGGCAAGAATGGTGTTGATCACTCTCTTGGAATATCAGTATTTGTCTAGCATGCTCCATTCAATTTACCAGTGAAGCTGTAGCCAAGACAGTCAGAGTAAACCACGTGGCCTTCACATAGAAGATCTGGGCAAGCCGGGAGCAGGAGACATTACTGGGCCAGGCTGGAGCCACTAGGACTATGGAGGCCCTCTCCCTCTGGATCTTCGCCATCACATGTGTTAGAAAGCATATAGCAGACTCCAAGGCCAGGGGAGGTTCAAAATGTCCATGGCCTTGCCCCCCTCTGACTGGTAACTGGACACAAATCTCAGAAGCTTGGCATTTACTGGGGTGGCAGACAGATCTATCTGGGGTTACCCCAACCATAATCATCTGGAAGATCTCTGGGTGAAGACTCCTTTCTCCTTGATTGATGTTCGTCCAGTTCAACCAGTTTACCCTCTAGTTCAGCTTCCCTTGATGGTGTTTCACTTCTATGGAGAGCAGGTTCTGTTCTGTCCAGCTGAGCAGTAGCTGGGCATCTGCCATCAGGGACCAAGGCCTGGTTCCTACTTCGTGACATATGTGGGCTTTGGTGGAAATATTGTCTGTTTGCACTAGTACTGGTCTGTTTCTGATCAGGTCCACAAAGGCCAAGAGTGCCAGCCAGCCAGCACTGAATTCTAGCCAGTTTATGCTGTGTTCCTGCACCTCGAAATCCCATCTGTCCTGGGCAAGGTGGGGCCCACAATGTACTCTGCACCCCCTCAGACTGGTATGCATAGTTATCGACTCAGGATCTGGGAACAGGGACCATGCATTGGCTTTGACTGGTAATGTCCTCCTAGTAGGAACCACTGAAGCAGCCTGAAAGACAGTCCAGAGAAGCTATCATCAATCCCTGAAAGTGAGCCAACAGGGATAGGTTCACCTTCAGGCCAGCTCTGATCTTGTTGATGGCCGCTGCAATCACGTTTCTGTGCTCCTGTGGAAGACTGTTCTGTTCGATGTGTTTATAATCGCCCTCTGGCGGAGGATCTGGTGAGCTTGAGAGGGAGCTCTTCTTGAGGTTCACTAGAAAGCTGTGATTCTAGGGACTGCATCATCCAGAGGACAATCTATTGTCTCTGTGACTCAGTGGGGATGCAAATGGGCGGCCCTGGGCTGCCCCGGGAAGCAGAAGATTGGGGCCGCTGCTAGCACCGTGGCCCCGATTCTCCTGTTTGCTGCCTCTTAAAAGAGCGGCAAAATGCCGCTCCTATTAGAGGCAGCAAGAGGCCACCCCAAGAACCGCTGCACGGCTCTTCTCTGGCCCTTCCGCCATAGCACGCGAGAACGCTACACATGGAGGACATCCTGGTGCCGTGCGTAAGGGCATGTGATGTCAGGACGTCTTCAGTGAGGGGGTGGGGTGGCCGGCGTGTGGCTGCCCCTCCCCTTCCCTGCCTCCGACTTGCAGCAAAGGGCCCGTGTGCAGAGGCCCATAGATAAGCATCCTGCATGTCCAGGGAGGCAAAAAAATCCGTGGTTGTATAGCCTCGAGGGTGCTCAAGGTCTCCATCTGGAACCTCCATTGTTTGACTGATTTACTCTTGAGGTTGAGGACTGTCCTCCAGGACCTGTTCTTCATAGGTACCAATAAGAATGTGGAGTAGCAGCCTTGTTACTGCTGATGAACAAGCACTCTCCGTATTGCTTTCATGTGAAGTAGTTGGTTGATAGCTTCCAGTAGGAGGCAAAGTTTTGCTGGTTCACTGGACTTGGGAGATGGGATGAATTGTTTGTGTGGCCTGTGGAAGAATTCTGTCCTGTATCCCTGTTTCAGGGTTTCTAAATCCACTTGTCAGAGGTGGATCTTTCCTACATGTCTGCAAACTCACAAAGTCTGTCCCCTATTGGATGTGACCCATGAGATCTGCTGCAGCTTCTTGTGGCCTCTGGGGGAGGCCTGCTGGGGCTTTCTGGAGAGGTTCAAGCTCTGGTGTTTATTCTGGAACTTTGGGTCTCCCCAGCACTGTCTATAAGGTCTAATGTCCCTAGCCTGAAAGGAAGAGCCAAGAGATGAGGTATCCACAAAGGATAAAGTAATTGACTCCAACACATATGCCACCATGTTACACCTGGCCACACCTTCCTGTGCCATCAGTTTGCACCTGTCTCAGATTGGTGGATTTCAGGGTTATTGTTATTGTTCAGAAGTGTTATTGTTCAGAATAACAAACGAAAGTACATGATTTCAGGTCTAAATCCTGATGTAGAGAAAGCACCTTGAATTAGCATACAAAGGAATGCTTTGGTATTACTCACACTGAGAACAACACCTTCAAGAGCATCCTGGGCCTTGCTGGTGAGCCGCTTGCCAACCTGGGGAGACAAGAAAGAGGCTGAGAGGTGCTATCTGCTCCATAGAAGGAAACAAATGAGCCCTATTTGGAAGAGACTCTGTTGGTTTGGCTTAAAAGCAGAGGGAAGGATTTACCTTAATGGGGTGCTTGAGAGCTTCCAGCAGAGTGATGCGGGAAGTCTCCCTTACCAAGGAAGGCTTGCCCAGCCGAGCCTCAATGTACCGGCCAGCTACCGCAGTAGCATTCTTAGCACTGTAAATGCCGACAGCCAGGAGAGTCAACCCTGCTACCTGTCCCAAAGAAGAAAAGGAGAAAAAAAAGACATTTGAAAGATACATGCACAATAGATAAACACAGGTTGATCCTTAGTCTTGACTAGTTTAGATCCAGCAAATTAATTGCCGAAGGGTAAAACAACATGTGAGTAAATGTAGCTGATTTAATAGCTCTACTCTAGTTGGAATTCCAGCTACTAAAATCCCAGCATCTAGTTGGATTTAGGCCAGGGGTAGGCAACCTTTCCCCTTTAAGGGCCGAGGGACTTCAGCTCCCAGAAGCCTCAGCCATGTTGGCCAATAGTCCCATGTTGGCCAATAGCTCCTGGGATTCTGGGAGCTGAAGTCCCTTGGCCCTTAAAGGGGACAGGTTGCCTACCCCTGGTTTAGGCCATAATTCCACATACCCATCTCATCCTGATGATTTATTCCACATCTGGGAGAGAAGAGAAGGGTACAAAACTGGATGTAATACAAGATTTTCACTTAAAAGTAAGGCCACATGCATTCAATCTTCTCTATTACTTAGTTCAAGATCTCTCTCAACAAGCACCTAGAAAAATCCCAGGTTTCTTAACAGACTAACTTTTATTATAACATTACACATAAGAATTATTTTTTAAAAAAAATTACAGCTAAGCAACACTGAATCAAGACCTATCTAAAAGCAAAGAAACATTTTCTGTGCCACTAGCTGCCATTACAGATTTGCAAGTCTCCTGTATGCATATGGCACTGTAGCACTCTAATGTTGCTACACTGATGTTTAAAAGAATTTGTTTCTTTTAAAAGAAAAATCACACACATATGAATCAATAAAATTACCAGCTGGAGGGACTGGGGTCCCAATTGACAAGATGGTTACAGGGACTTAAATGGGGCACACAGAAGAATGAGAGATGCCTTCCCTTCTCTGATGTGCTATAAAGGAATTAACCAACCTGCCAAGGAAGTCATAAGGTTGCACTAGACCAGATGTGTGATCTGCCCATTCTATTAGAAGTGGAACTTTTAATGCTACCAGAGGCAATCTGGCCAAGCTGTTGGCACAGAAACTCCCATCAGTCAAGGTGCTTGATGTCACTCAGGCCCCATTCACACTATGAAAATAACCCGGTGTGAAACTGGGTTGTTTTCGTGGTGTTCACATTTGCCCCAAATGCATTCAGTGCAGCTTTTGGGGGACCTACCAAAACCCCACTTATCCCAGTATATTTGATACCATTATTCTCCTGCGTCTTTTTTTAAGAGCTGCAATGATCCGCATCTTCGGTAGTGTAAGTACACTATCGAATCAATTCAGATTGGGCTGCATTGTTCCCAGAAATGGAGGTGCCTCCATTTTAAATCATTCCAATGGCAAGTGTGAATGGCAAAAGGGTTAAAATGTCACTGAGAGATTCGGGAATGGAAAACGTTGTGGGAAAATCAATCCAGTATTGCATCACCATGGAGATCCAGATCTCCTTGGGACAAAAAAGTGAGTTGAATGCCCCCTCAGTAAGAGCAAGCAGGGGATTTTGAAGTGCATTCTGACTGTATCAAGTGGGATAGTGTGTACAATTTTTTTTTAAAAAAATTAAATTCATACAAGAGGAAATACTGTTAAACAGACAAGGGACGTTCAAATGTTGACGTATTCAGACAGGTGAAAGGAAAGTGTGAAACTGCAGGATATTACAGGAACATGGAATGTGATAAAATTGAATCTGGCAAGGCACAATAAAACAAGAAACTGAATGGAGGTACATTGCAATACTTGAGGTGAGTGAGCTAAAGTGGACAGGAATGGGACATTCTTCATCGGGTGATTTCACTGTGTTTTACTTAGGAAATGAAAATCTAAGGAGAAATATAGTGGTGTTTATAGTGAGGCCAGTGAGGCCAGATGTAGCAAAACCTGTCAAAGGATATAATGTCTGATCAAATCATGTGAACAAGACTTCAAGGAATACCGATCAATATAACCATAATCCACATTTATACTCCAACTTTAACTCCAGTTTTGCATCTCAATCATTTGTTACCTGTGTTCTGTATGAGACATGAGGCTGGAGGGTGACTGAGGATTTGAGAGATGAACAAACAGAATTGCTGACGGCAAAAAGTTTCAGTTTTTAGAGGTTTTCGGATTTTGCATTTCCAAATTAGGGGTGCTCAGTCTGTATGAATACATTGTTTGTATGCTTCTGCATGTATACATATTATGATTTTTTTTTTTGGATCATTGTTGTTTTGTCAGTTCTGATACAGTTCTTGAGAATTATATAGGGGAAGGTGGTACATAAATAAAAATTCCAGAATCTACGTGTTATTAATTAATGTACGCAAGAACTGGTTATTCATACACTGATGAGTTTTTCAGTCTGTTTGGAAAGAATGGAAATGAGAGACAAACAGGTATTTTCCAAAATCAGAGGTAGCAGTGCTGGCCAAAAGAAACAATAATAAACATCAGGCCCATCAAAAAAGGCACAGAAATGTGTGCAAGCCTGAACATTTCCAGATCTCTTCACAAATACAGTGTTAATCAAAGGAGGCTAGGAGAGGGAGAGCAAAGTGAGAGAGACAACATGAAAGTTATGTAGTCTGCATGATATTATAAGATATAATGAAGAGAAAGGTTCTGTAGAACTTGAAATGGGGATGAACAGATCAGCTCCTAGGATGTGTGGGACTGGGAATGAAAATAAAAGTTAAAATTATCGAGGGTGAAAAATACAAAACTACACTGTAAACTCAGAACTGACTCTGTCCCCAGTAGATTTCTAGCAACTCCAACTGGATGTCCCACACCACAATCTGTCTAGGCTGAAACTGCTTTCTTCTTACAAAGCAACTGCAACAGGTTGTCATTCCAATCTGGATACTGGAAGCAGTCTCTCTCAGCAACTTAACAGAAGAGCAAAGAAGCAGTTGCAGAAAATCTGTTGCCTACCAATCACCACAAGCTCCCTTTATCCTTGCCCATTGCTATCAGCAGCAAAACAGCTTATAACAAGACAGCGAAAGAGCTGGAGGAAAGGCAAAGCTGGACTTGGAAGGAAAAGTATCCTCAGGAGATAACTGTTCCTATTAACGCTTGAAGAGAGCTGAACAAGGATTATGTTTTCATGAGGACAGGGAGAGGTTTGGGGGAAGAAAAGATGTGCCCCAGGGCTTTTCTATTTTTTACCCATTACAACTGGACTTGCCCCTTTTGCTCTTCTTGCTGGCAACAGATGACAGCTGAAGGGCACAATCAGAGCTTCCAGAGCAATCTTGGAGGTAGTGTTAAAATCAAAAAGTGGTGGATCTGATCACCAAATGGCACACTGCCACCTAGCAAAGCTAAAATGCAACTACTGGTCTTTCAATAGAAAGTAGGAGGAGATTCAAAAGCTGAAAACACATTCCCTCATTAGTTTTTGAATCTCCCATTCCCCCATCAGTTTCTGGGCACCACACTGTTCAGAAGCACTATATCTGTGAATAATTATTGCTGGGGGACAAACAAGTTGCTAGAGCTGCTCCTTCCCAGAAACATCCAGTGAACTCCCCAGCAGAATGCTCTTTTCACAAAATGAAAGGTGTGTTCTTAAAACTTTCTTCCTCTGTCTTGATGTAACAAAGATCAAAAGAGATGAACCAGTACTGTATTATTTTGCTTGCTTTATCTTGTCACCACCTAGGAAATATTCACTGATGGAATGTTGTCTAAATTTAATAAACCAAGTTTAAAATAGAGACAGAGAACTGGCTAGAAAATCTCAAAAAGGATTGGGGACACCCAGGGGAAACTTCCAAAGTCCTTTTTTGAAATGATGTATAATTTAGATCTGATGGATATATGGAGATTTAAATATAACAAAGCTCAGGGGCCTACTATCTACTAAGATGCCCATAGGCCTACATCTAGAATAGACATGTTTATAATGGCAAAAAGCTGGAGCACAAGAATTACAGGCATAGAAATATTACTGAAGATAGTATCGGACCATAATCCTGTACTGCTAACATTGAAAAGACAAAAAAGAGAATTCAACTGGAGGCTTAATGAGATTATTCTTAAAGATGAAGTCTTGTTAATTAAACGTGGCATGTATAAGAAATGGAAAAAGGGGGAAATAACCAAGGAGGAATTCAAGCAAATAGCTGGCACATGTAAGGAGTAAGTCAGAAAAGCAAAAGCACAGAACGACCTCAGGCTTGCTAGAGAGGTTAAGAACAATAAAAAGGGCTTTTTTGGATATGTCCATAGTAAAAGGAAGAAAAGAAGCAATACATTTATATTTTAAGGAAAATTTAACGTCAGATATGTCAATGAAGACTATCTGGGATGTGTCAATGAAGACGATCTGGGATTGAATTATAATATGTTCTACTTGACCTTTGGCCTAAGACAAGGTCAACACATATATATCTGAAGTGGCAATAAACATTTCAACTGGGCGTATTTAGCCATCAAAATGCATTACCAGTTACCTGCTTCTTTCCAGCTCAAAATTTGTAAACCAATGAAAAAGAGACTAAACATTTGCAACACTCAGATAGCATCTTCCTCAGCTTACCGTGGCTGTCACTTTGTCCCAGTCTGTGACAAAGGCACGAAATCCTTCACCAAACAGTGTCCCAGCTGTCCTAAGGAGAGGATGAGCAGACACATCAGGAAAGGAGACAGTAGGTGAGATGATAATGTTTCACAACAGGACTCAATAGCAACATGGATGATTATGTGGATAATACCAAGCAATCCAGGCTGGCAAAATATATATAGGTGTCTATTCCTGTCATAGAGTCTGGGATCATCCCCACTTAGAAACCATGCCCCTTGTAAGCCACAGGGCAGCAGAATCCTAGCTTTTATCTCCAATCAGTGATACGCTTGGATAGCGCAACACTTCCTAACTGGAAAGCAGAATATCTGCTTTCAGCTGGCCCTGGAAGCTGTCAGCTGAGGGCATTTTGCTCTTCCACTCACCTCCACATGTAGGTCAGTAGGAAGAGAAGCAAAGTCAGAAAAACTACCACAAGGGAATCCATGGCATCAGGGCCCATGGCTCTTCCTCTTGACATTCTCTAGACTAGGACTTTGTGACTGTTATCTGGCTGTTTGATAATCTGGTAATTGTTCTGATAATGTTAATTGTGTTGTGATTTGTGATTTGATGTCATTTGATTTGTTTGATATTTGATTTTTTAATTTTTTCCTCTATATGGTAATTTGTTTATATATTTATTTTATTTCTTAGAGTGTATGCCGTGGGCAGGCTTTTTTATATTTGTAACTTTTTTACTTTGTACAGCGCTGTGTATAATTACAGCGCTCTAGAAATAAAGTTTAATAATAAATAATAATAGGACAATTCTCTAGACTGGGACCATCTGTCCCATCTACAGATATTATTCCAGATTCCTAAACTAAAGTGGTGCTCATTAAATAAGCAATGTCTGTGAATTGACTAGATACAGCCAAACTCCATAGAAATACCAACAGGGGACCTCTATGGATGGTGACTGAGCAGAAAAGGGACTCTGATGCAAAACAGTCAAAAAGTGCCACCTTTGGGATCATCTGGGGGCATGGTGTACAGATGACGCACACCCCCAGATCGGCTGGAAGCTGTGCCAGAGCCAGCCAATGCAGCCAAAGCCGGCTGCAAAAGGAGTGCAAAAAACCTGCTCCTTGCTGGCAGGGGTTGATTGGGGCTGGAGTGGCCTCTGCACCAAACTGCCCTTCTGTATGACCCCTCTGAGGCCATGGCAGAAAGCTCTTTGGTGAGCAGCTGAGATGAAAAAGGGAAATCTGAGGGAACTAGCCAGGATCATTAGGAGAGGGTATGAAAATGTTCCGACTGTCCTCTGGTGCAATCACCTGTGGAACTGACCATGACAGGCACTGAATCATTCAGTTTGCTTATCATGGTCAGAAATGTTAATCTTGAAGGACACTACTTTATTTGCTTGCTATTGAGTAGTATTAATGTGTTATACCAGGGGTAGGCAACCTAAGGCCCGG
>CM034715.1:6473850-6489064 GCA_020142125.1 Phrynosoma platyrhinos | reverse complement strand
GGCTGAGAGAGTGTGCATGCATATTTTTTATTTTTTTAAAATTTATTTTAAATTTATTTTTATTTTTATTTGTTTATTCATTTATTTATTTTTGGTGCTTCAGCCCCCCAATTGTTTAAGGGACAGCAACCCGGCCCCAGGCGCAAAAAGGTTGCCTACCCCTGTGTTATACAATACTACAGGAAGTGATGGAATATACAGTGGGGGGTTAATTGCTGGAAATTTTTGACCACATTTTTTTTGGTTAATTAGCAGATGGAAGACCTGTCCATGGGATCCTCAGCACTCTTCTCCAGCCCCACATTATTCTGTTGGGAATACTGGCAGTGAGAGAGAGAAGAGGGAAGCGCAATTGGAAAGGGGAAACATAAAGAATGTTTTGCTTTTGTAACAAATGAGAAAGTAGTCTGCCAAGTAGTCATCCTTCCTGATTCATGGGGGATCTGTTCTGGACCCGACCCCCTGGTGAATAAGAAAAACTGTAAATATCCAAGCCCCATTGGATATATTGGCCGCACACTCCTGCGGACGCCCCGGGTGCGCACACCATTTTGTCCCTCCTGCCTTCCTGTCCATGGAAATTCAAGGCTGCAAACAGGAAGTCCGTCAACTAGGAGGGATGATTGTATTTAAAACTGTATGTGCTATAATTATGCTTTGCTAATGCTTGCTGGTTAGTTCTAACAACAATCCTCTCTGGTGTACATCTCTAGTTGCTGAATAAAGGTTTTTTGAGTTTTACTACTTGGAATTAAGAAGTAAGTAAGGTTACTGGACTTGAAAATGACAAAGAAAATGCTGTCAAGAGGGAAACAGTGCAGGAATGGAGGCGGGGGGGGGGCTACTGTGGTTGTGTTGAGTGCATTTCATGAGAAGCAGGGTTGGTTGGTTTAAATGAAATGATTTTTGGAAAAAAACACTGTTTTTAAAAATTGACTACTCATAGTTTTTAAAAGTCTTGCTATTATTACTATTTTCTGACCCTGTTACTGGACCAATGACTTTTTGAATTTAAACTTTTTATCTTTAAGTTTATTGGCAGTTGTTCATTGGTAGACAAATTACAGTTTCTTCTTTTTAGTCACTTTATTTTATACCGTAAAAAAAATGCTATTCAGAAACAATTAACATAGGTCCTACCAAGGTTCTGATTATGGGAAAAGAGCAGGATATAAATAAATATAATAAAATAATCATACCAAAACAACTTCTCTAAAAGAGGACTTTTTAAAGAACAATTATTATTTAAGCTGATGGCCATAACATCTGAACTGTATTTTGCTAATTTCTCATTTAGGCCTTTACTCCTATATATTTTGTTGTTGTTAACTGCCTTTGCGTTGGTCTCAATCCACAGCGACCCTATGGATGAAACATTTCCAGGCCCCCCTGTCTTCTACTGCTCCTCGGCCCAGCTCCTGCAAACTCATACTCATGGTCTCTTTAATAAAGTCCCTCCATCTAGCATGTGGCTTTCCTCTCTTTCTACTTGCCTCCACCTTTCCTAACATTGTCTTTTCCAGTGATTCATGCCTTCTCATGATATGTCTAAAGTACAACAGTTTGTCATCTAAGCTTCTAGGGATATCTCTGGCTTGATCTGCTCTAGGACCCATTTGTTTGTCCTTTTGGCTGTCCATGGAATCCTCAGCACTCTTCTCCAGCACCACATTCTCTCAAATGCATTGGTTTTCTTCCTATCTTCTTTCTTGACTGTCCAGCTCTCACATCCATCCATGGGAATAGGGAATACAATGGCTTGTATGATTCTCACTTTTGTGCTGAGTTGTATGTCTTTGCATTTTAGGATCTTTTCTAGTTCTTTCATAGCCACTCTTTCCATTTTTAATCTTCTTCTGATTTCCTGGCTGCAGTCCCTATTCCAAGCAATATTTGATCCCAAATATGAGAACTATTTTACTATTTCTATTTCCTCATTGTCTAATTTGAATGTGTGTAAGTTCTCTGTGGTCATTATTTTCATACTGCTATATATAGGCTACCTATATTCAATACAACTCCCAAGGTTTTGTTGAAAGATGTAAATCATATCAAAGACTAATAACTTTGGACTGTTAATGTTAGAAGGCATTGATCAAGCTTTATAATACATAAAATAATATTTCACGAAATTAATATAAGCAGGATTTGGTTTTTAAACTAAAACATCAATGCAAAAAAACACAATTTTTTTTTTAAATCATTAAAAAAAAATTTGCAACCCTGCTAAGACAGCACCAGCATTTGTAAAACCAAAGCTACCTGCACCTCTGTTGAACCCCAAACATTCAAATTTCAGTTGTGTTCAGACATACTTGAGGGAATCCAGCACAGTCTGACGATGCTCAGCTGCCTTTAACCGTATCTGTTCCCGGATGAGGTCTGCATTCTCCCTCTCTGCCCTTGCCCGAGCCTGGGCTTCAGCCTCAATCCGCAGCATCTCGTTCTTATGCCGAAGCTCCATCTCCCGCTCCACCGTAGCTGCAAATGACACAACAGTGCCTTGAGTTGGCTTGATTCACCAGTTAAGAGAAACTGAAAATCAGCCTGGGTTGATCTGCTACCTCATGAAGTATATAAATACAGGTTTCTGAATGCATGAGAAGGGAATGTGGAGAAATGTTAAGAGATCCCATCCTCCATGATGCCCCTTTATTACATAAATCCAAGTTTGTTCTGATGTATTTAGCCCTAAAGGTACCAAATCATATCTAATGCTGGAAGTTAAACAGCATCAGCCCTAGCTAGTACTTGGATGTGGGACCAGCATTTCCTTAGCAGATCGATTCTGTATGTTTTACTTATTCTCCTAGATAAGCAGTTCTTTTCTGAGGCAAGAGAGGGAGAATCAATTGCCTTCTGAGGTTAGTCTACCAGTAAATACTCCTTGTATTATTCGCCTGAAGTTTGACTCTCCTTTCCATCCCTGAAGAGGAACAGGGGCTGGTACCATTAACCCAGTATGCACTGATGTAAATCTGTTAGGTGATTTTTCTCAGAGATCATCAAATGTGTGTGAGATCAACTGAGTCATGACTGGTGCAAGGGACTCCTTGCAAAGTCCCAAATCTCCTTGCTCACTAAAGTTAGTCTTTAGTATGTGTCGACTGCATATATTCAATCCTGAGTATACTGTTGTTTGGAGAAGGCGGGCATTTTCTTAGGATTTTATTCTATTATTAAAATATTTATGTCCTGCCCTATATCTGCAGATCTCAGGATTCCCATTCCTGAGATCTGCAGATATAGGGCAGGACATAAATATTTTAATAATAGAATACTGGCAATAAACATTATAGATTATCTATAAACAACAGCATAGGATATTATAAGATAATATTTTTAAAAAGCACATAAGCCCACACACAAACCAAAATGAAGATGAGGATGATTATTTTGTAGTTCCCTCCCATGCCTACCGCCACACTCTCTACTGCATAGGGAACGTATCATCTCAGCTACATAGTGATCCATCCTTGGAGGATGAACTTGCTATTGGTGGATCGACATGATAGCGAAACAGTGAAATAGCAGAAGCCAGCACAGTGTATTATTTAGAGTGCTCAACTGGACCTTCTGGGACTTGTGGCTCTATTTTTCCTAAGTCATGAGACTTCCAGGGTGACCTTGGGCCACTCCCTCATTCTCACAGGACTGTTCTGAGTACAAAGAGGGGTGGTGGTGTCCCTCATTCACTGTTTTGAGCTCATTGGAACAAAGGTGAAAAATAAATGCAATGCAAAATGAACAGATCTTCCTATTTCAGAAGCATTCTGAAAAGCACAGAAAAGTAAAAAAGAAAAGAAAAAGAAAAAGGATTGCTGCCATCATGCTTTGTTTGTAGGCCTTCTGGAGGCACCTAGAACTTTTCATATAGCTTTTGCCTTGGTCCATCATGGTTTTTATGGAGATGTGACAACTATATGAGCTTTTTACTCAAAATGGTTAAGGAAATCTCCTACTGGTAAAAGCTACTTTTTGGACTACGACCCCCAGCCAGTGTGGCTGGGTATTCCAGAAGGTGCAATGCAAGAAAGTAAATTTCCAAGCACGGACTCAGTTGGATGCTCAAACACAGAGACTACCCTATAGCTGCTGAAGTAAATGACATGCCTTTTGCAAAGCTGCAGGAATCAAAAGTTATACTTTCCCTCCAAAGAAGGGAAAAAAGCAGTCTTGAAAAGTGACATCACCTCGTCTCATTGCCTCCTGCTTCTGAACAGATTCCTCCTGCTTTCTCAAATTCTCTTCATTAAGGAGTTGCTGAAGACAGAAAGAGAAAGAACCCCAAATTAGTTGATATTAAAAAAAAAAACTTAACTTATCTAAGCTGCATAAACAGACCATGTATTTTTTGTTTAGCCCCTGACCCTATTAGGAGGAGTGAAGCAGCAGAAGACTGTTCTTCAACTCACATTACACTAGAAGGTGGCACCAAGTTGTTGGAGGAGAGAGCTGTGCGCTATGAAGGACATTCTGTGCCCCCAAAGCAAGTGAGTAAAGGATGCTAACCTAGCATCAGCAGTTCAAGAAATTCATTTACCACACCAACACAAAATACCAACTTCATTAAGGCCACAGGCAGCAAAATATCTTGAGCCACTCCACTTCCAACCATTCTGTCCTGAGGGAACAGCCCTCAAAAGACACAAGCTTTCAAGAACAGAAGGGACTGCAAGGGATATCTAGCTCTACCATGCACAACTAAAGCACTCCTGAGAGATGGCTATCCAATCTCTCTTTAAAGACCTCCAAAGAAGAAGAAACCACCACTATCAAACAGCTCTTCCAATAAAAAGTTCTTCCTAATGTTTATCTGAAATCTCCTCTATTGTAATTTGAATCTATTGGTTTGTATCTCCCAGTCTCCTCGTCTCCAGGCTAAATAAGGGACAAGTGTTGATATTTATTGTTGCTGTTATCTGTTGTCAAGCTGGCTTCAAGTTATGGCAACTCTATGAATAAGTGTCTTCCAAGATCCCCTGTTCTTAAAGCAGCCCTGTTTAGGTCTTGCAAACCCAGGACTGCAGCTTCCATGAATGAGCCAATCAATCTATAAAGTGCTGTTCCTCTTTTCCTACTGTCTTCCACTTTACCAAGCATTATCATCTTTTTTCCATGAGTCGTGTAGCATCATTATATGTCCAAAGTATGATATCCTCAGTTCCTCATTTTGGCTTCCAGGGCGAATTCAGAGCAAACTAGATAGGATACTAATGCACACACACCCTTACTCCTCTTCCTTTTAAAATATATGTTCTAAGAGGAACAGGTCAAGATTAAGAGCCCACAGTAAAGATATGCTCCCACCAGCAATCACGTTATTTGCCACAATGAAACTAAAGATATTTTAAGGGTAGCTGTGTTGGGCATACAGCAAAATCACAAATGCACACTATGGTAATGCCTTTATTAAGCCAACCAAAATGTGCAAAATACCTTTTGGTTGGCCTAATAAAGGCATCACCATGGTTTGTACTTGAGTGATGTATACACTGGATTCTCTTTCTCTTGCCCCCTCTCCTTTGATATTATCTTTCCCATGACAAGTAACCCAAACAGAATACAAGGTATATTCCCTGGAGGGAGCCAGGCCTCACCTGTTGTCTGAGTTGGTCTTCATATCGCTGCCTGGCCAACTTGTCCTGGTATTGTGCCCTCTTGAAGAAGAAAAGAGATAAAAATTCAATCAATATATTCTTTAAAAATGTGAACATACACATTCACTGAAGAAAAGATTAAATGATAAAGAATACAATGAATTAATAAACAGAGGCAGAGAACCTGCATTGTCAGATGTAGCTATGGTGAGTTCCGTTGCAGCTACTACTGCTAATGCCACTGCACCAAAAATTTACCTCTTACACTAGGAGCACCCCAGCCAAAGTGTTTCTGCTGTAGATCAGGGAGCTAAGGAATGACAATTGAAGCACTCTCAGTTGTGGGGTGCACTGAACAGATAACTGGAAAGAACCCTCAAGGCCCATTCTCTCAATGCACCCCACAAGCAGGAGAGCACTGCAGTTGTCATTTCCCAGTATCCCAACAGACCCAGAAAAACCTAGAGGAGTGAAGACGAGCAACCACCCAAAGGGAAGGTATTTTTACCATACATCAAAGGAATCACAGACAGAATAGGAAAAGTGGTGAGGAAACACAACCTACAAATGGTTTACAAACCAACCAAGAAAATCCAACAAATGCTGCGCTCAGCAAAGAACAGGAGAGACCTTCTCACAGCTGCAGGAGTTTACCGCATACCATGCAGCTGCAGACAAATCTACGTAGGAACCATCAAACGCAGTGTCCAAACACGAATCAAGGAACATGAGAGACACTGCAGACTGGGCCAGCCAGAAAAGTCAGCAGTAGCAGAACACATTATAAACCATCCTGGGCATAAAATGCTGTTTGAAAACACTGAAATTCTGGACCATGCCATCAACTATCAGGTCAGAATGCACAGGAAAGCCATCAAAATCCACAAACACTTGGACAACTTTAACAGGAAAGAAGAAATCCTTAAAGTAAACAAAGTTTGGCTACCAGTCCTGCAAAATAGAAAAATCAGCAAATGCAAATGGGAAACCACCCAGGGTCAGGGGTTTTCCCAGCAGACAATGAACACCAATTACCAGACAATAATCCTCGTTTGCATATCCTCTTACCTTGAGGCCTGGCCATCAACACAGAACAATATAGTTTACATGGGTATCACTCCTCCCTACCCAGGGTCTCACAGTATATATATGCGACACCTTTGATGCTGTCAATTACTGCAACCTCCTAACTGGAGATGCCTATATATATACCCACTCTCTTCCATTCCAGAATTCTCTGAAGATGTCAGCCACAGATGCTGTCGAAATGTCAGAAACTCTTCTAGAACATGGCCACACAGCCCCCAAAACCCACAAAAAACTATCTGTTCATGATGAATACCTTTCTTTTAATACCTTCTTTTAATCCTGATATAAAAGTTTCATATTACACCTCAAAGTTTAATATACACCCAAATGAGTTTCAAGTTATGTTTAAAAGTTATTTTTTGTTTTCAAAGTTATGTTCAGACAGGAATTTCCCCATGTTTTCTGAAATTCTCTTATTTCTCCGGTGTCTCACCCCAACATTGGAATGCAACAAGTTAGCTTTCAAACAATGTAAGGAGCAATAACACTCAATTACTCCTCAAACAGTATACCAAATGAACTACTGTTAAAAAGTCTAGGCTTTTGATGCTGTTGCACTGTGGTTGAAAGAATATTGCCTCACGAGTTAGGAACATAGGAGACTGATTACTAATGGATTAGACCAGGGATAGGCAACCTAAGGCCTTGGGTGGGGGGGATGCGCCCACCCGAGGCCTTTGGACCGGCCCCAGGCCGGTCCTGCAGCCGCCACCCCCGCCATGATGATATTGATTATTGTTGTTATTACTTGTTCTTGGGGTTTTCTTGGCAAAATCTCCATAGGGGTTTTGCCATGACTTTTCTGGGGCTGAGAGAGTGTGCATGTAATATTTATTTATTTATTTATTTATTTGTGGTGCTTCGGCCCCCCAATTGTCTGAGGGTCAGCAACCCAGCCCCCGGCTCTAAACGGTTGCCTACCCCTGGATTAGACTATGGGTCCATCTTGCCCATTACTGTCTAACTAGCAGCTGCTTTCTAGTGTGGCAACACCTTTGATGCTGTCAATTACTGCACCCTCCTAACTGGAGATGCCTAGATTGAACCTGGGATGTATATATTCCCCGCACATAAATAGATTTTTTCATCCCTTTTCTGCCAACATGTGACTAATTGTGGGGGGATTTGGGGCTTGCTTGTTTTTCTTCTTTGAAAGTTAGAAACTTGGGGGAGTTGCTTTGTTTTTGCCTTTAACATTTGAACATGAGTGGTAAGAAAAGAACCCTTTACTGCTTGCTGCTGTCTTGTCTCTTCACTTAGTGTTTTTCTTCTCTCTTCTGCTTGTATCCGGACCTGTTCGTTTTTCAGTTGCTCTATGGCAGCCTCATATTCCTAAGACAAGAGGGAGAAAAGATATATTTTTTAAAAAAACAGTTAAAGGGTTTGGACTGAACTTTGCCAAGCATTCAGGTCCTTTTCATAGAGAGCAACTATCAGGGTTCAGGAGACCAAACTGGTCTAGATAGGACACTGGAAGACCACACTTATAACACACTCCTCAGTTTTTAATTTTTTGAAACCCATAGGGGGCACAGCATAAACTTAAACACATTTTTGGTCCTCTTTGGACAGTTTCATGCCCTGAAGAGGCCTCTTTTCAATAATAAGTCAACTTCTACTTCAAGAAAGTAAATGTGACTTTATAGGTATGACAGAGACTTGGTGGGATGACTCTCATGATTGGAATATAGCAGGGATAGGCAACCTTTCCCCTTTAAAGGCCGAGGGACTTCAGCTCCCAGAAGCCTCAGCCATGTTGGCCAATAGTCCCATGTTGGCCAATAGCTCCTGGGATTCTGGGAGCTGAAGTCCCTCGGCCCTTAAAGGGAAAAGGTTGCCTACCCCTGGAATATAGCAACAGAAGGATATACCTTATTTTCCTGCGTATAAGACTACTTTTTAACCTGCAAAATCCGTGGTTAAAGTGGGGGGTGGTGGTCTTATACTCCGGGTATAAGGATAAGGAGGATGGAGGTGCTAAAACTCTATATTTTGACTGGAAAATGGGGGTCGTCTTATACGCCAGGTCGTCTTATATGCCGGAAAATACGGTAATTTGTTCAAAAAGAATAGATGGAGAAGGAAGGGATCATAGTATTATATGTGAAAGATAATTCACTTATACAGAAATCCATGCGGGTGATCAGATTGGGCCAATTGAAAGCATTTGGTTAAAAAGAAATGGAGAAAGAAATAAAAACAACATAGTGGTAGGAGTTTACAATAAGCCACCAAATCAAGACAAGGTGGTAAATTATTCTTTTCTGAAACAAATCTCAAAATTCTCCAAGAAGTGGCAATTATGGGAAAATTCAATTATCCTCATGTTTGCTGGAAACTAAGGGATGAAACAGGCCACCCCTTTGAGCACTGGATTGTGGTCGCGGCAACCACACACCATGGCCCCAATCCAGTGTTTTTCTGCCCCCAAAAGAAGGTGCAAAATGCCACTCCTTCTGGGGGTGGAAAAAAGGCATCCTTTTCATCATAGCAGCGACTTTTCTGCAGCATGGTATGTATAAACTCTGTGCCACAGAAATGCTATGACACTGCCCACTGTGTAGTCAGCAGGGTGGCGTGACACTGGCTTGGGGCCAATGTCAGGGTGTGCACACCATGCATCTACGTCACCCCGAATCTGGCATTTTGTGCTGGTCTGTTCAGCCCCTAACTCTGTGAAGCAGTTTCCTACACAGTAACTTATGAGAGCTTTCATCATTTGTTTCAAACCTACTTTGGTAAAGGAAAGGGGGACAGCGTCATCTGCATTAAAAAGTACCTTATTTTCCTGCGTATAAGACTACTTTTTAACCTGCAAAATCTGTGGTTAACGTGGGGGGGTCGTCTTATATGCCGGGTATAAGGATAAGGAGGATAGAGGTGCTAAAACTCTATATTTTGACTGGGAAAAAATGGGGGGGTCGTCTTATACGCCGGAAAATACGGTAGGAGAATGCTAACTGAGCCCAATTTAGGTGGGTGGAAGGCTTCTGATAAAATAGATGTAGAGAGGTCACTAAGATATAAATTAAATAATGAGGGAGCCAAGATCCATCCTTGTTGCGTTTTCAGCTAGGATACTATTTGTAAGATTATCTTGATTAACACATCTCACTTGTTCTGTGGTATCTCTATACAAATTTGTAATCAACCAAAGTAATCTTTTATTTATAGAGGAACAAGGAGTTTGACCAATAACCCCCTCTTCTATGTGATCAAAGCTGATTTTAGATCTATAAATGCAACATACAAACTCTTATTATGAAAACTGGAATATTTCTCCACCAAGTAATTTAAAAGACCCTCTCCTGGGTCTAAAATGCCCTAGGGAGAGCAAAAAAAAAAAAAAAAAAAAAAAAAAAAGCCAACACTATCTACCACACCCTATCCATACCTTTGGGAAGCCTTGGGAGAACCATAGAAATGGCTCTGCTCTTGGGCTGCCCTTTTCCCACCCTATCATAGAGGAATCCCCAAGAAGCTTCCAAGCAGTCTCTTGGATTGTCCAGAAAACAAATTTTTGAAAAATAATGACTAAGAGGCCACGCTACAGGTCAAGATACAGAACTGTGTTTTCCTTGTTCAAACCATACCTTCACTATAAATTTACTGGGTGCGTTAGGTTGATGTTGTTGTGTGTCTTCAAGTAATTTTCAATTTATGGCAATCCTAGCCATAATCATGGGTTTTTCTTGACAAGATTTATTCAGAGGAAGCTTGCCATTGCCGACACTGAGAGAGTGTGATTTGCCCAAGATCACCCAGTGCGTTTCTATGGCCAAGGCAGGATTCAAAACCTGGTCTCCCATTGTCCTAGTCCAACATTCAACCATTAGCCCTTATCTCTAAATTGGAGGTCAGATAATATTGACTTACTAGGCAGCACTGTTGTCAGGATTAGAAACAGACTGTAGTGGTGTGCAAGTAGTATGCATTTTAGTCACTAGCTTTCTAGCAAAATACTCAAAATGGTATACAATTCAGCAAAAATACAGAATTAAGCGGCAGCAGATTTCAACAATTCAATAAAAGAATCTTTAAAAACAAGGTGGCAAAAATATTAGAAAAGTAATAGGTAACACTGTTCAGTACAGTCATGCTGGCCACATGACCACCGAAGTAGTCCTCAGGAAATGCTGGCGCTTCAACTTAGTAAAAGAGATGAGCACCACCTCCTACGGTTGGTTATGACTAGACATTCATGTTTAGGTGCTACCTTTACCTTAATATAACACAAATGTTCAGTAAAATCAACATTTGTGTTATATTATACTCAGCCAGACAAGTGGCCTAGTTACCATCTCATGCAACTCGCTAAAAGCTTTTAATAGCCTAAAGTAGCATTTCCCAATCTTTTTACCATGGAGGGACCCTTGAAATAATTTTTAAGTCTTTATTATATCTTTAGTTAAAAAGAAAAAAAACCCAATTACAATCTCTCACAAAATCCCTAGTAATTTCTTGTGGAGCCCTAGGGTTCCAGGGAACCCTGGTTGAGAGACCCTGGTCTAAAGTATGGCCAAGGAAACTGTAATACAAATATACCCAAGAAGCATTTTGTTTTGACACCAGACTCCCTGCAAACATGCTTGAACTCACATGTTCCCTTAAAAACAATTCAGCTGAAAAATTGCCTCCAAAACATTGCAAAACATTGCTGTTTGGGTGTATTTATCCCCTCACCCCAAACCTCAGGAAAACTATAAAAACTGACCAATTCTTGACTAAAACTGAAAGTGACATGGTGTTATTTCCAGTGCTGATGCCTTGGGTGCATACATCCTGCCAGAAGGATACAGGGACATAAATTTGCACCTGCCCTGGCACAGTTGCCTATCCATGGTATAAAACAGGGGTAGGCAACCTAAGGCCTGGGGGCCGGATGCGGCCTTCTGAGGCCTTTGGACTGGCCCCAGGCCGGTCCTGCCGCCGCCACCACCGCCCCTCGCTGCCGCCACCACCCACCATGATGATATTGATTATTGTTGTTATTACTTACTACCTCCACAGGGGTTTTGCCATGGCTTTTCTGGGGCCGAGAGAGCGTGCATGCATATTTTTTATTTTTTTTAAAAAAAATTAATTTTTAAAATTTATTTATTTATTTATTTATTTTTGGTGTTTCAGCCCCCCCAATTGTCTGAGGGACAGCAACCCGGCCCCCAGCTCAAAAAGGTTGCCTATCCCTGGTATAAAAAGAGAGGCAGATGTGGGTTCCATGTGGCCCCTATGCCAATGTTTTGCAACTGAAGCAACAGACATTTCAGTGGCAACCTCTCAATTATGATGGTAGCAGTAAAATACAATTGCTTCCCCCATATACACAGATTTTTTAATCCATGGATTCAATCATCCCCAGCTTAAAAATATTTTTTTTAAAAATCCAAAAAGCAAACCTTGATTTTGCTATTTTATATAAAGAACACTGTTTTACTGTGCCATTGTATTTAATGGGAATTGAGCATCCATGGATTTTGGTATGGGGGGGTGGGCTTGGAACCAAACCCTAGCGGATAACAAAGGCCCACAATAAAAGATGGCACAGTCCCACTGGGTTCTTGGTAATCCAAAATGACCTTTCAAACTCCAGACATTGCTCACTCTTAGTTTAAACCAGGGGTAGGCAACCTTTCCCCTTTAAGGGCCGATGGACTTCAACTCCCAGAATCGCAGGAGCTATTGGCCAACATGGGACTATTGGCCAACATGGCTGAGGCTTCTGGGAGCTGAAGTCCCTTGGCCCTTAAAGGGGAAAGGTTGCCTACCCCTGGTTTAAACCAATGGGGTTTTTCTTTTAGACCACCAGAGATCCTTTGAACTGCCAGGAAGTTCTCTTTTTTCTGAGAGATTGAAAAAATTACTTTTCCACAATGTCCAAAATCCACATTTTCCCACATGTGATAAACTCCCCGTAGGGAGAAGTTGGGTATGTTTAGCCATAGGTTTAGGTTAACAGGTGATATGATAGCTCTGTTTAAATATTTGAAGGGATGTCATATTGAATCATAGAATCATAGAGTTGGAAGAGACCGGAAGGGCCATCCAGTCCAACCTCCCCCGCCATGCAGGAACTCCCAATCAAAGCATCCCCGACAGATGGCCATCCAGCCTCTGCTTAAAGACCTCCAAGGAAGGAGACTCCACTACACTCCGAGGGAGCGTGTTCCACTGTCAAAAAGCCCTTACTGTCAGGAAGTTCCTCCTAATGTTGAGGTGGAATTGAGGATAGAGCAAGCTTGTTTTCTGCTGCTCCAGAGAATAGGACCCGGAGCAATGGATTCAAGCTACAGGAAAGGAGATTCCACAACATTAGGAGGAACTTCTTTACAGTAAGACCTGCTCCATAGTGGAAGATGCTCCCTCAGAGAGAGGTGGAGTCTTCATCTTTGGAGGTTTTTAAACAAAGGCTGGATGGCCATCTCTCAGGAGTGCTTTGATTGTGAGTTCCTTCAAACAGACTGACCACACCAGTTGCAGGAAGAGGGATGTCGAAAAGTTATAGTCCAAAAACATTACATTCTCCAATTTTGGGATCTTCTGTACATAAACAGAATATTTAGCACTTAGTTGTTTCAGAGGAAAGAACCAGCAAATCCATCTCTGATTATTACTTGCCTAAGAAAATGCTATGGTATTCATGGGGTCTCCATAAGTTGACAGGCAATATGACCCCACAAAGAAACCAAAGGGTTTAACAACATAACACAACACAATGTATCTAGCAACACAATTTGGATCCCAAAACTTAACTTACCTTCACTTTGGACTGCTGCTCCAGCTGTAGTGTCTGTTCTTGCAACTGTGCCAGGTTGAGGGCTTCTTTAGCATGTCCTGAAAAAGAAAGAGACAACACTCAGTCCCTGCCCCTCTAGGAGATGAATGCAACATCCCTCTGCAAGACAGCTGGTGACCATAACCAGTGGTATCCCTGCCTTTAGTGTCACCCAGTATAGAGGGTGAGACTTCTGCAAAGAGGTGGAGGGGGCAGGCTCAGCCTTGCTGAGCACACACGCACTCCTGCTGCCCCTCCTTGCTGCGGCTCAGTTTTCCTCACCTTCCTCTAGGGCAGGGGTAGGCAACCTTTCCCCTTTAAGGGCTGAGGGACTTTAGCTCCCAGAAGCCTCAGCCATGTTGGCCAATAGCTCCTGGGATTCTGGGAGATGAAGTCCCTCAGCCCTTAAAGGGGAAAGGTTGCCTACCCCTGGTCTAGGGTATTACCTGGTCTGTGCCGCACCTGCTGCATCCCCTCCCAGTGATGCCACTGAGCATGAAGAATAGGCTCAAGATGACAAGTTCCCCCTCCAAAATCATTTCAATCTGTAATATATCCTACTGAGAAACAAGACTGACAAAGCTAGAAGGTAGATAAGCTGTCCACCCCAAATATGAAAGCTGTTCGGGATCTGTGCAGATATCACAACAGTTACATACAGACATCATAATGATCTGTGGTTTACTCTGACTTGAACACAGAACCTACTCCTGGGTTCTGGGGTCTTCCTCCAACATCCCCAAGAGGAGAGGTTTAGAAGCTTCTGCTTTTAGTTAAGTGTAGCTTGGCAGACTGCATGACCTCAGAACAGTGGTTATTCCTAACTACAGCTAATATAAATAATCCAGTTTTATAAAGCAAGATTTGAAGTTATATGTTTAAAACCAGGCTGTGACTTTGCTACAGACAAGCAAAATGGCAAACAACCTTTAATGAAAAGCAGAGAAGACTCCCATATCTAACACATGGCTGTGTCAGAATAAAATGGAGATGGGAGTACTACAGCTAGGGAAGTGGAAATCTAGACCCACTGATGTATTGCAAAACTATGGTTTAGCGCTGGGATGGGAAACCTGGCATACTGTAGATGTTCTGCACTGCAAGTCCCAAAACGTTGACACAGGGCAGGCTGATTAAGAGTTTATAGGAGCTGTAGGCCAAATGTTTGGAGGGAACCAGTTTGATGAAGGGCTAGTCTAAGATTGAAAAACTGAATGTTCTTTTTGCAAAAATGTATATTTATGCAAACTACCTAAAAAGAGCACAGTATTTATATATATGCTGCTCCTATTCCTGCCAACATATATTTGATTAATATCAGGTATGTGTTCTTTACAAAGAACAGGAAAACAGTGATTTCCATTTTTCAAAAACAAATCACAAGGAAAGGGATGCCTGTAAGGATGACTTCCTAACTGCCTGCCTTTTTGCAATGTGCATTCTGCAAGAATTTCCAAACTCATTTTTAAATGCATTGCAGAAGACCAGCTACTAACAAGGGACAAACACATCTACCTTGCTCCTCTCATTGCTGCAACATATTGGGGAGTTATTTCTTATAGTATTCCTATTATTATATCTAGCTACTATTATAATACCTAGCAGAATTGTCTCTGTGATGTAAGGACTCCTTGCTAGGATCTCCTACAGAGAGATGCCAACTTGGAACACATTGCAGGCAAAGTGTTGGGTCTGCCATTGAGCTACAGGCTCTCTCTGTCTCCTCAGCCCCAGTTCTGCTTCCAGTGGCAAA
>CM034715.1:6408910-6420519 GCA_020142125.1 Phrynosoma platyrhinos | reverse complement strand
AATTATCTCCTGTTCCATTTCTCTATTTGGTAATAGTCTTTTTGTCTTGTTGCCATAAAATATCATCTAGTTCATTCCGTTTCTTCTCTATTCCTAAGTTTTTAACATCTTCCATATACTTCTGTTTTAATTGCAAGTAATTAAACCAATGAACGTTTTTTCCCCTCTTGTTTAATTCCTCTCTGGTTTTTAATTCTATATTGCCTTGATTATCAAGTTTTGTAATATCTGTGCCCAAACTTTATATTTTTTCCCAATTTTACAGACTGATTTCTGAATTAAGACTTCTTGTTTTGACATTTCTTTGTTATCACCAAAGTTTTTTCTTTGTTGATCTTAAACCCTGCATATTTTCCAAAATATGAAATAAAAGCTTTATTTCATAGAATAATTGTTCTATATTTTTAATTGGGTCTTCCCAAATTACTACCATGTTGTCTGTGAATGCTCTGACTATTGTTTCATGGTCTTTTATTTTAACCCCTTTTATGTTGTTATTGTTTCTAATTGCATGAATTAAAATTTCCAATACTAAAATGAACAAAAGAGGTGAAGTAGGGCAACCCTGTCTAGTGCCCTTGCTAATACTGAATTGTTCTGTTTTTTCTCTGTTGACCATTAAATTGGCTGTTTGGTGTTTATAAATCTATTTAATATTATTTATGAATTTGTCTCCCATCTCCATTCTTTCCAATATCTGTAGTAAAAAATCCCATCTAATGTTGTCAAATGCCTTCTCTGCATCAATGAAGATCAGTGTCATTATTGTCTTCTTGTCATTATTAACATTATAGTACTCTAAAGTATTTAAGATAGTTCTAATATTATTTCTTTATTTCCCTGCTCAGCAAGAAACCGTTCTAATCTTCTCCTATAATTTCTGATAGTACTTTTTAAAATCTATTGGCTAGAATTAAGGTATATATTTTATAATCAACATTAAGGAGAGATATTGATTTGTAGTTTGATATCTGCGAAGTGTCTTTTCCTTCTTTTGGGATTAACGTTATAATAGCTCCCACCCAAGATTTTAGTACACCTTCTATACTGAATAATTTAATGTTTTATATCAAGGTTCTAATAATAATTCGTTTTGGAAAGTTTTGTAGTATATGGCTGTAAAGCCGTCTGGGCCTGGGGTTTTTCCTCCTCTACTCCAGGCCATGAATGTTATTGATGAAGCCTTCGGGATCCCTGGCTACTGTTCAGCCCTGATGGAGATGTACCACCAACTCTTCATCCCAATGCTGAGGCAGGTCTGTTACATGGGATAGTTGGCCTTGCCCAAGGCCTTATAAGCCAGGCAGGAAGGCATCATGAGGTAGGACCCCGATGCCTTCACTTTCCAGGGGTGCCAGCCAAGAGAGTGGAAGAAGGGAAGGATAGGTACCCCTCTGGGAATGAGCCACAGCCACAGTCACAGCCCCCCAGCAATGGGCAGAGCCAGGGCAGCAGCTCACCTGAAGGCCAGGCACCTGTTGTGCCCCCTTACCTTAAATTGGTTCCCTTGTTGGGTTGGGGGGGTTTCAGAAAAAAGATGGGAGGAGAAGAGAGGAAAAGAGAGAGGGATCCAGGAGGACAGCCTGTGCCCAGGAGCAATGCCAGGCTGAAACACAGGGCTGGGGCCATAGAATGCCAAGTCCTTTGGAACATAGAAATCTTTTCCAAGGCTGCAGTCTCATCTACTGGGCTACCAGCCTTGAAAACATAGTATGTACAAAAACAACAACAACAACAGAAAACTTGTCACTGATCACTTCTTAGATATTTTTATTAACATTTCATACCCTCCAACATTTGGCAGGGAAAGTCCTGATTAAGCTCAAGTATGCTGGTATTTTTGGGCACACCAATTTTGCCTTTGCCCCTTGCCAACACTGAAATGCAGTCCCCCAATAACATTGCTGGAATTGAATCTGGCTTTCAGATCAATAGAGGTTCAATAGCATTGACATAAACCAGGGTGGGCAACTGTGTGAGACTAAGGGACCACATTGGAAGATCACACCTCTGCCAACCTCTCCCATATTTATGTCCCCAAACTAGGATGTGGGGAGTGTTTTTGTTATATTTTTAGGTCCAAGAGAGTCCTTTTTTAACAGAAAGTGAGCAGAAGTCATTTCTTGTTCTATCCCTGCTTTTTTAAAAAGCCCTCTCTTAGGCCTAAATTGCCCTGGGTGGGGATAACTACTTTTCAAATTTGGCTTCACACTCCCTAGCGGGCATTTCGGGGCAAGAAAAGTGGAAAGAGTTTGACCCCTGGTAGACCCTGCAGGCAACAGGAGCAAGAAATGGTGACTCTTCGGTGATATGAAACTCGTAAGTATGTGAAAGATGGGAAATCATGCAGAAATCATATCACAGCCAAATCAGATGGCAAGGACCAGGCCTTGCAAATGCCTGGAGAATTCTCAGGAAAGAGAGCTTTGGATTTAGGGCAGCTCAAGATATTTGCAACCTGAGACATAGAACAAGAAGAAAGACTACTATCAAGGGACACTTTATCTGAAGGCAGCAGGCTGAATCACATAAGGGACATAGCACACAGCTTTCTCCTCCACCACTTTGGTGCCACTTCCCAGAAGCTGCTGCTAGATAGTCTTATTTGGAGTCAACAGAATCTGAAGTCAAACCAGCTCCTTATAGCTCCAAAGAGACCAAGACTGCAAGAAACGCTGCTGATAATTTAAAGATTAAAAACATGACTGTAGAATGAAAACAGTGAACTTTAAAACCAGGACACAGAATATACTAATGGATGGATGGATACAAGAATGTTAACATGGAATATCATGCAAACAGTGTAAGGAATAATCAATGCATTGCAAAAACATTATTTAGAATGCTGAACCACCAACCAGTTACCAGTCAGTTTGGAAGATAAAGTCATTCAGTTTTCAGTTTATTCACACTTTTTTCAGATCTTTAGAACTAATAATTCCCAAGTTATACCAATAGTGTTTAATGTTTCATGAAGGCAGCTGGCCCATTTTCTTATAATTAGCAATGTAATAGGAACTTTATTGATGAGGAGACATTGAAGCAGGATGTAATCTAGAAGTTCTGTTTATAATTGTTGTTGTTTAAATATTTGAAGGGGTGTCATATTGAGGATTGGAGCAAGCTTGTTTTCTGTTGCTCCAGAGAACAGGACATGGAGCAATGGATTCAAACTACAGGAAAAGAGATTCCACCTCAATATTAGGAGGAATGTCATGATAGTAAGAGCTGTTTGACAGTGGAACACACTCCCTTGGAGTTTCCTTCTTTGGAGGTCTTTAAACAGAGGCTGGAGGGCCATCTGTCATGGGTGCTTGGATTGTGAGTTCCTGCGTGGCAGGGAGTTGGAATGGATGGCCCTTGCAGTTTCTTTCAGCTCTATGATTCTATGACATCTGAGATTTTACTTTGTTTTCCATGTATGTTCAACATTCCATATACAGTTGGCCCTCTACATTCATGGATTTGACACTAGCGATTTTGATTATTTGCAAGATCAAGGCTGCCATGTGTACGTGCACTCCTTCTCCTCCCTCCCAGGCTTTTATCCTTCATAGCAAGAAATCTGAAGAACTAGGAAAACATGTTAAAGTGTAAATTCACTATAACTTTATTCTGGACTCAAGACATTTTACCATAGCAATCCTTTTAGAAACATGAGTATTTCCCACCAAACCAGTACATTAAAGCCCTCTGACCAATTCCCTTTCTCCCCTCCCCAGCAGTCCAGTTGTCCATATCAAAGGATCTTTGAAGTTTAGTTCTTCTAGGTCCATTTCCTTTCATCTCCTGGGATCAGAACACAAACTCTCATCCCAGTCATAAACCTGCCTCAATGTCCCATCTACTATTTACAATGCCCAGCTGCCATTCACTTTGATTTCCCCCCACTACATGCATCACCCCTTGGTGGTCAGATTCCTATGATGAGAAGCATAGAATCCTGACACTCTTCCACCCTTGAAACATTTTATACTATTTTATTACATATATTAATCCCCTCCCAGCTTGTCTGGATATTGTTCATGAAACTGTTGGACCAAATCTGCAGCGTCTACATGTCTGACATAGACCCATTCATTATGTGAGTCCTGGAAGTGTCACCAGCTGACCAAATATTGTAACTTTTTCCTATGCCACCTGGAACCCAAAATCTTAGCCACCTCAAAGTATTGTTCCCCCTCTACCACTAATGGAGGCAGAGGTTCAGGCTCTTTTCCCCAAGGGTCCTCTTCCAATGCTGGCTTTAGCAAACTAAAACAGAACACAGGGTGTAAGTGTCTGTAGATCCAATTCAGCTGTCATCTTATTGATGATTTGTTTTACCAAAAAAGGTCCCACAAAATCTGGGCTCAATTTTTTGGAAGGCCACTGCATCTTCAAATGCTTGGTGGACAGGTAGACTCTGCTCCCAGGTCTCAGCTCCCACTCTCTGTCCCTCTTTTGGTCTGTGAACTTCTTGTAGGACTGTTTGGCCTCATCTAGGGCTGACACAATGTGAGGCCATGCATCTTTGATTTTTATACTCCACTGGTAGAGCAGCACCAGATCCATAGGTTCTGTGGTCAGAGCCAGCAAAGTTTTCAGTTCATAGCCATAAACAACCTCAAAGGGTGAATGTCTGGTACTTTGGTGAACCGTCCCATTAAAAGCAACTTCAGCATGAGGCAGAAAGTCAAACCAATCATCCTGCAAATAGATGCCATAGCATCAAACATATTGCTCCAAAGAACAATTATTTTTCTCTGACTACCCATCTGATTGGGGGTGATGAGATGTACTCATGGCCCTTTCAACCCCTAATTTCTCCTGCAAAACTTTCCAGAATTTCAAAGTAAATTGTCTGCCTCTATCGGTCACCATTTTATCCAGAAGCCCATGATTTTTGTATATATGTCCAATGAATAAATGCTCTAATTTGGTCATGCTGGGCAATCCTTTGCACCCCACAAAGTGTACCTGTTTTGAGAACAAGTCTGTGACTACCCATATGGTATTTCTTCCCTTACTGTCTGGTAAGTCTGTAATAAAGTACATAGCTATATGCCTCCAGGAGCCTCTTGGCATGGTCAGTGGTTGGAGCAACCCCCAAGGCTTGTCTATCACTGGCTTAGAGAGGGCACATACAGGGCAGCCTTTCACTTCCACATTCCTTCCCACCAGTACTGTTTTCTTACCCGGAGCCAGGTCTTCAGGAATCCCAGTGTCCACTTTAGAGTCATGGCACAACTGCAGAATTCTGGATCTCAGCTTTTCTGGAATGCAGACCTGGTCTCCGGCCGTGCGGAGGGCCAGCTGCTCCAAGGACAACCTGGGGAAGGGGTGACAGCTCCAAGGACAACCTGGGGTGACCTGCTCCAAGGACAACCTGGGGAAGGGGTGACAGCCGCGGCGAGTGACAGCCGCGGCGAGCATAGTGCGCATGTGCTAGAAGATCATTTCTAGTACATGTACGGGATTTTCTCACTTGTGTGTGAACGTTAAATGAGGTTTCAGCAGGAGCTTCCCTTAATTGCACAATTAAGGTAATTCCGTGTGAAAACCATTTGCGGAATCAAGGTTTATTTTCAGAATTTGTCATTTCCAGTTTATTATTACTTTGTGGCCCACATGTGATAAAGTCCTTAGTTGGGGCTCATTCCAGGATCATTTGCACTTTGGCTGGATCCATTCCTATTCTCTGAGTGGACACTGGTATCCCAGAAAGTCCAACTTGTCTGTGTGAAATTCACATTTAGGCAGTTTCACATATAGATGACTGTCCAGGAGCTGCTTCCCTTACTAGCTTTATATGGGAGTCTTGGGAGTAAATCAGGACATCATTCAGGTAAGCTAGGACTCCCTCAAACAACAAGTCATGTAAAACTTCATTCACAAGTTTCATGAAAACACCTGGTGCACCCAACAGCCCAATAGGGAGAACGAGATATTCAAAATCCCCCAGGGAGCAATTAAATGCAGTCTTATATTCGTCCCCTTCTTGTATGCGAACCCAGTAGTAGGCATCTCTCAAATCCAGTTTGGTAAATATCCAGCCAGTGGCTAGCCAGCCCAGCATGTCCTTCATCAGAGGAATTGTGTATTTGTTAGTACTTCAAATCCCATTAAGGTTTCTGTAGTCCGTTACCAGGTGTAGCTAACTGTCTTTCTTCTCCCGGAAGAACATTGGGGCCCCGAATGTGGAGGTAGATGGGTGAATGAAGCCCTTAGCCAAGTTCTTTTCCACAAAGTTCTTTAAGGTTTTCATCTCTAGTGGGGTCATGGAGTATAGCTGGGATTTGGGGTCTTCTTCCCCCAGCATCAGTTTCTGTTTCCCAATGGGGTAGGAGTTTGTCGCACTCCTTTTCCTTGAACACCTCTGCCAAGTCTCTATATTCCGGAGGATAGCCTGGTGGGTCCTCTGTGACTGTGCTTCTGACCTCTCTAGCAGTGAGGCGGGTTGCCCCAATGTCCTTCATCAGAGGAATTGCATATTTGTTAGTACCCACTCTCAGTCTGATGTCTCTGCTGTGTGCATTGTATCCCAGATCATCAAAAATCAGTTCTTCCTCCCACCACCTGAGCCCCAGGTTATGGAAGTGCAGCCAGTCTATGCCTAGGATCACTTGGTACTCTAAAGAGTGGCCTAGCACAAACCGAACCTTCTCCCAATGATCTGCCAAATGGTATCTTGTTTCCTTACTGGCGGGTGCTCCCCCCACAAGGTGCCGTCCAAAGGTGAAAGTTGACAGGGTGCCTCAGCATTCAGATTTTCAGTCCCATTTGCCTTGCTACAGTAGGGTTGATGAAGCACCGTGTGCACCCTGAATCAATAGCACCCACGTTCATGCTTCTGTTCCCACCCTGATCTTCCACCTTCACATCCAGGGTGTATAAGGGGACCCCGCCACTCACATTTGTGGTACGGCACTGAGATATTATGGCCAGCCTCCTGCCACTGCCCAAGGCTGTCCATTGAAGTTTTCTGCTGGCTCTGTGTTGTCCTCTGACTCCGTTGTATCCGGGGACATCTCTGGATCTGTGGCTACAGCTGTAGCCTTGTGGGCTCAACCTCCTAGTCCCATTCCAGAGCATTGCTAGTCTCCCAGCAGTGGTGGAGGGTGCTTTTGGGGCAGGCCACCATCAGATGTCCCTTCTGCCTGCAGGTTAGGCACAGTCCCAGTCATCTCCATCGCTCACACTCCATCTCCTGGGGCTTAGTTTCTTTCTCCTTTCCTCGGGAGTGGTTTGAGTTTGTGTTAGTTCCCTTGCTCACTCCCAGTTTCAAATGGGTCATCAACTGGATCTCCTGCTGCATCATTTCAACCTCTCCCACCAGTTGGATCCACTCCCTCACCATCTGCGGGTTGTTGGACATCAGGACCCACTTCAACAGATCTGCTTGTAAGCCCACCTTGAAGTGTTGCAGCTTGGTAGCTTCAGGCCAGCCTGTGACTTGAGTTGCTAGTCCTCAGAACTCCATTGCGTACTTGGTCACAGAGCGTGTCCCCTGAGTCAACACCATCAGTTTAGCCCAGGCTTTCTCGATACTGAAATTGTCCTCAAAGCAGGCTTGCAGGGCTGTCATGAACATAGACAGGTTCTCCATTTCAGGAGCTTGGCCATCAAACAGTTGCACTAGCCAGTCTGCCACATTGCCTTTCAGGTGTGCAGTCACACACCTCACTCTGGCACACTCTGTAGGGAATGTGGGACCCTACTCCTGCATATGTGCCGCTACCTGGACCATGTAGGATAATATACTGGATCTCCTGTCAAACCGCACCCCCACTTGTCATGTGGCTGGGTTCTGAATGCGACTCATGGGTGCTGTTGCATGCTGGGTGTCGCACTCTCGTGGCTTGCCCTGGCATGCCCAGTCTCACCAGGAATTGGTCACACCACATAGCTCCATGGGTTGGGGTTTCCACTGTGCTGTCCACCTGCTGTGCTGGCCTTTCACTGGGATCCCCACCCCACCTTCTCTGTCATCCTCCTCATTGGGGCATGTTTTGTATATATTTATATTCTCAGATTTAGATTCTTACTTTTCAGTTCACTGTTTTCTTTCTACAGTCATGTTTCTGCAATTACACTAATGTACGTCAGTGGTTTTCAAATGGAGGGGTGGGACTCTGGGGGGAGTGTGAGACTTGAAGGCCCTGATCCCCTACTACTACTACAACTACTCCTTCTCCCAAACTTTTCCTGTCCTGAAGGGGCAAAGAAAAGCAAGGAAGGCACTTGGATCCTCTGCCCTGAGGGAGACAGAGGAGAGCTATTTTCTTATAAAATATTAAAATATAAATATACATAAATGTGTGAATGAAAATACACACACCAAACAAACAAAATATTTTTATTCTTATACTGTGTGAAGTTGAGGGTGCATTTAGATGTAAAAGGTGTCAACAAGGATAAAACATTTGAGATCCACTGATGTTTGTTATATAATTTGCAGCCATGTGCTTTTTAAATATTTGTTCTGCCTCACTGTGTCATTTGGAAATTTAAAGATGTCATGCTGATGCTAGTGCTATTGAATGGCCTTAATTGAAGCTCTCTGCCTTCTCCTTTAGAAGACTAAAATATGAACCAATTCAAGTTCCTAACCCAAATGTTCTGACAAAGAGTTCTGTGTAACATCAAAAGCCAAGAAGATCCAATGTATACTGATCCAGATCAATTATCTTTTGGGATCAGGGGAGAGAAATATTTTAAATGTTGCTGTAATGAGGAACACTACATGATCTGTTCTAAGTTTAACAGAAATCCAAGCCTCTACACTTTCAGCCTATTACAAAAAAAAAAAAAAATTTTTTTCTTAAAAAAAACCTTCAAAATATAATTCCTAATTTGTTCAAATAATTAGTTGAACAAAGAAAGTAAAATCAAAAGGGGCTAGGATGGGGAAGAGATTTAGCAAACCCACCAAGAAAGAAAAGATACTCCCTCCTTAAAATAGCATTATATAGGATAATAAAGATGTTTAACAATGCAATCCTATACCTGTCTGCTCAGAAGAAAGGCCTATCAACTTCAATGGGACTCACTCCCATGTAAATATGTATAGCAGCTTTTTCCAACCTGGTGCTCTCCAGAGGTGTTGCAGTATCTGGGAATGATGTGAGTTGTAGTGCAGTACATCTGGAAAGCACAAGGTTGGGATGGGGAGCTAGCGTATAGGATTGTAGGTAGCCTTGTTGTCATCATCTATGCTTTTGGTACTCCCAACAAGACAGGAAGAAAGCCTACAGAGAAGTTTCAGCAACTGAAAGTATGACATTTAAAAAAGGAAAAACAAAGCTTTCTCTTGTTCTTTCAAATTCCATTTGGAGCTTCTGGTCCAGCCAGTAGCTTGGAGTTGCCATTTTTATTTACAGTATTCTTTCCTGAAATCTGAAAGCAAAAAGGGAGAGAAGAAGTTATTGGAATAAAACTTGTGTTTGTGATGTCAAGATCCCATTGAATCACTTACATGCACATTACATATTGTGAGTGTAGGTTTGCCATGTTCTCTGCCCTCCTCACTTGACCCCAAAAGGCCTCCAGAGGAGGACTTGGACCTAAAACACATGGGCAAAATGATGCAGCTTCAGGCCGCATTGGAGGTGTGCCGTTTACATGCCACATGTTCTGAATGCAGCTTGAAGCTGTGCCTATGCTGCACCAAACAAGAAGAATTGGGCCAAGAAGGAGCAGGCAGCCCAATTCAGGACCATGGTGGTGGCCCAGATTGGGATCAGGACTGTGTAGACACCGTGGTCCCAGTGCGAACAGCACCAATGCGGTCCTGGCACAGTCCTTTTGGCCCATCTGCTTCAGGCCATAGACTACATTTTGGACAATCTTATTCAGCTTGGTGCCTTGTAGCTGCCTGAAATCAAACCAAAGCATCCACTAAAAGGCACCCGCTTAATCTACAGCAAATGTTTAAAAAAATCATAGCTTGCTGCTGGAGTCCTTGTTTGCCATGCTTGTCTGGGTCCTGGATTCAGGCTCCATTATATTCACTTACAGGATCTCAAGAGGCAGGACAAGAAAATTGTGGCCCTAATTGTGTCTTTTAGCAGAACTTGGGGAGAATTTTTAGACAGCAACTCATAGGACGTTATCACACGGGGGCAAATCTGCTGGTTAATCCACACAAATCCCAAACAGAAACTGGAATTGTGCCTCATGTTTTCACACGACGTCGCACAGAAACTGGACAGAAAGTGGACAGAAACTTGTGTTAACTGAGATTTTTTGAAATTCAGTTGTTTGGAAGAAATGCAAATGCAAAATTAAGGTAATTTCACATTTACCGTAATCTGAAAAGCAAATGCGCATTTGGGAGCATTTCCCTGCTTTTCCCATGGTTCCAGCGAGCATTCCTCTATCTGCGCATGTGCAAGAAGCTCATTTCTAGTACATTTACGGGCTTTTCTCGCTTTTGTGTGAACGTTAAATGCGCTTACTGTAATTTCGCAATTAAGGTAATTACGTGTGAAAGCCATTTGTGGAATCAAGGCTTATTTTCTGTTTATTTTCAGAATGCCTCATTTCCACTTTATTTTCGCTTTCTGGCCCCCGTGGGATAATGTCCATAGGATCCCTGAACCAGCACATCTATCTATAATGAGAAATTCCAAACTTTGAGTATCTTTCTGTGCCTTCAATACTTTCTGGCTTATGGCAACCCTATCAGGATGTTGTTGTTGTTGCTGCTGCTGTTTTTGCAGAACTTTTCAGAGGAGGTTTGCCCTTGCCTTCCTCTGAGGTTCAGAGCATGTGACTTACCCAAGATCACCCATGGGTTTCCATGATGAGTGGGAATCTGAACCCGGTCTCCCAGTCCTAACCAACACTCACACCACTACACCACGCTAGCTCTCCCAAATTTTCACGCTCAAAACATTTGAAGGGACTTGGTGGGGATCCCTAGTGGTGGATATGCCAAGGGAAGACTTTGTTTTGACAGTTAGGGGGTTGCAGATTGCCAGAAATAGTGCAAATTGGGTTAGGTTTAGGGTTAGGGTTAGGGAATCATGGGAACTGTATTTTATTGTGGCACCAGAGCTCTCTGACAGGGAAGGCTCAATGTCTCAGAAAAAAACACAATTCCCATGATTCCCTAGCACTAACCCTAACCCTAAAAGTGGACTCAATTTGCACTATTTCTGGCAGTCTGCAACACAGTTTAGTCAAGGGATGCCTGAGTCCTGAGTCAGTTAACTCAGGAGTAGGGAGAGAAGAGGAAGGAGGCAGCATCTTGCCCTTCCTTGTAGGCTCAGGCAAAAGCCAACTGTTGCAGCCTCTGTTCTTTCTTGTTAGTAACTTTTGCCACCTTGACCACACTGTGATGTTGTTTGGCCACACATGTTCTGGTTTTCATCTGTGAAACAAATTCTACCTACACTATTCCTCTGCCAGCAATCAGATTCATTCCCTGTTGCTGGATATATGGGACACCTAAGCTGGCATGCATTTCCCCAGAGGTAGATGGAAGATGGAACCCCAAGAGTTTACTGAGTATGCACTAGAGCAGAAACAAGCAAAAGAAATCAAAGTGTGCAAGCATGATACATCTTCCCCCCATCAACTATGGACGTTATCACACGGGGGAAATCTGCTGGTTAATCCACACA
>CM034715.1:6366177-6380478 GCA_020142125.1 Phrynosoma platyrhinos | reverse complement strand
GTCTTTTCTGTGCACAGTATACAATATTTATTTATTAATTTACTACTTTTTGGTAGTATGCTGGGCAAACCACCTTAGTTTGATTTTGCCCTTGTGGACAACAAATAGCTGAAACTCTATCACACATTTTGTTCTCATGTGCCTTTTATAACCAGTGCCATAACCAGCTGGTCGTCCCCTTATTATGCTGTAAGCTGGTCTATTCTGAAATGTATTACCTTGTTTATTCCAAAATTTTTGTCTTTAGCTGTTAAAATTAGAGAGATCAAATTATCAAAAAGGGGTCAGACTAATGGCAACATAACCTAGATCTATAATTATATAACCAAAAATAATCACCAGTGTTGTAAACCAATGTGATAAATAAATGTTATGTCAACTTTTATATGGTTTCAAGTAATATGTAACCTTTTTATTTTAAATTGTTTTAAGTTATAGCATGTCTCACCAGGTCTATTGACTGTAAATAAAGATTGAATTGAAATGTATTTATTTATTTATTTATTTGTATGCCAGCATTCTCCCAGAAAGGGACCCAGGTCACTCACAGATAAAATTGTTCTTTACATTAAAATTATTTTAAAATTTTTTGGATGTGTAGTGCATTGTTTACATTTTTAATGTGTTCAATGTATATTATAAATCAATAAAAAAAAATAGGGAGGGAGAAATGGACTGAAGCACTGACAATGGAAGAATGGATTGTTAAATTTGCTGAGTTAGCCCAAATGGCCAAATTAATGTAAGTTTTAAAGGACAGGCCAACTGAAGACCTTTTAAAAGACTGGAAAATGTTTATGGGTTCTTTGAGCAAGAAGAAATCTAATGATGTAATAATCTGCAGTTATGATCTTTAGTAATTTTAGTAGGATTATACAGTTGGATGGTAAAATAATTGTTTTGTTGTTATTGTTGTGTGCCTTCTAGTTGTTTCCAACTTTTGGTGACCCTAAGGCAAACCTATTACAGGGTTTTCTTGGTAGGTTTCTTCAGATGGGGTTTGCCACTGCCATTCTCTGAGGCTGAGAGAGTGTGACTTGCCCAAAGTCACTCAGTGGGTTTCTGTGGCCAAGCAGGGATTCAAACCCTGCCGTCCAGAGTTGTAGTCCAATGCTTAAACCACTACAGGCTAGAAAAAAATAATAAATAATAAAAATTTATTATTATTATTATTATTATTATTATTATTATTATTATTATTATTATTATACCACATGGCTCTCAAAATAAAATATTTCACTTTTTTCTCATTAGGTGGGAGGAGGTTCAGAGCCCCACTTCATATTGGTTATTTTTTCCTTTCCTTTTTTCCTTTCTATATTTGTATTTTCTGAATGTATATTACTTTGATTGTAAATTAGATTGTTAATATTAAAATTAACAATTAAAAAAAAGTCACCAAAGCTTCAGCAAACTGAATTACAGATTAATTGAACATGTCAGAAAAAATGTGTGTGTAAATGAACACCAGCAACTTCCCAGTAATTTTCCACTAGAGTCCTTCCTGGGTTGTTTTGCATCTTCCATTTGTAAAGCCTCATTTAAAAACAGCAAGAAAACACAGACAACATTTTGCAGCAGAAAATAAGTAAGGGGAAGAAAAACAACATTTGCAGCTTGGTACAGAAAGCATTTGTTGACTTGTAAGAGATCCAAATGTTGTTTTACTAAAACCCAGTGATCCGCCAAGAGGAGCCTGATTTTAAAAAGCATACGTTTAGAATTAAAGAATACCGAGTCAAGGATTTGGTTTTGAGTACCAGAATTAAAATGAGTCTCGCATATAAAACCTACTCCTGAATATTTCTTCCCTCAAAAGCTTTCTTCAGTTCAAGAGTATAATCTTGACAAGGGGCCTTATCACACGGGGTCTAAAGCAGTCCCATCCCTGCGCCATCCCTGCGCCATCGCGTTTTTTCCCCCCGTGTTTCCACACGACGTCGCAGAGAAACCCCACCCATCACTGCGCCATCCCTGCGCCATCGCGGATCCTTGTCCCGTGTTTCCACACGACGTCGCAGAGAAACCCCATCTATCCCTGCGCCATCCCTGCACCATTCCGGCATCACCCGGCGTCATCCCCGTTCTTTTGAATGCCGGGTTCTTTTGGGAATTACATTTGCTGATGCCGGAATGATGCTGCTTTCTATACCGCAAGGGAAAAGGAACCGCGGTGGCGCAGGGATGGGACTGCTTTAGACCCCTGTGTGATAAGGTCCAAGGAGATACAGGAGCTTATCGCACTGCTAAAAAATAAGCATCTTACCTCTCCTGAACTGAATTCTAATTCAGGCTGCGTCTGCATCTGGCTAATATTGCATGGATTTAGCCACCGAATCCACCAGCAAATACAGCCTGGATGCAGCCCAAGTCCCAGGAGCACTTTGGCAGCCGTTTTTCAAAATCAGAAAACTCTCGACTTTGAAAAGAGGCTTGCTGAGCACTCCTGGGACCCGGGTTGCATCTAGACTGCATTCTGCAGGCAGATTCGGCCGCAAAATCCATGCGATAGTACCCAGATGTAGCCCAAATTAGAATTCAATTCAGGAGAGGTAAGACGCTTTTTTTTTTAGTGGTGCGATAAGCTCCACAGTCGGCCCTCCACATTTGCGGCTTTGACTTTTGCAGATTTGATTATTCTCAGATTTGATGATGATGTGATCTCTAGGAATCTATAGGGACTTTATCGCACCGCTTTTACTCCTACGCACAGGACGTAAACTTAAATAGGCAGAGCTTGTCACACACATCCATGCCTGGGCAGTAGGCATCCTCTCCTGTATCTGGTAAAGAACAGGGTACTACTGTCCAAGCATGGAGGTGTGTGATAAGATCTACCTATTTAAGTTTACGTCCCACGCCTAGTGTGGAAGTAAAGGCAGTGCGATAAAGTCCTAGGTCTTACGGCATGGACGTTATCACACGGGGTCTAAAGCAGACAGAACCCCGTCCCATCCCTGTCCCATTGCGGTTCCTTTTCCCGTGTGTTCACACGACGTCACAGAGAACCCCGTCCCATCCCCGTCCCAATGCGGCATCATCCCCGTTCTTTTGAATGCCGGTTTCCTGGGGAATTACATTTGCGCGACCAGAAGGATACCGCAATGATACTGCTTTCGTTCATTGCGGAATGATGCTAGTTGCGTCTGATAGCAATTTCCGTCTTGTGGGGTCTATACCGGTATAGTTCTGGATTGATTCCATACCGCTTTCTTGCCACTTTGAGACCCGCGTGTGATAACGTCCCATGACTATGGTCAACATTTGCCAGAAGTCATGCTGGAATACCTAGATTTCTAGAGAGAACATTTCTTTAGGCATTTCCACAGCCTCCTTTGTAATTCTATGGTCAATATCTGACAGATGTTGACCATAGAGTTGCACTGGAGGACTAAGAGATTCCCAGAGAAGTGTTCTTTGTGGTAAAATAAACTGTATTTTTTATTTGTGGTTTTTCCACTTTCACAGGGCGCCTGTGCTCCTAACCCCAGTGAATGTGGAGGACCCACTGTACTGTGTTATGTGTCATTTTCTTGCTACCATTATTAAGCAATGAGAGATGAGAAATCATGTGAACGAAGTGTGAACGACAAAGGGGATTAAAAGGGGAGTAAATGGCTCCAGGGAGATTTGATTGCAAAATAACCCGGTTTCCACACCGGGTTATTTTGTAATGGGAACAAGCCATCCAAGTCCTCCAGTGCAACTCTGCTGGGAATTGACCACAGAGTTGTGCTGGAGGATTTAGAGATTACTAGAGAAAACACTTCTTTAGGCATTTGTAGGTCCTCTAGCGTGAATCTATGGTCAAATGTTGACCACAGAGTTGTGCTAGAAGACATAGGACGTTATCACACGGGGCTCAAGCCAAACAGAATCCAAACAAAATGGCGAACGAATCCGGATTATTTGCCCGTGTTTCCACACAACGTCGCACAGACCCCCGACAGAAAGTGGACAGAAAGTGGAAAGAACCGAGATCTTTTGAATTTCGGTTTCTTCAGGAATTGCAATTGCGCGACGGGAATCATTTCGCATTTACTGTAGGTCTGATAACCAAATACGTATTGTGGCGCATTTCCCCGCTGTTGCCATGGTTCCAGCGAGCATTCCTCTCTCTGCGCATGTGCAGGAGGCACATTTCGGCTACATTTCCGGGTTTTTTTTCTCTTGTGTGTGGACGTTTGATACACTTACTGTAAATGCGCAATGCAGGTAATGATGTATATGGAAACAAGGGTTATTTCCCGTTTATTTTCGGGATGCCTCATTTCCACTTTTATTTCCGCTTTCTGGCCCACGTGTGATAACGTCCATAGAGATTCCTAGAGAAGTGTTCTCTCAGGTAAAAACAGTGTTGTTTTTTTATTTCCAGTTTTCCTACTTTCATAGGGGTCCTGTGTCCCTATCCCCAGAAAATGTGGAGAGTCCACTGCACATTTTTCACGTCCTCAGCCACTCAGGTTTCAGTTTTCGTTATGTTATATGACTCTTTCTTACCCCACACCAATCTACAACTGCTATTTCCCATTCTCTAACTGACTGCTGTGCAAAGCTCCTAGTATATTATAAGGATGCCAAGTAAGGAAAGAGCCACCTTGTACCTGCCATACAAGTAGCTGACCAAAGACGGAGAAACCCCAATGGAGAACAGCGCACCTATGCTATACGCAGACTTGCCATACGCAGACTCAAGGTCACGCAGACAGCAAGCCCCAGAAGAATGAATGGCTTGCACACCTGTGGCACACGCGCCGCATGCAGGAGTGTGCCACATGCAAGAGCATGCCCCCATTGAAACAAATGGGGCTTGAGTTTACACTTTTTTGCCATTCGTAGGAGGGTCTGGAACAGATCTCCCACATATAGGAAGGGCCCACTATACAATAAACATGGTATAACGTTGCTGCTATGTGCCTTTAGGCAGAGTGACTTATGGTGACCTTTTCATAGGGTTTTCTTGGCAAGATTTATTCAGAGGAGGTCTTCTATTGCCTTCCTGTGAATGTGGCCTAAAAACACCAGGTATTCCTTGGTAATCTGCAAATTACATTTTCACCCATCCCCAGTTTTAACTGATGTCTCATGTTTCTTTTGGCAAAACTTCAGTGATAATATGTTTCCCTCAAAATTTATGGCATAGCTTATACATGGTTCCATTTTACAGATAAAAACAACTGAGATTACAGTTCCCTACCAAATCACTAAAGGAGCCACCCTGGTGGTTTGAACGTTGGGCTACAACTCTGGAGACCAAGGTTCAAATCCTAGCTCGAACATGGAAAGCCACTGGGTGACCTTTGGCAAGTCACGCTCTCTCAACCTCTGAGGATGGCAATGGCAAGTGCCCTTTGAAGAAACTTGCCAAGAAAACCCCATGTTAGGTTTGCTTTAGGGGCGCCATAAGTCAGAAACATGAAGGCACACAACAACAAACTGAATCACTGGTAGAAAATTTAAGCAGTATGATACAAATTTTCCTTGCCATTTTCCTTACATGCAGAAGCACTGTATAAGTAAGGTTGCCAACTTTTTTGTTGCTCCTGATCCTCTGCTCGTAATAGCAAGCTGACACACAGTCTGTCTATTACAGGGGTAGGCAACCTTTTTGAGCTGGGGGCCGCGTTGCTGTCTCTCAGACAATTGAATCATAAAATCATAGAGTTGGAAGATACCACAAGGGCCATCCAGTCCAACCCCCCTGCCATGCAGGAACTCCCAATCAAAGCATCCCCGACAGATGGCCCCCAAAAATTGGGGGGCCGAAGCACCAAAAATAAATAAATAAATAAATATTAAAAAATTTAAACAAATAATTTTTTTAAAAAATATGCATGCACACTCTCTCAGCCCCAGAAAAGCCATGGCAAAACCCCATGGAGATTTTGCCAAGAAAACCTCAAGAACAAGTAATAACAACAATAATCAATATCATCATGGCGGGTGGTGGCAGTGGCGGTTGCAGGACCGGCCTGGGGCCGGTCCAAAGGCCTCGGGGGGGCCCCAGGCCTTAGGTTGCCTACCCCTGGCCTAGATCTGCCAGTTTTTTTGGCTCTTATTTTTGTTAAAGGTGCAGAAGTACAGCTAATAAAAATGTGGAAACAATAAAATACTGTATATACTCATGTATAAGTCTAGAAATTTTAGTCAGAAAATTGACCTCAAAAACCTAAGTCAACTTATCCACGGGTCAATGTAAGTAGTGTACTGTAACTCTTACCGAAAAAAGGAACTATTCCCTGGTGAAAGGCAAGAGTTCAATCTCTCCTGGAAGCACTGATCCTCCTCTAATTTCTCATCCACCCAGACTTTAGTGTTAACACAAACAATTGCTGGAATTTCGTAAATTCCTTGGCATTGCTTTCCTTTGCTTCATCCTTTAGATCAGGGGTAGGCAACCTTTTTGAGCCGGGGGCCGGGTTGCTGTCCCTCAGACAATTGGGGGGCCGAAGCACCAAAAATAAATAAATAAATAAATAAAAATATTTTTTAAACAATTTAAAAAATTAAAAAATATGCATGTACACTCTCTCAGCCCCAGAAAAACCATGGCAAAATCCCTGTGGAGATTTTGCCAAGAAAACCCCAAGAACAAGTAATAACAACAATAATCAATATCATCATGGCGGGCGGCGGCGGTGGGGGGGGCAGTGGCAGGACCGGCCTGGGGCCGGTCCAAAGGCCTTGGGGGCCGCATCCGGCCCCCGGGCCTTAGGTTGCCTACCCCTGCTTTAGATCCTTTGTTACATGCTCCTAGGTTTTACCTCAACTTATCCATGGGTCATATCAAAATCCATAATTTTGGGCCCAAAACATGCCTTTGACTTATACATGAGGTCAACTTATGGTAGGTAAAACCCTACTACATTATTATTTTCTCCCTAGAGATAATATACCCAATCACCCCTGCCAAAATTCCTCGGCTCTTGGCAGCCTCATGAAGAACAGATATTCCATCGGAATAACTTGCCTGAGCATAGTGAGGCAGCGGTGAAGCTCTACCTGTGGGATTTCAGCCTACCATGCATCACAAAGCCATACATTATTTGGACTCTACTCCTCAAAACCAAAACCAGTCCATGACATTTTCCCAGTTCTCGATTTTTCCAACTTCCCAAAAGAAGAAATCTGCCCAAGCTATAGCTGCAAACTTTTTGAAGGAAAAAAAAAAGTCTGCTAGTGGAAACCTTACATAACATGCTCTTGTTCCAATTCCAGTAAATTTTTAGGCAATTCCATTGCTCCTCCACAATCTCCTCTGCCTTTTCATTCATCAAAGTCGTTAGTATATCCAACTCCATAGCTTCTCGCATCTTATAAATCCACTCTTCTTCTAACAGTATTCTTGCTTGTTTCCAAATTTTAGCATACGTAATTCTCGCAACCGTAACCATATATAATATGATTCGTCTGTATTTATTTTCAATTCCTTTATCCATCGTGCTGGTCATGTTTAACAAAAAAAGAGTGTTGGATCAAATGGGACTTTTGTTTGTAATATTTCTGACATTAACCTTTGTATTTTCCTCCAATATCTTTCTGCTTCCTTACATTTCCACCAAAGGTGTATAGAATGTTCCTTCTGGCTTCCGGCATTTCCAACATTAATTTTCCCCTGTTTTATAGATTTTATTAATTTTTGCAGGTGATAAATACCAGCAATACATTCCAATGAAATGTCCCTTCAAAGTCCTTAAAAGAAGAATTCCCTACACTTCAAGCATAACCCAATACTGCAAATCTGCATTATGTTTGATGCAACTCCCTCCAAATGCTCTCCATCCACTTTTTGCTCCAAACAACAGGAGGAAAGAGGAATAGGGAGAAAAAAGCTGATTCTCTGCCTCCACTTAAACTTACCTTGCAGACAAAAACTTACCTTGCAGAAACAACAGCAGAGCCAAGAGGGTCTTGGTGGCTGGCTCCATGGCTCCTGGATGGTCTCTTCTTCTTTTTCTTTTCTCCTGTAAAGTTAACTGTCTTTAGGCGTTTCTCTCCTCTGCTCGCCTTCCTTGCTTGAAAATACTTATGATCTCATCAGTTTACAGCCCAAAAAACATGGACATACAGCAATCCTGCCACCAGCTACAAGTGGTTAACTCCTCACATTCTCTGTCTTTCCTCTCTCAGTCCCTCTCCCTCTTCCTTACACTTCACTGCTCAGATCCTACAGAACATAAATCTGATCTGACCATTCACTTCCAAGTTTCTTTTGATGTAAGGCATGTGTGTGTGTGTGTGTTTAAACTAGTCAGATTTGCTGGCCTCCTAAAGCCTTGAGTTCCAAAAACAACCTCCGCCCCACCCACCTCCATTCTGGGTATGGTATTAATTTTCTTGGGCATTGACAAAATCCAGCTGTTTTTTCCTTGCATTGACATTTCGCCAGATGTTTGCCTGGGTTCTGTTTTTCTGTCTCTGATCCTTTCTGTGCCTTCTGTGTTTTCTTTCTTTTTCTCCCACACTCATGCTTTCCTCCCCCACCTCTTCACTCTGCTTTGCTGTAACTTCTTCAATCTTCTGCATCCCCAGTTTAGAACATGGGTGGCCAGAATGTACATGATCTATGTGGATCTCTTGGATGATTTGCAAGTGGATTGGCAATGATGTCTGCCTCCCAAAATTCTAACTCTAGAATTAGGTCAGCTGGTATTTGTGCAATTTAAAGATATAGTTGTGTTAGTCTGTAGAATTAATATACAGAGAGATTTCGTAGCACCTTTGAGACTAGGTGGGGGGGAAAAAGAAGTTTGTAGCATTAGCTTTTGTAGATTTTAGTCTACTTCTTCAGATGCTTATGGTGGAGTGGAACCCAGGGACAGACAGGAGTGCAGGAGTTTAACTTTGTACTTGTGCAGTAGATCAACCAGGAATTTTGGCTCCCATTTGTTTAAGAGTAACAGTAACAAAGCAATTGCTCTTGTGATCAAGGCCAGTGTAGGCAAGAGGCTTCTCAGTCACTGCTCAACTGGCTGCTTGGTTGCTGCTCCCTTTGCACCTGATCACCCTGATAGCAGCTGGTGGAACAGTGATCAAGAAGCCTCTCAGCTGTGCTGGCCTTGCAGCAAGGGCCAATGCAGTGGGCAAGAGCTCAGTTGCTGCTCCCAAGATGACCAGGAGCAATGGGAGAAGGTTCGCCCTGATGAGGAATATCACAATACCTCTTTGTCAGAGTGAAGAGAGGTGCAGCAGGCATGTGTGTAGGGGTTTACAGAAGCTGCATGCTCTGGACTGGAGACTGGTGTGGGCAGAGAAAGGGAGAGAATTTAACTACAGAAGCCACTCCAAGGCAAAGAATCTTTTCCAAGAATCAATCCTGGATACTCTTACACCTCCTTCCCCAGAAGTATGTCTTCCCCACAGAGCTTCAAGTGTTTCTCCCTCACACACACACATGAACATTAGGGGGAAGCAGACGGGTGGCCCTGGGCCACCCCCGGAAGTGGAGGATCAAGGCTGAGGCTGCCGGACACCTCAGCCTTGATCCTCCCTTTCGCCACCTGCAAAAGGAGCGCTGCAAGAGGTGTGGTGCGCCTCTTTGGCGTCTCTTCTGGCTCAGCTTGTATGGACGTTGAGCCAGAAAGGCGTAATTGGAGTGCCCATCATATGGAGCAACAGGCGCTCCGATTACGTCCTCAGGAAGGGGTTGAGGCGCCCAGCGTGAGGCTGGCCCTCCCCTTCCTTGCCTCCAAGACGGTGCAAAGCGCCATCTGCAAAGGGAGATTGTTTCCTCTGCTACCTCTTCTCTCAACCTGTCTGATGAAAGAAAACAGGTACAACAGCACAGCTCCAACCTGCCAGCCATGCCCTAGCAAAGCTCACAAAGTTTAAGCAGGGTCCAAAATGTGAAAGCTCCTTTTCACTGCCACTTCTCTCCCACCATCATGTGCTTTAGCTCTTTTCTCCAGTCAGTCTGTCCCCAAATGGTGCATCTCTGAGCTATGGAATCAATGCCCGAGCCCAAGGCTGGCAACAATTTCCCAACCACCGCTACTACTACTACTAGCAAAAGTCATGGCTAAGGGAGTGAGCTTGTGTAGGGAGGTGAAAAGCAGGAGACACCACCACACAAAGTGATCAGTGATCCTGCATGGTGAGTTTAAGGGATCCTGAAAAGATGTCTCAGGCTACCTACATCCCCACCATGGTCCTAAAGGCTGCTGGTTCCCCTTGTCTTTCTTGTGCACCAGCACTTTGATTAAAGGTCCCCCTGCTGCCCACTTTTCCCTCACTGCCCTCTTGGATCTTTCCACCATCCCCGGGGGTGCATACCTCCTTGGGAATCACTGCATGAAGTCTGAAGTCTGGTCCACCTACTTCAGAAATAAAGAGTATAGATATACCTTAGTTAGCAAACCAGATGTGTTGCTGGACATTATTTCTTCCACAAAAAAGATGGGACCAGAGGTAGAAATAACAGAAAGAAAAGGATTTGGTTCATTGTTGTTGTTGTTGTTGTTGTGTTGCTGACTTATGGCAACCCTAAGGTGAACCAAAACTATCATGGGGCTGGGGCTGAGAGTATGTGACTCACTCAAAGTCACCTAGTAGGTTTCCATGGCCAAGCAGAGAATGGAACCTTGGTCTTCAGATTCAACAGAATTGAACCTTGGTCTTCAGAGTCACAGACTAATGCTCAAACCACTACATCACAAAAAAGAAGAGCAATTCCACATGTTTCAGCAAACTTTTCATTCAAAATGTAACGATGTATCCACATAAAATGAAACAACCATGTCAGGTAAACTTCTAGAGACAACTGCAAGGCTTACTCCAAAATGTGTCCAGGGATGACTTTTTCTTTCATCAGATACCAGTTTTCTTAAGATTTCAATTTGGTGGCTAAACTTATTGGTCTATGCTTTTTTTAACATGCTGTAACATGCTGAGGCAAGCTTATCTGCTGTCTCCTATTCTTTCTGTTTGCTGTTCACACATGTTCAACAAGGGATTCTGGAGGCAGCTGCTGTTTACCTTGCCTGTTGTAAGCAGGTACACACAGCTATAGTAGGAAGGGAGGAGGAGAAAAAATGAATGTGGCAGCAGTTTTCATTTCAACTGATTTTTGTGAATAAAAACTGACTTCTTAAGTTGCAGTAATACAGGTTGTGTATCACTTATCCAAAGTGCTTTAGACCAGAAGTGTTTGGGATTTTGGATTTTTGAATATTTCTATATACATAATGAGATATCTTGGAGATGGGACCCAAGTCTAAAAATGAAATCCATTTATGTTTCATATACACCTTATACAATACCCTGAAGGTAATTTTATACACAATATTTTTAATAATTTTGCACATGAAACCAAGTTTCATCAGAAAGCAAAGATGTCATTATCTCAGCCACTCATGTGGACAATTTTGGATTCTGGAGTATTTCAGATTTTGGAATTCCAGATAAGGGAGATGCAATAAAAGGTAAATGACATGAATATCTCATTCTGATTGTAGGGGGTGGTGCTCATCTCTGTTACTAACCAGAGTTGACCAAGGATTGCTCTGGCAGTCAGCATGACTGCATGGAATGCTGTTACTTTCCCACCAAAGTGGAACCTATTTATTTGCTTGCACTTTTACATGCTTTTGAAGTGCTAGGTTGGCAGAAACTGGGACTAGTGACAGCAGCTCACTTCATCATGTGACACTTGGCCCTCGAACTGCCAACCTCCCAACCTTATAACCGCCAGAACTGGCATCTTGACCACTAAGCCACCGTGTCCCTATATAGCATATAAAAGGTAAAGGTGAAGGTATTCCCCATTGACATGGTTGTCAAGTCATGTCCGATCGTAGAGGGTGGTGCTCATCTCCATTCCTAAGCCAAAGAGCCAGTGTTGTCAGAGACTACTCTGTGATCATGTGGCCAACATGATTGCACAGAATGCTATTTACTTACCTACCAAAGTGGTATCTATTTATCTACTTGCATTTGCATATACCTGATGCTTTAATATCTCTCTGTATCTGAAGTGGGTTTATATCCACAAAATGTCATGCTAAAATAAAAAAAAAACTAGTTATTCTTAAAGATGCTGCCATATTCCCTTTTTATCTCACCCTCACTTCCTCCATTTTATGCTAAACTTCTATCCCTACACTTCTATGCTATAATTTCCACTTCTTTGGAAACAGGTACACCAGGATCACCTAGTATAGTATCCCACTCTTTCCCAATTCAGGCTTTATCTCACTGTTAACTGGAGACATGCTCCTGAAACCCAGAACAAAAAGTCTGAGTCTCTCTAGCACGCACACACACCAAAAGGAAAAAGAAAAAGAAAAACAAGGTAAAGGTGAATTTCTGATCCTGGAAGCCTGCAGAAGTAGCCAAGAGGGACACAGCCTTTTATGCTGTTTTTCTACTTTTCCTACTTCTTTGGGTAATGTTTTGTTCTTTTTTCTTAGGTTGGATGCCATTTCTTTGAAAGTAAAGGACACAATAAAGAAAATTGTGTAAATATTCCCCCCCCCGGGTGATTTCTGGTGACACAACTACTTCTGTGCACATGCGCAAAAAAAGTGATTCCCAAACCACTATTGGAATTTACACACATCTGTGTGAAAACCAAATATGTGTTCTATCCTCTTTCTTGCTTTAGTAATGAGCTTCTTATGTGTTCTGCATGTGAAAATCTTATGTGTTCTGCATGTGAAAATCATTCGCACATTGCATGCTTTTGTGGGTTGTGGCCACTTTAATCATTATCTAGATGGAGGTACATATGGTCCCAGTGTGATAAACTCCTATCTCTGTTCACACTAGAGAAGAGGGACTTAAAGAGTCCTTTGCTAAGGCTTGCCCATTAGAAAGCTGTCCAGGTGTGCAAATAGGAACAGAACCTTGGGGTCTTGTTTTCTGATGCTCCAGACCCTAGGATCTGGAGCAATGGATGCAATGGATGCAAACTACAGAAAAAGAGATCCCATTAACAAGAACTTCCTGACAGTAAGAGCTGTTTGATAGTGGAAGATAGTCCCTCGGAGAGTGATGGAGTCTCCTTCTTTGGAGGTTTTTAAACAGAGGCTGGATCATCATCTGTTGGGGGTGCGCTGATTGTGTGTTACTGCATGGCAGAAGCAGGTAAGACTGAATGACCCTTGGGGTCTCTTCCAACTCTTTCTATCATCAGTAGCAGTGCTGCTGGTAACTGGGAGGCAATGAGGAAAAACTACCGCATTCAGAAAGAGAGCCAATGTGATGTAGTAGTTTGAGAGCTGGACTATGACACTGGAAACTAGGGTTTGAATCCCTATGGCTCAGCCATGGAAACCCACTGGGTGGCCTCAAGCGAGTCACACTCTCAGCCTCGGAGGAAAAGGCATACTATCTCTGAACAAATCTTGCCAAGAAAATACCATGATAAGTTCTCCTTAGGGTTACACACAAGTTGGAAACAATTTGGAAAACAGACAACTTGGAAGACACACAACAACTACAACAACAATTTCCAGAGGAGCCAGATTAAGCCATTGTAGTGCCAGCTGCCAATCTTGGATCCACTTTGCTGACAAAAATGAATAATTTGCACACATAGGCAAAGAAATTCCAAAATAAATGCACTACTGCACTAGTTTAGTAAAGTTCCACCATCAATTCAGCCCTATTACAAGAATACAAACTTTTGCTTATTTGGAAGAAGATTCTTTTCATGCCTGAACCCACACACATACCATGTAATATTTCTCCAGAAATCAGGCAGAGATAAAGTCTGCTATGTTTCATTTTGTAATCCTGGCTGTCACTGTATAATGGGAGGTCTTTTATTTTATTTTTATTCAGAGGCTGTGAAAGGGTTAAATTTCTTTTGCAAAGATCAGGCTTGAATAACTACAGAGGAAGAGACTCAGCATCTGGTTCTCTGTTCTCAGCTGTCAGATCGAGGCCAAAATATTGCTGAACAAGATAAAAAGGGTTATCTGTAGAATTTTGGCCATGTTTCGTTCTCTTGTTCAGGAAAGTTATGGGATGGGGGGATAAGTTTGCAAACCCACTATTCAATTTCTGAGTCACATTCTCCAGAAACATTAAGTATGTCTCTACTAAGCCATTCCTTCCATCGCTCTGTCTTGGATACCAAGAGGCCCAACAGAGCCAGGAAAAGGCAGCTGGTACAAGAAATACAGCAGCAAGCACTCCTGGTTTCCAGAAGGCTGGGTAATTCTCCCTGGAGGAGAATAAAAGGCAGAGGAGGAAGTAACACCAGGCCTAGCTCTGGAATCTATAAGTGCTCTATTGTAAACTCAATCCTCACACTCTATGGACATTATCACACGGGGCAAATCTGCTGGTTAATCCACA
>CM034715.1:6340382-6356872 GCA_020142125.1 Phrynosoma platyrhinos | reverse complement strand
CTATGAAAATTAAAACATGTTCCAATAAATACACAATCAATGATACATGTGAAAATACCTATCAAATTAATTATATTATTAAAACACCATTTGAAATAATTTTAAAACTCCAAACAATACATGCTGATGATGGTGGTGAAGTTGTTGTATGACGTCAAATCATTTCTGACTTATGGTGACCCTAGGGCAGTGCTTCTCAATTATTTTCTGTCATGCCCCCCCTAGGAAGAAGAAAACATTTTGCGCCCCCCGCGCGACTGTAAATAGTATCATTTGTCTATAAAATTGTTATAAGTAAGCCCCCCTTTACAGAGCCTCGCGCCCCCCCCTTGGGTGCGCGCCCCACTATTTGAGAAGTACTGCCCTAGGGCAAACTTATCATGGGGTTTTCTTGGCAAGTTTCTTCTGATGGGGTTTGCCATTGCCATCCTCTGATCCTGAAAGAGTATGACTTTCCCAAGGTCACCCGGTGAGTTACATGGCCAAGCCAAAAGTTGAACATTGGTCTCCAGGGTTTCAATCCAGCACTCAAATTCCAACATGATCCTGGCTTTCATATATAATTTCATACCTTCGGCTACTGCCTGCCTGTTATGTGCAGAGGTTTTAAGATGGATTGCTGCACTTTTAAAATATTTTGCTATTTGAAAAATATTTTTTTAAGTGTAGCACATCCATTTTATAACCCCCAGACATAACAGGCAGTCAATAGCTGAAGGTGTGAAACTTGTAGTTTAAAATGCTTTAAAGCATATCTCATGTAGCTGGCTATCCAAAGGTACCAAGGCAATCTTTTAATGTTTGAGTTCCTATTAACTGCTGGCTGTTATTCCCCATCAATTAACAGTGTCTCCCACAGTCTGAAGAATTATGGCTCCAGTCATTTTTTTATATTGCAAGATGGAACAGCGCAATCAAAGTGCAGCCATTTGGCAAGTTTTCTTTTCTGAATTCTTGGAGTTCATAACAAAACCATTAATAGGAACCAGTTAGAAAAACAGATGGTTTGCCTAGGAAAACAAGTTTTAAAAACCCACCTATCCAGTTTAGTTCATGAAATTGTTCACTCCTTATCCTCCCCCCTTTCCCCCCCGGTGCGTGTCTGTGCAAAATTAAAGATTCAAAGAAAGGGGCCTCTTTGGTGATTCTTCATACTATTATAAAACTTTTCCAAAAATATCAGCAAGGAAGGAAAGCTGCAAAAGATGTCTTCTTTGCTTTAAATTCCTGTTGCACCTCCATTGCAAGGAAATGCAGTTTTTTTGGAAGGAAGGGGAAGCAATGCTGGCTCCACCTAAGCAAGATTCATTCCGCTGGCCTTTCTTCTCTTTCCTTGCTGTACCTACTTGCTAGCTTTCTGGCATTGATCCACATAGCTAGCTTGAGAGAAGGGGCAAAAAGACCTGCTTCCAGAAAAAAAGAAAAGAAAAAAACCTGCAAAGACTGGACATGAAGGTCCATGGACATGAAGTTCTGCACATCATAGTATGCACTGGAGGGGGGGAAGGGAGGGAGGGAGAAAAAGAGAGATTACGGGAGCTGTAGTCCAACACTTTTCCAAGCTCTAGCTTTCATCCCTGTAATAAATTACCTAAGTAATAGATCGGGAGAATTGGCTATTATCACGTTTACAGATTAAAAGTGACAAAAACTACTATATATATATAATGAAGAATTGCAAACATTTCAAAATTATGGCAGAAACAATTAATTAAGATAAGGGATAGTACGACTGTTTTATTTAAGCACCAAACTATGCTAGGTTGGAAGTCAATGCTTTGAGGAATGTAAATTATTGATATTTAATTTTTATGTGGTTTTATGTACAGTAAAATGTTAACAGTAAAAAAAAAAAAGAAAGAAAAATCAAAGAAAATTATCAAAATCATTTATGTTTGGCAGTATAAATATGGAAAGGCAAAAGAATATAAGTTCTTTATGGAAAGTCATCAGTCTTTGTCTAGGATAGATATGCATTTGGTTTCCAAATCATTATATAAGAACATTATCAAAATGGGCATATTTCCCAGAACTATTTTAGATCGTAATCCAATCTGATCCCTGGTGGTGCAATGGTTAAATGCCTGTACTGCAGCCACTCATTCACAAACCACAAGGTTATGAGTTCAATACCAGCCAAGGGCTCAGAGTCGACTCAGACTTGCATCCTTCCAAGGTCACTAAAATGAATGCCCAGCTTGTTGGGAGTAATTAGCTTACAGTTGTAAACCGCTTAGAGCAGGGGTCCTCAAACTTTTTGAGCCGGGGGCCGGTTCGCCGTTCTTCAGACCATTGGAGGGCCGGAGTAAAAAACAAAACAAAAACATGACCTTGAGCAAATCACACCCTCTCAGCCTCAGAGGATAACAATGGCAACTCTCCTCTGAAGAAACTTGCCAAGAAAACCCCCATGATAGGGGTTGCCATAAGTTAGAAATGACTCCAAGGCACGAGATTACCCTGGGCAGGTCACACTCTCTCAGCCCCAGATGGTAATGGAAAGCCTCTGGAGAAACTTGCCAAGCAAAACCCCATGATAGGGTCAAAATAAGACAGAAATGACTCAAAGGCACTGGATTACCCTGGTCAGACCACACTCTCTCAGCCCCAAATGGTAATGAAAACCCTCCTCTGGAGAAACTTGCCAAGCAAACCCCCATGATAAGGGGGAGAGAAATGTAAAACACAGGGAGCAAGGGAGCAAGGGGGGGGGGAAACAATATAATAAAGGACGGTATCTGGCCTCCCTCTTTGTCTCTCTGCCCACCCAAAAGTGCACATACTTTTCTCAGAGGTGCAGCCATGCTCTTCGGCAACCTTCAGTTAACATCCAACAGCGAGGGAACTGAAAAAATGCGAGTCCGTCACTCATATATGTCCCTCAGCATCTCACGGTCTGTCACCAAAATGCTTCCCCCTTGCTACCTGCTTCATGCACAAAGAGTTCCACACCATTTTTCCATTCGCTCCAATAGCAGCTTTCCAATGGAATGGCTAAGGCTGAGGAAAAAGAGCCGCCCGCCAATCAACAATGACCTCCACTCAGAGGCTGATCCAATTGGTTGAGACCTCGAGAAGGGGCATGGCTTCCTTGTAAGAGCGGCTCTTACGAGGAAGCCATGCCCCTTCTCGAGGTCTCATCCAATTGGAACAGCCTTTGGGAGGAGGTCATTGTTGATTGATGGGCAGCTCTTTTTTCACTGACACTCGGCAAAACAACACTCGGTGGGCCGCGGGCCGGAAATGGCCTCGGCAGGCTGGGTCCGGCCCATGGGCCATAGTTTGAGGACCCGTGGCTTAGAGATTGCTTAGTGTGGTATGAAGCAGTATATAAACGAAGCTGCTATTACTATTGCTATTACTTGATGGCATCATTAAGGGGCTGCAGACCACACCAGATGACACTCGAGAGAGTGGTGTCAGCTGGTGAGGCCGTACACCCAAAGGGACTGGCATGGCTACTAGGCAAGCAGGAAAGGGCACTTTCCCAGTTGCCCAGCAGCCACATTGGACCCTAAAAGGGCCCTCTGGAGGCCACAGCATGTCCCCCCTGAGTTGTGGTGGCTGCTAGGGGGTGTCATCTTCAGGCTTCGGCGTGGCACACCTAGTGTTGCCATAATTCTTTACCACAAAACCAGGACAAAATATAGGGGGAAATGTAGGACAAAATGTAGAACAAATGTAGGGCAAAATGTGGGATATTCAAGAAAAATGGAGGACACACCCAACTAAAAGCCAAAAACATTAATAAATTAAAAAAAATTAAGCCCCTACCCTGAGCCCCCAAGGCCTCCTTGCCGCCCACCTGCCTGCTCATCATGTCAAAAACATGACAAGGGAGGTGGAGGCAGAGGCAGAAGGCCCAGCACCCACCCCAAGCCCCCTTACCTTACCTTCTATCTTATCGAATCTTCTAGAGCTGAGGCCCAGGCCCTGAGTGTGGTGGTGCCCCATCCAGCCCCAGGGAAGCCTTGCCTGGATCTTCTATGGCCTTGGCCAAGGCCTCAAGCACTGCGGCACCTCAGCCCCAGGAGGAGGCAAGCGGAGGCACGAGGACCAAGAGTCCATCTTGGAGAAGGAGGAGGAGGAGGAGACTTTCTGGCTTGTTCTGGCCACATTTTCTCCAGTCGACTGGAAATTGACAAGATATGTCCTGGAACAAGGCAGGAATCTGGGACTAGAAGGTCAAAAATGCCCAGCCAGCATGGGACATTTTTTGGACCCTCCAATCCATGAATGTCCCGGCAAAAACCAGGAAATAGCAACCCTAGGCACACCAGACCCTGAAGGCTTTTGGGATCAGCTGCCTTCAAGGTCCAGCATGACTGCCGCCACATCAGATCTTGAAGGCCTTGGTGGGGGGTCAGTTGCCTTGGCTGTAGTCTGAGCTGGTGAGTGGGTGGGAAGCAGTTGGCCCCATCCGCACTAGGTAACACCATCCTCAGAGATGCAACTGCCAATACTCATGAATAGAATAGGGAATACCAAAGAATACACTTGAAGACTGAATAAAAAGCTGTTACAAAATGAGAATATCATTGAGAAAGTGAGAGATACATTAAAATTTTGAAGAAAACTTGAAAAAAAGGAATGGATATGATTATAATTTGGGAAGCAAGCAAAGCAGTTACATGTGGATTTTTTTTATGCAACAAAATTTTGGAATGCAAAGCAAGAGAAGAGAAAAAGTATTAAAATGTGATGTAATAAGAGATTTAAAAAAAGAATTACAATAAAGTCCCTCAAACAAAAAGCTAATTAAAGAAATTAAAGTTCTTCAAAAACAAATATCAACGGTGGCAGTGATGGAATAACAAAATAAATTATGATATGCAAAACAGACATATTATGTATAGTCAGCATATACATTTTTTAAAAAATGAAAGAGCAAAATTTTATATTCATAAGGGGTTGTTCACATAGAAACTGGAATGAATCCACACTCCTGGGCTAAAAACCAGAGCAAAATAATTTCCGGTTTGCTCCATGCCAGTGCAGAAAGTGAGCATTACTGCCCCAGGATATAAACTGCACAATGCAAGTTCAGGCTCAGGACAATTGTGGAAGTAGTCTAGAGCAGTGGTCCCCAACCCCCAGTCCGCGGCCCGGTACCGGTCCGCAGAACAAATGGTACCGGGCCGCCCTGCTACTGCGTCTTCTGTTGATTTAATAATCAACGCGATGCCACAAACCCCCCCCCCCAGTGGGCCATGGAAAAATTATCAAACGTTGACCGGTCCACGGCAATAAAAAGGTTGGGGACCACTGGTCTAGAGAATGCACCCTGAGCCCAGTGAGGCATAGGCACTAGTGCCATTGCTCAACATATATTTTTGTTGTTGTTGAGCATACAGGCATACAAGTGGCCAGCTGCACCATTGAGCTGTCACACACTTCATCAAGTGAAATTACAACAAATATGGAAGATCGCTGATAATGCAATGGATGTAATAAAAACATTAACAAACTTGACAGACTAACAAGAGGCCATGGCATGATGGGAGGGGGGCATGTATGGGGGAGGGGTCTCCATGATTGTTTTTTACCAATATGTCACTGGACACACCAATGCGCTGTATGGGCAGTGTATTGCTCGTGTGACTGTGTAGCTGATCACATGGCCAGTCATGCGGGCCATCCAATGGAAAGTCAGCTGGGCAGAACAAGGGAGGCAATTGGCTGTCAAAGGAGGTGTGTTCATGCAATGGTGTACATGCATTGGGGAAAGGTGAAAAAATTGAGCAGCGCTACTTGATGCTTCATGGTGCAGTTTGCCCATGGGTGTTCAGCCTGTTGTGGGAGCAGACTGTTCAAGAAACTCCAGAAGCACCCCAGATTTCCCCATCTATCTGCTCCTTCCCTTGGGAAGGGAACAAACATAGTCATAGAATAAAAGAAAATCAAAAGAGCATTTCATAAATACTTTTCTGCACTCTACAAGGAACATAAAATCTCCATGGATACACTTAATGTATTCTTGGAAAAAGCAGAATTGCAGGAACTCTAAATTGCCCAATAACAACAGTGGAAATGTCTGAAGCAATCAGAAAATGTAAAAGAGGCAAAGCTCCAGGACCAAACAGATTCACAGCATTGTATTACAATTTTTTTGAATATCAACTAATAGCCCCATTGAAATTGAAACTGAAGATCAACTAATAGGCCCATTGAAAGTCATGGTACAACTGCAGAAGGACATTTCCCAGAAACATGGAAGGGGACTAAGATCACACTGATACATAAAGAAGATTATGATCCTGTGGAACCAAAAAACTACAGACCAAACCTTTGTTAAATGTGGACTACAAGGTATTCACCTTTATTTTATTAGAAAGATTGAAGATTTTTCAAAATTGGATCTACACTGACCCATCTGGTTTTATACTGGGATTACAACTAAGAGAAAACATATGACATGTAACAGACAAGATATAACATTATGGGAAGACCAATGAAGGTCAGGGTCAGGGTCACAATGGGCATTGGCCAGCATGGCATGGACCTGGCATTCACCTGGTGATAGGCGGTCACTCCAACTCTGCTAGACTGCCCTCATCCAGAAGACATGGAGCTGGACATGAAAGGGTGGCCATCTCTGCACCAGGAGCTCCTTCCCATGCTCCTCCAGGGCTTCAAAGAACATACTGTTCAGTGCTTTGAACTCTGTCAGCACTACTGGTATGTCCTGTTAAAGCCCTGGTGGCACAGGGCATGGGCAGCCCTTTGATAGAATCCCTGGTTTGGATGGTTTGTGCTGATTATAACCCTCCATGCTGCTGCATTCTTTGACAGGCTGTCCAGGATGAAAATCTTTTGGTTGAACCAGTAAATGATATGGTGTGGCACCCTCCTGCCAGCCATCATATGGTCCTAGGACCCCCGCAAAGCCACACGGACATATAACCCCTGGTGCACCTCAGGGGGTGTTAACTTATCTTGACCCCTGTCCAATCAGACCCTTGCAGGCCAAATTTGAATCAGAGGCCCAATGGCTGTCTCCAGGGCTGGCAACAGTAACCATCGAGTGGCCATTGGGGAGCCTAGACTGAAGAGAGTTGATACTTTTTGGCGAGACCTTTGGTGCAATGTTTATGTCACCAGCCAGGATCACTGGTGTCAGCTGCCCCTTCCACTACCTTTTGGACCCTTGCAGTGTGTGTGTGTGTGTCTGTGTGCATGGTTCCTGTGGATTGTGTGATGGCACTGACTGCATGCCTGTACGCACAGGAGCCATACATGCCAGGTGTTTATTGAAGCGTGTTTGTTGGATTGCCATGCATGAGAGTTTACATTTGATATGCAGGGGCACCGTGACTCTTGCCTCATATCCTCCCGGTGTAGAAGAACTATACCAGGGAGTCCCACATTGCCTCACCCTCTAGTTTCTTCTGTTGCCCCTGGTCCACCATGGGTGCCCCCAGGGTGCCCAGCATATTGCTAGTACACCAGTGCTCCTATGGCTCTGCCTTAAACAGGTTTAGTGTCCACAGTTGGTGACACGTTTGTGGAAATTGTGCTTGCCATTATTATTATTATTATTAGTAGTAGTAGTACCCTGCCCCTCTGCATAGCAATAACATAGCCATGGAGATGTTATTGTTACCTCGTGCTGTTTTCCTAGGATATACCATTGGAAGGGTATGCCTTTTAAAAGTAGAGAGATGTTTTAGATGTTATCTTGTGGTTTGGTACTCCTGCATCTGTAGTTATAAGTGACCTAAATAACAAAGGATACTCTAATGTTTTTCCAAAACTGCTTTTGTTTATATTGCTTTGTAATCCCATTAATCTACCAATGTCAAATGTATGAAATGCCTTTTTCTAAAAATCACCACTTCCCCCCACCCCCAGGTTATGGAGGGCTTTGAGGAGCTGGGTTTTCCACAGATAGTCCAAGCCATTGATGGGTGCCACAATGAAATTGTGTAGCCAGTTCATCAAGGAGGTGTGTTCATTAATTAGAAGAACCGCTACTCCACTCATCTTCATGGAAAGAGAGGCTTGCATTCTATGCACTTCTAGGGCTTGTTCCCACTATGACTTAAAGCGAATTGCTGAACAGATTATATCTCTGTTGTTCCCACTTGAAGCCAGTTCCGATCCTACTGTGATTGGTTTTCAGTCACAATGAAGCACGACTAATGCAGAAAAAAAAAGGTCTTTCCTGACACTAGTTTTTTTGGCAGTTCTTTTGAAAAGTATCTATTCTGAAGCGTTGTCCAGCAAATGGGAATGATGTTTGGATCTGAATCATATCTTACTGAAGGGGAGGGACAATGGCAAAGGGTTTGGCTTAGGGGTCCAGCCTCTGGTTGCTCGAAATTCACCCATTTTTGTTTCTGCGCTGCCTTTTGTCTATCTGCGCACATTTAGTGGCTTTAATTTTCAGTTTTACACTGATCGATTCCTGTGAATCTGGACATGATCATTTCTCCAATGTGTGTTTAGAGGTAAGACGATGTTGTGCTTTTCTTTAGGAGGGGGAATCTTTTTTTATTTTTTATTTTTATAAGATAGAATTTCCCATTGACCTCTACAGCGAATAAGGGCTATCCTAATGGGGGATTCCTCACTCTTCTGGCATACATTAACCATAGGTGCCTCCAGCTAATGTAGGGAGATTGGGAGGGAGTGACCTTTGGGCTCTTGATATGACCGTTTTTAAAAAAGAAAAGTGACAATATATCCGATCCATTGTATTTGCATGAATTCTTTTTTGCTCACCATTTCTTCCATGGTGGAAAGTTTCCTGGCTTGGCTGCTCCGTTTCCTGTTGAGGGAAGATGCCTGTAGGTTTTGGGGGGGCATGATGGGGGGATGAGTGGTTCCATAGGGTGCCATTTGGTCGACCATTTGGTCATCCCTGGCATGAGTCATACAGCAAGAGAGGGAATACATAGCTGGACAAGGGTTGCTGATGCTCACATACCTGTGCCCTTCCACCTTTATGATCTTCTGTGCCCACCCCTAAGCCCCTGGCACAGCACCATTTTTAAAAGCCGTCCATGCTGACCAGTTCATTTGCATTGCAGAATGGACCCCATTTTAAATCTGCTGGCTTTTCCCCCTTAGCTGTATGATCACAAAGTAGCATAACATAAAACTAAAACTAGGCAACAAAACTGCACAAAACCCTATGGCATAGATTGGCATACCTTTCTATAGTCTCCTAGATACACGGTCTTCTTTACCAGCACCAATTCCATGACAATAACCACTTGGATTATAGCTTTGCAGGCTGTAGACTTCCCAACACCAAATATTGTGGCAATTGTAGCATAGGATCCTTTGTGCGCCACAAATATACAGCAATAGCAACCTGTTTCTCCACTGGCATGGCTCTGTGGAGACGGGTGTCCTGTCTTATTAGATGTGGGCACAGTTCTTCCACAATCATGTTGAAGACTCCTCGCCTCATGCGGAAGTGCTGCTTCCACATCTCGTCAGACCACACAGTCGTGGCAAAAATGTCCCACAATTCCCTTGCTTTGGGGTATACCCACCACCTTCTGGACATAGGTTTATAAAAGGACAGCATGGCGCTCCTAAACCGAGTGACCTCATCATCATCATCATCACTTCACCTCATCTGTCAGTTAACGGTCCCATCATCCACAACTACATCCTCATCTTCATTCGTTCCAAGAGTGATTTGAAAATAATAAGTCTGCGCTGCCAGGTTTTCCTCATCCAGAGACAGATGAGCAAAGTGAATTGCAAGTATGTAAACACTGCCTGCAAAACGGCTATGAAGACAAGATCCATGACATGGCTGCTTTGATTGAGAGTTCCTGCATGGCAGAATGGGATTGGACTGGATGGCCCTTGTGGTCTCTTCCAACTCTATGATTCTATGATTCTATGACCCTTGCCGGCAGACCACAAGGCTGTGACCAAAAAAAGTGACACACAGTGATGCAGGAGCACAACTAAAAGGATACCCGTTGCTGGATTGACATATGACTGCATTGTTGATGACACAGAGATGCAAATCGAATTATTAACATTTTTTAAAAAAAAAACCAGGACGGATCAATCGTGACCGATTCAGAGCCAGATGCATCTAGCGGTGCAAATACCAGTGGGAACTACAATGGGGTCAAAAAAGAAGCAAATCCATGCAATAATGGAAAGATCCGCTGTCATAGTGGGAATGATGCCTCAAGTGGAATTGATTCTCTGACCCGGAGCAAAAGCGAATTGCAAAGCAGTTTTAAATGTCAGTGGGAATGAGCCCTCAGTCATCTACCTACCACCATGTCCCACTCTATTAATATTTTGGTAACGTAGGGGATGGGTTGGATGTGGACCACTGCCAAACTACCTGGAGCCATATGTGTCTTACTAAATCTGCTTTTGTGGCACCCGACCTCTCCAGTTTCTTCTGGTAGCACTTTTGTGACCACAAGGCAGGGTGAAATGCCTCTCTTGAAAGACTCCATCACAGCTGCACAGCTGTACTATAACCTTATAATGTAAATTTAGGTTGATTAAGATGTTAGGTCCTGGCAAGATTCTTTTATTTTCTTTTTGCTGGAAATAGATCTTTTGCAAAGCCCATAACCCTTACTTGAGACCCAGTTAGTTCAACTGAACTGCACATTACAATGTTATGTTACAACAGGCAGACCTCATGGCAATATACTGGTGCTGGAAAAAATTTCTTTCTTTCATACACTCCTTCCCTGGCTTCCCTCTCTCTTCCAGCATGTCAGTTGACAAAGCTTCAATATGCCTACTTCTTCCTCAGTATTTGACCTTTTGTCCCTTCTCAGGTCTCCATGCCCTTTTCATAGAATCATAGAATCATAGAATCCTAGAGTTGGAAGAGACCACAAGGGCCATCTAGTCCAACCCCATTCTGCCATGCAGGAACTCCCAATCAAAGCATCCCCAAAGACAGATGGCCATCCAGCCTCTGCTTAAAGACCTCCAAGGAAGGAGATTCCATGGAGGAATCTCCCCTTCAGCACCCCTTTTTAAAGGCTCCAGAGAAGCTGAGTCCCGAGCCTTCAATCCACCTCAACCCTCCTTTCCTCACAGAGGCCTTAGAAGAGACGGGTAGAAAAAGACTAATATGGGAACAGGAGACCCATTAAGGGCTTTCCCACCAGACACCCCCAGGCCCATCTGAATTCCCTTCTCCCCACCACACTCAACCCCTCTCTCATGGTAACATACTGGACGAACCATTGGCTGAAAAAATTGTCTTAAGGCCACATTCGACCCTTAGACCAGGTATGGTTCACCTGGCTCCAGGGGCTGCAGAAACTGCAAAGTGTGTGCGTGTGCCTTCAAATAGCAGTTTCCATGATCCAGATGTTGTTGGACTGCAGCTCCCAGCATTTCTCATGGCTGGACGGCCGTGTTGTTGTCGTTAGTCGACCTCAACCCTGTGAATGAGACACCTCCAAGCCCCCCTGCTCTGCTTAGGTCTTGTAGATTTAGCCCATGGCCTCCCAATGTTACAATAAAGTCTGTAGCATCAATATCCACCCATGACACTTTCCCAACAATGCCGGTTAAAGTGGTTGCCAATTTGCAGCCGCTAGAACTTCATCTTTAACAAGAGAAACAGTACCATTGCCATTCATGTTTTCTCTGAATATACCTGCAATCCTGAGGAAAGTAATTTTTACAGGACCAGTATATTCCTGTGAGGTCTGTCTGTTGTAATCTAATTTTATGTTAGATTTGCAACATCTTTCTTCCCTCTCGTCCTCTCTCTCCAGTGCATAAGTAACAGTGCAACAAGTATTTTAACTTGTTAGCTGCCCTGATTGGTCTCAGAGGGGCGGGGTATAAATTATTATTATTATTATTATGCAACTGAACGTGATGGAGAAGACAGATGTACATCATATTCCTTTCCCATATTCCTTTAATTTCATTCTGTTAAGGTCTGCCTGTTGTATTATAATCTTATAATGTGAAGTTAGGTTGATTAAGATGTCAGGTTCTTGCAGGATTCTTTTATTTTCTTTTTGCTGGAAATAGATCTTTTGTAAAGTCCATAACCCTTACTTGAGACCCTTACTTGAGACCAAGTTAGTTCAACTGAACTGCACATTACAATGTTATGTTACAACAGGCAGACCTCATGGCAATATACTGGTGCTGGAAAAATTCCTTTCTCAATTAGGTAGTAGCTAGCCTGTATAATTATCCTGTAGTGACCAGTAGTATCTGTAGTATCCAGATATTGGTGGAGTACAATCTCCATCATGTCAAGTGAGTAGCCATGCTGCTTAAGGGGGACTGTAGATGGGACTGCAGATGGATGGCACAAAGCTGTCGCCAGGAAGCGGTGGATCGGGGCCACGGCAACCCCACGCCACGGCCCCAATTCTCCCTTTTGCCACCCCAAAAAGAGCAAAATGCCGCTCCTTTTAGCGGCAGCAAAAGGCCACCCTAAGAGCCGGCGCGCGGCTCTTCAGTGCCGTTTCCAGTGCAGCATGTCAGAACACTGCGCCAAGAGGGCATCCTGATGCCGTGTGCTGCGTATAGCGGCGCACAGCATCAGGACGGCGTCAGCGTGGGGTTGGGGCAACCGGCGTGTGGCTGCCCCGCCCCAACTCTGCCTCCAGGCTGGCCCTTTGGGCCGGTCTGCAGAGGCCATTTGAATCCAAGAATATCTGGAATGTCACCAATTTTCCACCCCAGTATGGACAGTACTAAGCTCAGATGGACATGAGACAGCATTGCCAGGGAAGGCTCCTATTAAATCCCCAGAGAGCCAGACTAAGCATCTGTCTTGGTGTAAGTTTCTTTTTATGTCTTCTTTAAATCAGTCTTTTATTTTAAAACACGAGGACTAGAACTGGTGGCGCAATGGTTAAATGCCTGTCCTGCAGCCACTGACTCATAAAACCACAAGGTTGCGAGTTCAATACTAGCCAGGGCTCAGGCTTGACTCAGGCCTGCATCCTTCCGAGGTCGCTAAAATGAGTACCCAACTGTTGGGGGGCAATGATCTTACAGTTGTAAACCGCTTAGACATCCCATAGCGCGATATGAAGCGGTATATAAATGAATGAAGCTGCTTTGTTTTCTTTTGAATGCAAGGGCCATGGCTCATTGGCATAATATGACAATTAAGTTTATACTCTCCCTACCACCACCTGTGAGAACCACCCTATGCGTTGGACTTTTCTCTTTAAATCCCACTACTGATGTTGATTAGGACCACCCATAGCATCATGGAAGACCACTTCCTTCACATACAAAAAGTGCCAGGTTCATCACCATACCTCCAGGTATGACTTGGAAAGCTCTCTCTGAAAAGCTAGAGGTGTGTCTAAAATCCTAGAGAGCCACTGCTCGTCTGTGTAGACAACACTGATTTAGACAAACTCTTGGTCTGATTTGGTATACAGCAGCTTCTGATGCTGATAAACTTTTCAAGGGAAAAAAGTCATCTCCTCCTCAAAAAGCAGAAGGAAATAACAAAGAGATTGAATCAGCATCGCATGATGCTTTAACCATCCAACTTGGTCTCAAAACTTGGTATGACAGCCAGAAAGTGACATTCCATGCTTTATTACTCATCTCTTTTGGTCAGTGAGAGAAAGAACACTTCAGAAGAGTCTGGTAGTTGAGACCTTTGCATTGCATTGATTTATTTTAAATGTACCCACCTTTCCAACAATTAGAGTCTAAGTAGCATATTTAGCAAATAAGGACCTGTCTAAAGTGACCTTCCAGTTGCAATGAGCTGGGCACACAATGTTCCTGACAATTTGCAGGGAAGTCACTCTAAATTTGTAGGAAATGCAGTTCAGAGGGATTTAATCTGATTTCCAAAAAGTCATCTTTAACATTGATTTTCCCATCTAAAAATCTGGATATTTTTTTTATTTTTTTTCCATTTTATTTTTATTAAAAATAATTTTTTATACATTCTTTTAAAAAAACCTTAAGTAAAAAACTACTTTAGTCATATAATGTTAATCCTATTTACAATTTTACATCACTTCCTTTAGTTCGAACACTGTGAGTACACTTTGTAAATTTATATGGTTAATCTATCCACCTCAAATTTCACATATATAACACTCTTGCTTTGGTGTGGAGCCAGGAACAGGAGTTTAGGATGGGTGCCACTGGTGGGTCCTGCAAGCCTGCTGAGTGTCAACATATTTCTCTACATTAGCGTATACTCAGATCGAGTTACTCCCTCCCCCTACCTCCCACCCACCCAAGTGTCATGTTTGTTTTGTCTCTTTTTATCCCCCCACCATTTGATTCTCCCCCATCAGCATTCTGCTATCTTTATTTTTACTTCAGTAAATGGACCATGTACAATCCTTCCATCAACCATTTGCTTGCTCACTCATCCAGAGATCTCCCACACTCTCTCCCGTCCCATCATTCATTTGCTAACTTGTGTGGATATCTGCAATGTATGCATGGGGGGGATCAAGGAGAAGGAGTGTGTGAGATCTTCACATGAGTGAGCAAGGCTCTCAGCACTGATCTCATGGCTGAATATTTTAATAATTAAAAGATAAATAAAATACAGTTTTGTTTTGTTTTTCTTTCTCCATTATGTGTATGTATGTGTGTGTATACAGTTAAAATTCCCTCACTCACTCACTGGGTCAACGAAGGGGGAAAGATTGGTTGGGGTGGCATCCCGTCAGACTGCAATATGGTCTAGATCAGGGGTAGGCAACCTTTCCCCTTTAAGGGCCGAGGGACTTCAGCTCCCAGAAGTCTCAGCCATGTTGGCCAATAGTCCCATGTTGGCCAATAGCTCCTGGGATTCTGGGAGCTGAAGTCCCTCGACCCTTAAAGGGGAAAGGTTGCCTACCCCTGGTCTAGATTGATAGGTAAACAGTAATTGCTACTGGTTGATAGGTTGATGCATGCTGGAAAACCAAAAACGACAACAGAGGAGTGAAGTGAGTTTGCCAGGGGGAAATGTGTGACAATGTCAGCTCAATGTGTCTGTTAGTGTGTGGTGTTGAGAAGTCACTGTGGGGTTATTGCAGACCAAGAGAGGTGATGCCAATTTTTTAAAAAATATTTATTTATTGGTCAATATAGACAAGCCCTAAGTTGCAAATGGGGTTTATCTCTATGCACTCTCTCTTGGGTTGTGCATATAGTTAGTTAGAGCAGACTCATCACAACACATATTTGGAAGCCACCAGTCTGTCACTGCTTAACTATAGATCTTCTCTAGGAAAGTTAGGCTTTCAGTCAAAACTATATTTTGCTTGGCTTTGTTTTTTTTTTTTTTTTAAAAAAACAGCTTTGTTTTTCAGAGCACATTTTATTGTGTGTTATTTAATCAAGCATCTGAATAAATCTATGATTCTATGATTCTATGATTCTATGAAATATTTCCAACATGCTTCCTAGTGAAGACATGCTTCCTAGTGAAGCTCAGAATGGAGGGTATTTTGGAATTCCTCCTGGACGGAAGGTTGGAATGTAGGACAGGTCCTGGGAAAGGGGAGAGGGGGAAATGGCGGATTTCCCCCCAAACTGGTGAGGAATGTACCAACCCTCTGCCACAGTAACCCCTCCAGTTTGATGTGATTCAGGTCCTTCGTTCCCACTTGCTGAACACACTTGCTAATCACTTCTTTTCAAAAGAACCACCCAAAAACTAGTGTCAGGAAAGAGTGGCTCTTTTGCATTTGCCTCATTTCATCACGATTGAAACCGAGTGCAGTCAGTTCGGGACCAGTTTCAAGTGGGAACGACAGACATATAACCTGATCGGCAATTTGTTTTAAACCATAATGGGAACGAGGCCACAGAGTGGCAAAGGAGCTGCAATTTGGGGATGTTTAAGAGGGCACTCCAACCTCATGCTCTCTAGATATGTTGGGCCACAGATTTTATCCAGTCCAGCAAATCCGTAGGGTGCCAAGTTGGAAAAAGCTTCTCAAAAGCCATGTGGTTCTGGTAGAAAAATGCTATTGCTAACCAAAGGCCCTCACACTTTGAACAGCACCATCTCTGCCCAGTTTAACTACAAACCACAGTGGGGTGCAACCACCTTTAAAGAAGGACATTTATCCCCTTCCTAAATTCCTCCCCACCTTCCACACCTTCCATAATGACCACCCCAAACCACAGATAGAGCAGAGCAGAAAACACCACAATGACAGAGAGCTTGCATATTATCTCTCCTGATCATAGACACACCATGTCCCCAGACTTGTTATTTTATTACACTTGCCAGGGCTTTCCAAACCACTTTGCTTTATAAAAAGAAAGAGAACTGACAAAATATAATTTTGGAGTAAAAAACAACAACTCTATTTATACTTCTGTCAGTCAAACAACCCCAGTGCCAAATTTAGACACGTGGAAATGGAGTGTGGTCAGTTTCTCAGGTTCTGGAGAGTATCTGAATTCAGGAACAGCCATGACAAGGAAGAACAGAGCAGAATTTAGGGCATATTTTAATCCAGAATTGCAAGACAATGGACGTTATCACACGGGGCCAAATCCACACAAAATCCACACAAAAT
>CM034715.1:6294815-6309574 GCA_020142125.1 Phrynosoma platyrhinos | reverse complement strand
CAGTTATGAAAACCACTGGGTGACCTTGGGCAAATACATGCTCTCAGCCTCAGGAGAAGGCAATAGCAAATCTCCTCTCAACAAATCTTGCCACAAAACCGCATGATAGGGTCATCTCAGGATCACCATAAGTTGGAAACAACTTGAAGGCACACAACATCAGCAAAAGCAGGGCTTCAGATAATCAGCAAATCTAAACTGTAATGGTGCATGGCTAGTCTTTCCAAGCAGTCACATCCTGCCTAGCCTGGTACAGAATCTTAATTATCAGGGTATAAAACAATGCCATGATTTTTTAAGTTCTGCAACCAGACCGTTCCGCTGCAAAAAAAACCCCCACACACATCTTTGACAGGCAGGTGCCCTACGGACTGCTACTGCTAGCCACTGTCTATATGTTTGGGATATATTTTTATCGGTTTGTTCCGCTGGTCTTTTGAGAAAGCTAGTGTAGAAACATTTTTTTAAAAAAAGGACAAAGTTCTGTCTAATGTAAGGTGTGAGGAAGCAAGAAAAAGTATTGTGAAGAAGGTCATAGCATCTATTTTCTGGATGCAGTACAATTTATTGCTGTGGTGGGCAGGCTTTTTGGAAAGTGTGCTTCACACCCTTAAGTTTCTCTTGTGCGCATTAATTTAGCCCCCTTCCCCCTATGGCTTGGAGGATATTTAAGTCAGAGAAATGTACACCTTGGAATAAGGGGGGGGGGGGAAGAGATATGAGATGGTCACAGCCATGTCCACAGTCCCTAGAGGTTCTGTTAAGCAGTGGCCACATTAATGAGAAAACATCCAAAGCAACCAGAACACAATGCCCTTACCCATTGATGGGACTATTTGATTTCACCCTCTTCGTTCCCTCCATTTTTCTCTTGGCATTTTTTATCACCTGCACAGCCAGTGGGGAAGGCTTGGTACCTTTAGTTTCTTTTGGTGACTCTAAAGAAGCAGAAAAAAAGAATCCAGTCAAGTAGTTTTCAGCAATGACAATTGTGTTTTATAAAATGCTAGTTAATACTCATTATAAAAAACAAGGCCAGGATCCCACATTCCACAGACAGGAGATTCAGCAATCTGACAAGACAAGAATAGGCATTGTTCAATTTTGAACTCAAGCCTTCAAGAACAGTTATACAGTTTGTGAAATCGAAGGCTTTCACAGCCGGCATCCATAGTTTTCTGTGGGTTTTCTGGGCTATGTGGCCGCATTCTAGAAGAATTCATTACTGACGTTTCACCTGCATCTGTGGCTGGCATCTTCAGAAGGTGGTTGCATGGAAGTGTGTGGGATGTATGTACTTGTGTGACCCATGGTTGGGAGGAAGTAATTTACATGGTAATCTGTGGTTGGTCTGTGGTGGATATATGTCTATTTAATTAGCAATCAATTGTCTGCAGGGAAACCCCCTGAACCTGGGTGATGTTCATTTGCATGTATTGAGTCTTGTTTTGGTGTTTTCAGGACTGGTAGCCAAACTCTTACTTTTCAGCGTTTCTTCTTTCCTGTTGAAGTTGCCCAGGTATTTGTGGATTTCTGTTAATGTCCTGGCTTCGGACAGTTACATCAGCAGATGCTGATGTAACTGCAGTTACATCAGCAGATGCAGATGCTGACAGTTACATCAGCAGACAGTTACATCAGCAGAACTTGTAGCTCACAAAGCTGCCTTCACTGGTCTTTCAGAAACCTTGTTCATAAGCTTAGGCCATGAGATGGCATTAAAATAGCTAAGACAGAGACTCTGGGACATTGCTTTCTGCAGTCCGAGGACCAATTCTGTTTCACCTTACTCTTTTAGTGCCCTACACATTCATTATGCAGGGCCTTTTTGTTAGCCTTCTTACCTAAAATATATGACTGTCCCAAGGTATCACATCTTGTTCTCCAAGGCAAGATACAGTGTGTTTTCCTCAAACCTTCTTTTCAGAAGGTTTGCTGGACAACCCACCTCTGCTCAATTTTGCCCTTCTGGACAGCAAGTAGTTGAAACTCTATTACACATTTTGTTCTTATGTGTTCTGTATAACCAATGCCATAACCAGCTGCTTGCCCCCTTATTGAGATGCAAGCCAGGCTGTTTTGAATTATCTTACATCAAAATGCTGTTGCAAGACAAATGCATGAGTATTACCTTGTCGGCTGCAAATTTTTTGTCACTGGCTGTTAAAATTAGAGAGTGGGCTAATAAAAAGGGATCTGACTAAAAGATCTATATCTTAGTACTGTAATTACATAATAAAGATAATCCCCAATGTTGTAATCCAATCTGACAATTTAACTTTATTCTTAACTTTCTGCATTTTAATGAAACCTTTCCATTTTTATTGGTTTTCTGTTATATGTAATCTTTCCATTTATATGTTTTAAGTTATTGTACCCCTTGATGGGTCTAATGACCACAAATAGACACTGAATTTGAATTTAAACTGCAATTTCAAAGCTGTATGAAAGGCTAATTCCCCAAGGTGACATTCCCTGCAGCTAGTGGCTTCTTCAAAATACACCATTTTATTATTTTTTATTGTTATAATAATGCTCTAGTGACATTCCATGTAGTATGTGCAACAACCAAGAAATAGGCTTAAATGAGACACCAGTCAGATGGAATGCTGTACCACTTCCTTACAAACCCAGCACCATAAATGGGCTTCAATGAACCACTTTCTATAGAACCAGAACCACTTTCTCTGGCCAATGAGTGGTAGAAGAGCAACCTGATGGCTGGTGAGAAGCCCTCCTTCTATATTCCAACTACCACTGTTCTAGCCTCTAAGGGAAAAAGAGCAGCTAGACACAAGTCGTCATGCCTTGGCCTAGCAGCTGGTGAAAGTAACTCTCTCCATGTTCCAAATGCCATTGCTCTGGCCTCTGAGGGAGAAAAGAGCAGCCAGCATCTGCTGGACTTAATCATTCCTCCGGTGCCGCACTCCTTTCCTTATGCGTTGTGTCTTATTTAGATTGCAAAACTGAAGACAACTGCCCTAGAGGCAATTTTCAGTCTACAGAAATGATTCATCTGCAATATATTTTTAGAAATTTGGGGGGCTGTCAAGACCACCTCTGGGTAGGGACACAGCTGGCGTAACAGCCAAAACTGTTAGTAGTAAGCTGACATAAGCAGTAGTTTTTTGTGGGTTTTTCGGGCTGTGTGGCCATGTTCTAGAAGAGTTTCTTTCTAACGTTTCACATTGACATAAGCAGTCCTGACCATCACATCTATCTGAGTTTGCATTTGGAGCAACCAATACAGAAGCACCCCCAAGCTGCAAACAGCCCCAAGCTGCAAACAGTCTTTCAGGGGGAGTGTAAACCCCATCCAGGACTGGTTGACAGACTTCCAAACTCAAGTTAGGACTCTTGGCAGTAAGCACTTCCGCCATACCTGGATTCAGCTTCAATTTGTTTTTTCTTCATCCAGCCCATTACCTCCTCCAGGAGACATCCTGAGGCTGTATTTGAAGGCATGGAGAAATACATTTGTGTGACATCAGCATACTGATAGCACCCTGCCCCATGCCTCTGGATGATCGTTCCTAGCGGTTTCATGTAGATGTTGAATAGAACTGGCGATAGGAAGGAATGTTGTGGAAAGCCATGTAACAGCTCCTATTCTGATGAGCAGTTATCTGCAAACATTACCATCTGGACCAGAACCAATGAAACAGTGCCTCCAATTCTCAAATCCCCAAGGGATTCCAGAAAAATATCATGGTCAATGGTATCAAACACCGCTGAGGTCCAAAAAGCCCCACTAGGGACACACACCTAGTCAATGCTCAGGCAAAGATCATCCACTAAGGCAATCATAGCAGTCTCAACTCCATATCCCACTCTGAGCCAAGTTTGAAATAGGTCTAGATAATTTGTATCATCTAAGACTTCCTGGAGTAGAAAGGCAATAAAAATTCCTTATAAGAAAAAACTGGCACAGCATGCAAAGGGACTCCCAATGCATTCTGTTTCCATTGTAAGATGTTTTGTTGTGAAATGTTAAGAAGCATTTAGAAGGGATATTCTCTCTCCAACAGAGACTCTGAAGTACAACAATGCATTCTGTTGTCTTGGTACTCTACTGCATGTACTGTTCAGGCCTATTTGCTATCGAAGGGGTGGGAACCCATGCAGAGGATTGAGAATACCAACCAGTTTTGGGGACAGGAGAAAATCCCGACACAGTATCCAAACTGGGTGTCCCATCAGGTAAGAGGCCTTTGGCATGTGCTTTTGCCTCTTCTATGGCCAACTTCTTCTTCTCTACTCGGCTTTCCAGGACAGCCAAATCAACCTAGGAATCCAAAGAGAGACAAGGCTTTAAGAATAATGAGTGAGGATATGTCTAACTACATGCACATTTATGGTTTAAGTACAGTCTAAATAACAAGCCTATGAAGCATAAAGGATGACAAGCAGCGTGGACAAAATCCCCAGGCACATAACAAGAAATTTGAATTCTGGCTTCACCTTGAACTTGTGCACTGAAATCTTAAACATGGCTACCCCCTCACATGACTACCCCCTTTTAGGAAGGGCTCACAGAATAAGTAGTAACAAACCTTTTTCCGTGTATATAGCTGTAAAATTTTAATGCAGATCTCCTGAATTTCCTCCTCTGTAGCTCCAAAAAGTAGAAACCAGTGGGGACGATTTGGAAGTGGAATCTGTAAATAAGAGTTATTGAATTATTATTCAAGAGGAAACAATGGCCTAATTCATTATAAGGCAGCTTTCTGTGTTTCTAAGATGGCAGAATCATGTATCTTCAGGCTTGCACCAAAACAAAGATTATCTACTCCTTCCTATGTACTCTGTACAATTTACAGGACACAGATCAAGATGCAAGAGGCCTGTTTTTACTCAAGAGTGCCACACATGCTGTGAGAAACTGAATTCAAAACGGAAACAAGTTCTGAAAGTAAGTTGAGACACAACATAAGCCAGAAATTTCACAGCACTACAAGTCTCTTACAAACACCTAAGCATCACCATGGAAACATTCCCATCAGTTCAAGCTGTACATTAGTTTAAGGCTTGCTCTTTGGGTATCAGAGCAGCTACAAGAGAACAGCCTTGTGAATAGTAGCACTTTGCCTGAGGAATACCTTCTAAATTCAATCAGCCTAGTGCCCTAATTTGTCACATTAGACATCAGGCTAATCCTTCCCTCGTTGAGCAGCTGCGTGAATTCCCTATTATAGAAATACCAGGAAACACTAGGTAACATGAGACAGATTTCTACAAACCTCAAGAGTCCTAGCAGCAAGATAAATACAGGCACAAGCAATACTCTCAGGGTGGAATCTTACAAAGACATCTGTCCGCAGGCTGTCATTCATATAATTCCTGAGAAGACAAAGAAGAAGGAAAATTGGAGAGCCCTACCATATTCCTTCTTGTGCTATCACATTTTAAAATGGATGTTTTGGCTAGCTCTCTACATTCCTACAGCTAGGTTTGAATGTTAGATAACTCTGTGAAACCTGACAAGATGTTACAATGGACAACCTCCTTCCAAAGAAGGGTGTCCAGCAAAAATTAATGAACTGGATGTATAAAAGAGAACCAATTTTAACTCCAGTTTTCTGCCAGCTACCACCTACTGGCCTATTCTCATTCAAAGCGGTAGAACTTGTAGCATAGTTTGAAGAATACTCATAAAGATCAAGGCTTAATCCCTTTACAGACAGCAGCATGCAAATTAAAAAAACAAAACAAAAAACAGACAATCTGAGGTTGTAGATCCAGTGGAGTTTCCTTGTGAAAAACAGGATTTCTTCCATTCCTTTAGTCTCTTCTGTTGCAGGTTTCTACTGGAGGGAAATATGTCCGCTCAGGAAAATCATACGGCACATACATTTCTTTTAGACAGCAAAACACAGCCTCAGTAGTTCAGTCCTGATGTTTAGCACTATTGATGCGGGTAGACTACATTCATGTAGTTTTCTTCAATGAGTTGTCACTGGGCTGCCTCCAGATTGCCCTCACTGTAACAAGGTTTTTCAAAATAAATGTTCACAGAATGAGGCAACTGTAAAACATTGCACATGACTCACAGTCAATACATTCCACACACTGCATTTATGTGATTTTAAACAAATCTGAAGAACACACATTATTTCTGGCAACTGTAAAGTGTAGTCATCATTTTAAAAAACAAAGGCTTCTATAGTTTTATCTTGTAATGGGCAACTATGCACTGTCAGTAATAAGGAGCAGAAACTGAATTCACACATGGTGACTGATGCCAGATGGCCTGTTCTAACTTCAATTCAAGCTTTGTACAGAATTTCTGCATTTGTTAAAATACAGTTGGGACCACCAGCTCTGTGTATCTGAAAATTATGCTCTTCAAATGGGAGAAATAGATAGGCCTGGGAAAAAAAATATTTCCAGGTTTGTTCTCAAGATAAGTCTATGAGGAAGCTTCCTACAGAGAAGAATTGGGACAGACGTCCTCTCGCTTCCAAAATCTCAAAGTAACTGGATCCAAAGTTTCCTGATGTCATCCCCTACCCAAACACTTGTAATCCTCTGAATCCAAATATTAGCACCCACACAAATCTAATAACAAATTTCTTCAGGGGTTGAACCACTGCCACTGTTGTATTTAAACAACAAAAATGGTATGTCAGACTTGCAAATATGTTGGGCCTCTCCTTTACTCAGCCTCTAGATTTGGGTGCCTGTTACAATTCTTTAAGCACCACTCTATCTAAAGCTAGGGTACTACAGACAGGATGCCGAATAAAAGCATTGAAGTCAATGCTCAATCAATGGGCATTGTTTAATTGTGGTTCTTCCCTCAGTAATAAACTGCTATTCATGGAGATTCAAATAATCACCATGCAAGGAACCAAAGGGTTTAGTTATACCCAGTGGGATCTTGAATTTCTTTTAACTAAACTGATTATAAGAACATAATCAAATTAAATTTTAGACTCCCACAAATTTCAAGCTGATTTGCTATGATGCACAGAGCAGATACCGAGGAAGCCCCACTGGGCACACAAAGAAGGTAGGGGCACGGCCTTTCAGCCATAACATCTGTGGCGGTGTGTAATGTGGGGGCTACAACAAGTTAACTCATTTCTTTATTGCAAAACTCAAGCCACAGAAGTTTCAAAATGTTACAAATGACATCAATTTTTTAAATAATTCATTTCCCTCCCCCAACTCAATATGATATTAAACCCAAGTTTATAAAGTATTTGCAATGAAAACATGTAAACCATGGCATCAGAATATTTTGTCAGTAAAACATCTGTTCAAGTGTGCAAATAAAATTTCAACAAGTTGGAAAAATAATTACAAGCAGAAGTCGGCCAGTTTTTAACTCTACTAGTGTACGCATACCACCTGTCTAGAGTCAGCCTTCTCTCTGTGGAGCCTGCTTGGGTTTGACTGAAGACGGCAGTTATCCCTGCACCATAGCGCTTGGGCAGCAGAGGAGAAGTCTTAGTCACTTACCCTCAGAGGCTACCCTTTGATCAAAAGAGTACAGAAAAGAAGAGTCAAAAGAGGTTCTCCTTCAAATAGCACCACAGTTCATAAATTGCGTCTAGATCATTTTAAATCATGTCAGTTTCACAGGTTAGCCATTGGTAAAGTATAACCTTTTTTGGAAGGGGAGGGGGCAAATTTTAATATAATCCATTAAATAATATTCCTAGCCAAAAGAAAATCAGGACAGACAAATTATAAAGGAAAGCAATACATTATAATATTGACACTGCGTAGCAGAAAACCTGTGTTGCTCCAGAATAGGTATGTGTGAAAAGGACTGTTTCTCCATTAATTTTCAAGTAAAAAAACTGAATGCCAAAAGAAAGCACTCCCTCATCCACAACAAAATGTTATTAAAGATAACACAGTAGACTTATCATAATGAGAGGAAGCTGTAGCAACACAGAGGTGCCACCATCACATTGCTTCTGAGCACTTAAAGGGCAACCTGAGCACTGCAGGAAATGCAGCACTGACCTACATGGAGCTTTGGTTGACCCAGAAAGACTGCTAGATTCTCACATAGAGGCATTTTCATTTAAGCACAATTAAAAAGGCAGGTATAGAAAAAGAAAGAGTACGGGGTATACTCATGAGGGTTTCAAGTTCTCTTACCATGGACAGTTTCTGAACCTTTAACAAAGAGGCCCCGTCAACTTCAAGGGTAGAAGTAGCATTCCAGGTTAAGACTGAAATACCACAAACTTGGCAGTGGAGTAAATATGGACTGCCCCCAAACATGACATATTTCTGCCACTGCCCCGCCGGCCGCAATAGAAACAAGAAACATCAACTTACCATGAGGTCTGGACCAGGTGTTGGTTACGTTCACATTCTAATACCTGAAGGTACATAACGATAATCTGGAAGATATGGGTGATTGAGTTATACAGGTGACCATGCTGTAGAGAGGTTTTAAATTAGATGAAGCGGGCCCAGGCAATCCAGGTTACTTTGGTCTGGACCAATACACTTGTAAAACTCCAGGGTGTCTACAGAATGCCAAGAGCATGCCTCAGGGAGGCAGAGATGTATTATTCAAAAGATGGATGCAGAGAATTTTTTCCCCTTTACATGTAAGTCAGGATCATAAATCTATGGGTTATTATATACTCAAAAGACTGTTAAAGAGTTGGGATGCCTTCCTCCTTCACTGCCCACCTCAAAGACACAGAAAGTTTCACACAATGTATTACTAACAGACGAAAGAAATAGCAGACTGTGGAGGAAGGGGAGCAAAATGGAACTTAAAGTAAACTTCTGATTTAGGAGCCAGCACTCCTAGAATTTTGTGACAAATAAAGGTGGAAGATCATGATGAAAGACAACAATAATTAAAATTTTAAAAAATCCAAGGACTGAAAAGCTATGGAAGAGACAAGGCCTACACTGCTGCATTATCAAGCACTACTGGTCAAGATATTCCTACCTACGACTGAAAGGTTCTCATGCTTATCACAGCAACAGATTTAATCCAACTTTCTATCCTAACCTTCCCAGTAAGCAGTACAGTCTTAAAACTTATGAGATAAGGTTAGGTTATGGAGAGTGGCTGTCATGGGACAATGTAAACTTAAATCATTCTACTGATCACAGTCCTCTAGTTTTATGCATCCTGGGAAGTCAGGCTTAAAAGTTATTGCTGATGTTCGAATACAAGTTGCCCACCTACTGCATAACCACCAAGGGAAGCAGAGTGATTGTGCGGAGAACCTGAACTAATAGGAAAACTTCTAAGCCAGGCTACCCGTGCTTTTGATTATTTCTGTAGGGTAGTCTGCTCTCTGCCCTACTTAAGAAACAAATCTACCCTGAGTTAAGTACACACTGTATCATAAACATGAGTGACATCATTAATGATGCTGAATACAATCTGTGCCACATTTGCTGAAGAAACCGATTATTACCATGCTATAATGATAGAATCACAGAATCTGAGAGCTGAAAGAGACCTTAAGGACCATCAAGTCCAATCCCTGCCATACAGGAATACACAATCAAAGTACCCCCAACAGCCATCCAGCCTCTGTTAAAAAAACCTCCAAAGGAGACTCCACCACACAATTTATGTGAAAGTGGCCAACTACAACTATCTCTCTCCATCTTCAAATATTGAATGACACTTGCATGACACTTCTGTCTCATATTTTTAGGCAAAAGGAACCTGTTTGGTAAAACATACACAGCAGGAGACAAGATCAGGAAAAAAAGAGTATGGCTCCCTATATTACCACTAGCCTAAAAATAACTAAAAATAACTTTGCAGACTCAGTGCTGTTGCATACGGCACTCATTGAAAGATCAAGCCCAGAAACGTATCACACATTGTCGCACAGTTACACAATGGTGTTACCTGCATGCACAAGAATAAGCTCCTTTCATGCTAAGGACTTAGAATGGGGAATCTAAGTCTAATCATCACTTAAATCTGAAGCCACCAGTCTTCACTCACCACATGAGACACAGGACCAACTAGTAGGCATTTCTTGAAATGAGAAACAAAGACAGCAAATACTATTAACTACAGCTCAGCTACATTTAGCACAAGCTCTTGTCTATTCCATTCAATATCTACTCAAAACACGCACTATTTCAATATGAAAAAGAAAAACAAACCTTGTGAGGATGCTTCACATGTACACAAAAACCCAATTCCTTAAGAACTCTCCTCTCAGCCTTTATTATTTGGTTCTTCAAGTTAACATACTCCTGATCCAGTATTAGAGGTACAGGCTTCCTGTTTAGAGGAAAGAGGAAAGGGGAAAGTTTTGATCTGATGCCCAAAGACTAAAATAACAATGGGCATATGTCATAGTACTCTCCTCCTTACTGACTTTAGGAAAGTCATAGAATCATAGAGACGGAAGAAACTACAAGGGCCATCCAGTGCAAACCCCTACCATGCAGAAAGACACAGTCAAAGATGGAGAGATGGCCATCCAGTCTCTTTTTAAAAACCTCCAAAGAGATAAAATGCTGGATGTTTTGTATCTCCCAAAGTCCTCTCAGTCCACAGAGCGGAGGAGGCATATCATTAAATGTACCCTACAAGTTTCTTATCAAACCCACAGAGTATGATCACTAGTCAGGTTGTCCCAGTTAAAGAAAACAATAATGTGATCTGAATGAACTTTAAAGTCACTACAGTCAGAATCCTTTATGAAAAGTGTATTTAAAACCCTCAAAATACACATTGCATTCTGCATGGTATTGTGAGAACATTCTACTACTCTCCTGGTCAGGGCACCAGCCTTAATCCAGACTGTGCATGAATTTAAACTGAAATTCCCACATACCTCCCTATCTCTCCTGGGACCATCCTGATTTTTAATTAATTTCTCCTTTGTTCATATGGGGTAATTCTAGACACTAAGCATGCAACAGCCAGGTCTATGGGTAGGCCATGAGGGCAGACAGAACAAATGGATAATCTTTTAAATTATTTATGTGAATTATAGCCTATTACATCCTAAAACAGTTTAAACGTTTAAAAATGTACAACTGTATATTAAAGAAAGCCTACTTGACTCTCAAAAATAATATTTTAGTGGTTGGTGATCAGATCTAAAGTGACCTCCCTGTGACCAGCACCAAAGAATCTCCAGTAACATCTTGTTTATAGATTGGAGAAGAAAATAAGCTATTTACTGAATTGCAAAGACTAATCCACCTGCACACTAAGTGTGGTCTACATATCCTCACACAATTTGACATTTGGGATGGAAGTATAGCATCGAGAGTCGCAACAGAGCAGCATGGAAGCAGATATAGGGTTGGGTGGGCAAATGGCCTGAAATAGTGCAAAGCTTCTGGTTGGTAATTCCACTCCCCTATATTCTACTTACTTTTTTTCTCTCAAATATCGGAGTCTGTGGAATACATTAATTACGTCCCTTATACGCCTTGGTGCTTCTTCAATTTTTGATGCCAAATGAACACAGGCCATAGACACATGCTGGAAAACAAACACATGAAATGACATTTGACTTATAGTAAGCCATCTCCAACAGGTGACAGCCAGGCCAGTAGGAGGATATTACACACTCTCAAGGATAACTTCTTTTTGTGCATGCCTGTTTCTGGGCCTAATTCAAAGTTTTTGATCTTTAGATCTCACAACTGTCTGGAGTGAAGGTGGGTGAAAAACGCCTATATCTTTTTTTATCTGTTTGCTTACTCCTGCCTGGACTTTTTTCGTAACAAGAGCACCAAATGTGGTACTCTGTCTTAAAAGAGATTCCAAACTCATTACAGTAGGAGGAAATAAACATATTTCCTTCTATATTTTTGTTAGATTTCGGGGTGGGGAGAAATCTGCTAGGTCGGCTGTTTATCTAGCAAACTTTAGGGCTCTTGCTTTGTTCAGAAAAACCGTGTTCAGACATGGCATACGAATGTGAGACCAATAAAAACCCTACATTGTATGTTCCGTGCTAAAAGTAAATCATGATATACATGTTTAGATAATAATAACAACAACAACAATACAATTTATTTGCACTCCGCTCCTCTGTGAATAATCAGGGCAGCTAACAATCCTGCCTTTCTTCCAGAAGTGGTGTTCATGGGCATGGGATAGTAAATTAAATAATATGAAGACTATTAAAACATAAGATGAATAAAAGCATGAATCTCTCTCTCTCTCTCAACAAAACAAAATACATTATCCACACAATTAGAAGAACCTTCTGGAGCAAATGAGGTCAGTTTCCAAATGAGGTCTGTTCTTTTTCTCATTCCACACAATTGTATACACCTTAATTTTCTGGCCTTTTAAAACATCTGTTGTTATTTTGAGTTTTTGTAAAATTGCACACTATGGTAGAAAGGCAGAAACACATTTTTCAAAATAAATGAACAAAATTTTAAGGCTCAGTTCCAAAATTCAAAATCAGTATATTTGGGAGGCAGGAACTTAAGAATTACTTATCAACAGCAAACTGTAATTGTAACACATGTATCTGCAAGAAGCAACTGAAATTTAATGGAAATTATCTGCATGATTCAGAATAGGATACTAAGCAGAAAGCTCAATCAACAGGTATCACAGTCTATTATAGAATCTAGGCATGCACCTAATAATTTCATTAAATAATTCCCATACCTCCATGGAATGCTTCACAAACGATTTTGTGTAAAAGAAACGCTGGAACAACACCTGCCCAGTAGCCATGGCCACCTAGGAAGAACAAGCAACTTTAGTACTCCTGCAATAAAGATTGTCAAAGGAACTGCAAACAGATAAATGGATCATTCTGAACTTACAAGTAGCTTGTAGACTGCATCTGCGGTCTTTAGCAGTAATATAACAAGTGCAAACTACCTTAAAGAACAGCTGTGTATCTCAAATTTTTCCTTAAATCATGGGGACCAGTACCTTAAATCTTATGACCAGTGATTGTAGGTGAAGGGAATATACAGTCGCCCCTCCATTTTTGTGGACTTGGAGTCTGAATCCCTCGCCCATTTGTGGGTGGCAAACAGGAGGAGACAAAATGGGGCGGGCGCCTATGGGTGCGCGCTGCCATTCAAGCCACTGGGGCTTGAATACTGGTGTTTTTCCATTTTTGTAGTGGTAGTGGTGGTGGTCCCAGAACAGATCCCCTGCAAAAACAGAGGGGCAACTGTACTATCTGCACTTAGACAACTTTGTCATCTCCTTTTCACAGAGATGTTCCTTTCTGCTTCTTTGCCATGATCCAACCTGATTCTCAAAAAACCCAGAAGTGAACAAAAATGAAACACCAGAGACTAATGGGTAAATCTGAGGACTGACTGCTACTAGGCAGGCTGAAGGACAAGCCTTCATCAGAAAAAGCTGCTTATATTTGGAAGGGAATTATATTCATAATTGAAAGATACATGTTCAGTCAACACTTATTCAAGTCTCAGTGATTCAAGAGATCTATTTGGACTAAAACTGGGTTTATGGGTGGGCAAAGTGAACTTCTAATGCTGTTTTGGTTGCCCCTACTTCCCAGCAGAACTCCCGAGACAACCCTTTTTCAGGCAAAATAAGGTGAATGAGCTCTTCTGAAAGCCTCTGGAAAGAAAAGGAATTCACTTTTCAAATAGTTTTTCAAAACCAAAATTGAGCACTCTCCTCTCCATCTGGGATTATTTTTGTGAGTTCATGCAGATCCCATAGGGTTCCAGGAGCGTGTGTGTGCATGGCCCTTAGAACTGCAAAAGTTGCACACATCTGGTCTAAATGTGGCTTGCTTCTAACTAGAGTAGAGCTACTGATTCAACTGTTGATTGCTAAGCTCACAATCATGTAAATCCTGCTGATTCAATGAGACGCCTCTAGTTTGGACTAGCAATTGGACTGCATTTATCTTATGATTTGTAAATGCCATCTGATTTTAAGAAAAGCTACTTAAAATACGTGCCCATATTTTCCGGCGTATAAGACGACCTCCAACTTTTCCAGTTAAAATATAGAGTTTGGGATATACGTATAAGATGACCCCTCTTCCAACGGGAGAAAATGAAATAGTGTTGGGGAGAAAGGACTGCCAATATACTAGGTGATGCATTCTGGGGTATGTACAATTTGTGGCCAAGTAAGTGACCCTGGGCATGTCACACACTCTCAGCCTCAGAGGATGGTAATGGCAACCCCCAATTGAAGAAACATGCCAAGAAAACCCCATGATAAGATTGCCTTAGGGTTGCCATAAGTCGGAAAGGACTTGAAGACACACAAGAACAACAAAAAAGTCTGCAATTGTTTCATAGGTAGTACATGGGAATAGGAGCCGTAGTGGTTTGAGTGTTGGACTACCACTCTGAAGACCTGGGTTTGAGTCCCCACTCTGCCATGAAACTCACTGGATGAACTCGGACAAGTCACACACTCTCAGCCTCAGGGGAAGGCAATGGCAAACCTCCTCTGAACCAATCTTGCCAAGAAAACCCCAGGATAGGGGTTCACCTCTTATCCACTGCTGCTTCCTCCTCCTCCATGCCACCCCTTCCTCCCCTCCTCCTCCTCCTCCTCTGACCTGGACTTCCTCTCTTCCTCCTCCTCTCGCCACGCCACACTTTCTTCCTCCTCCTTTGCCACCTGGCATATAAGGCGACCCCCCCCGACTCTGGAGAAGATTTTCCTGGGTTAAAAAGTAGTCTTATACGCCAGAAAATACTGCAATTGTTTTTTACTTACACAACTTTTTGTTATCTAATGCAATCCGATACAGTTTCATACAACCTACCGTATTTTCCTTCGTATAAGACGAATTTCTAAGCAGGAAAAG
>CM034715.1:6217469-6231449 GCA_020142125.1 Phrynosoma platyrhinos | reverse complement strand
GCACACCTCCATTATACTCAATGGATCTCCAAATATTCACGTTATTTCCCATTCGAGATAGCAGCAGCATCTCCATGCAGTGGTTCCAACTGCCTTTACAATGAATGTCTGGAGACAAACAGCCCTGATCACCATCTTGAGAGTTTAGAAGCAAGCAGAGCAGCCAAGTCAGCCTCCAGCCACATGTGTTATGTAAAGGGTAACTCATTGGCAAAAGGAGCTGCATGAAAATGGGTCAGAATAATTTGCCAGGAGTCTCCAATGAGCCGGTGAGAGCTGAGGAATGCAGAACAGAGGAAATAATAAAATTGCTAATCAGCAAGTAGAAAGTAAAGGTCAAGCACCAATACTAACTGGGGAAGTAATTAGTATGATGAATATGAGGAGAAGGAAACAGAAAATAGCAACTCAAGTCAGTATATAAAGATCACACATTTAGAATCAATTAAAGAAACAATAAACAAAGAATTAGAAAATATCTTTAATTAGAAAATAGGCAATGCAACAACACAAATATAAAAGAAAAGAAAACATCAAATTTAAAAAAATAACATTACAAGTCATAATAACTATGATTCACAATTCTAAAATAAAAACAGACCATGCAATGGATGAAAACAGAATTAATATTCAGAAAGTACATCACTGTTATTCTTTATTTTAGTATTAGAGATTTTATTCAGGCGGATTAGACAGGATGATGAAATAAAAGGATTGAAAGTAAAGAAATATTGTTATAAAGTCAAGGCCTTTGCAGATGACTTGGTCATAGTTTTGAACCAAACCCTGGGAAATACTGGAAAGTTGTTGGAAACCTTGAAACATTATTGGAATTGGAAGGGTTTAAGATCAATAAAGAAAAAACTAAGGACCTTATCCCACGGAGCCAAAAGCAGCAAGAATCCACTAAGAATCAGGCGCTATAGCGCTATACATTCCCGGGTGATCACACGACGTCGCTCAGAATCGGCTAAGAATCAGGCGCTATAGCGCTATAGTTTTCCGGGTGATTACACGACGTCGCTCAGAATCCAACAAGAAACCGCTCGGAATGCAGCATCATTCGGGTTCTTTTGTATGTCGGTTTCAGCGGGCATTGCAATAGCGCTAGCTTATCCATAGCGCTATTATAGCGCTAGCGCCATATTTATACTAGCGCTATAGTACTGCAATGATGCTCATATCGCTTTCTTGCCACTTTTGAGAGCAGCGTGGGATAAGGTCCTAAGATGTTGGTAAAAAATATAAGGGGAAAGGAGAAAAAAGAGTTAGGGTTGATGCAGACGGCCTGTTTGTGGTGGCAGAGAGCCGCCCTGGGGAGTGGCGGATCAGGGCCGCAGCAACTGCATGCCACGGCCCTGATCCTCCCTTTTGCCGCCCCTAAAAGAGTGGCAAAATGCTGCTCCTTTTAGGCAAAAGGCTGCCCCAAGAGCCAGTGCCACAGCTCTTCCATGGTCTTTCAGTGCAGCGCAGCATGTCTGCATGCTGTGCTGGGAGGGCGTCCCGATGCCGCACGCCATGCATACAGGCACACGGCATCAGGACGGTGTCAGGGTGGGGTTAGGGTGGCCAACGTGTGGCTGCCTCACCCCAATTCTAACCCCAGGCCGGCCCTTTGGGCCAGCCTACAACGGTCCTTAATGAGAGTATCAGGCTTTAAGATTGAGAAGAAGGCAAAATCAAGGTATTAAAATATCAAAGAAAAGTTCAAATATCTTTCAAGATAATTATACTAAAGTATGGAAAGAAATTTAAAGTCCTACAAGATGCCAAAGAAAGAAGGGATCTGGGATTACCAAATTTGAAAACATATTTTGTGCTCTGTTGCATGACCTCGTAAAGAGATTTGATAATGTTAGATAATGAATGACTATTAACTTTAGAAATCCACGAGTGGCACAGCTGGCATGATAAGGTCAAAGTTGATGCTGATTTCAACAATCATTATATTAGAAGCCCAGTTTAAAAGTAAAGAACAAATATAAAAGTAATCTGTAGCCCAAAATAGCACTATGAGTATCTTTATAAGAAGTTCTATTTAAACCTGACAACAGTGACAAAAAAGAAACTGAAAAATGGCTATTATGTGAAGATCTTCTAGTATTTTTAAATAGTCAACATAAATTTAAAACAAATGATGAACTGATGTTAGTTATTATTATTATTATTATTATTATTATTATTATTATTATTATTATTTCTATCCCGCCCCTCTACAGAGCAATCGGGGCGGCTTACAACATTAAAATTTCCATACAGATATATTAATACAATCTAAGCAGAACATAAAAATCCCAAATCCCACCTGTACTTTAAGAAATAAGGTATAAATATACATTGGTTTCAAAAAAGGCAGTTGATCGAGAAATTTAAGATGGACAAAAATACAATTTTGAACAAAAGACAGTATTTGAAATATTGCTATGTATAAATGAGGATCATTTAATTGGTAAGATGCACAACTTGTTATTAAAATAAAAATAGAGGAGGAGTATGTAAAGGGTTGTATAATCAACCCTCAAAATTTTGGTTATAATATAAAATTGGAAATTTTGGAAAAAGTAGAAAAAAGGCTTGAAATTTTCATTGTCAATCTCAAAGACAACTTCTATAAGATGATGTTTAGGTGGAATTTAACACCAGAAAAGCTATCAAAAATGTATAACGGAGTAGATATTCTTGTTGGAAATGTAAATCACAACTAGGATCATATCTTTTATGGTGGACTTGGTGGAAAGCAAAAAAACCCCAAACACCCTAGAAAAATTCATAGAATAACAGAGAGTATTCAATGCAAAAATAGTATTAAAAGCAGAATTTTATCTATTGGGTTTGATGGAAGAGGATAGTGTATTAAAGCCATTTCAAAAATTGATACAATATTTGATTACAGCAGGTAGAATAACATGCTCAAAACTGGAAAAGTTCAAAAACACTCAATAGATGATTGGATTTTGAAAAATCTTGGAACTAGCTGAAATGGATAAATAAACAACATTGTTAAAGAAAAACAGTAAAGAAACTTAGAAGAATGGAAACCACGTTAAAGGTACTTAAAAGAGAAAAGAGAAATAGCAAGTAGCAAGTACCTTTCTATACCGCTTATCAGTGGACTTAAGCACTCCCTAAGCAGTTTACAATGTGTAAGCTAATTGCTCCCAACAAGTTGGGTACACATTTTAGCAACCCCAGAAAGATGCAAACCTGAGTCAAACCTGAGCCCCTGGCTGGTATTGAACTCATAACCTTGTTGTTTGTGAGTGAGTAGCTGTAGTACAGGCATTTAACCACTGTGCCCCCAGGGCTCCTGGTGGATATAAATGAGGATATAAACTGGATTTGAGAGTTAATATTATTTTATTTAGTAATGAATCGAAGTACATATCAAGATTAAATTGTTCAAGGTAACTAGAAAAACAAGTAAATTAAAGAGGTCAAAGGGTAGGAAGAAAGAAATCATTTTTAATAGTGTAAATGTAATCTTTGTTGGTTTTGTATTCATGTTGTTTGTAGATTTTCTTTGGTTGTGGTTGTTCGTTTATGTCTTTCTTTTCTTTTTTGTTTTGATGAGAATTGATGTTTCGAGATCTGTTCTTTAATGCACAAAATTACAATAAAGATTATTTTTTAAAAATAAATAAAAAGAGAATTAAGGCAACTAATAAATCTGTGACTTGCTTTTTTTCCCCAGGGACATCCTTATAACAAATCTGGATGCATCCATGAATTATGATGAATTCTGTAATGAAGTGAGAGGGATGTGCAATTACAACATGATCAACCAATTAATGTGGGATAGCACATTTAAGTGGAATACTCCACTTAAGTGGATTGATAATGAAGGTATTTCAGAGGCATATAAATTTGCTTTTTACAACTATTTCTCTGATGCATTTTACAGTGCACTGAATCATCTGAATGCAATGAAGCCAGTAAATGGATCACTTTTAATTCTGAGTCATTGAAGGTTTTCACATTTTCACTTAACCACTATCAAGGGAGACTCCCTTCATTTAATAGGGATTTCAGATAAGCAAAACTCAGATAATCAGGATTGTTGTGTAGTGATCTTCAGTCTGAAAATTCGTATGGGCTGCATCCTCACTGTAGAAATAATACAGTTTGACACCAATTTAACTGCCATTGCTCAACACTATGGAATTATGGGAGATGTAGTTTTGTGAGACATATAGCCGTTGCTGCCAAAGACTGCAAGAGCCTCACAAAACTACAACCCAGGATACCATAGTATTGAGCCATGGCAGTTAAAGTAGTTCAACCTGGATTATTTCTACAGTGTGGATGCAGCATAGTGAATTAATTAATTAATGACTTCAGATTTTGGTCTGTGTTGCACAAATTCACCTTACACATTGTGTGTATAATTTTTCCCCACATGGACACTGGGTCCTTGCACAGGAGTATCTTAATAAATCTAACACTGCATTGGTATTCCTGTTATATACACATGAAGCATAGGCCTTGCCTATTCTTCTGCTAGAAATGAGGGGTGCAGACAGCCCTCTTTTACCATGTAATCGCCAGATGTCACGACAGAATTTGTACAGATGAGTGTGTGAGAATGCCACTTTGTTATATCTAATGACTGGGGAAGAGAGCTTTGGCCCATGACAAATCAGGATCTGGCTTGCTGTAACTATCTGACTGACCCTTTTCTGAGCTACCTCCTGCATCTGAGAGTCAGGAGCAGTAATGCAAAGTAATGGGTGAATTGCTGGAAAGAATCACACAGTTTGGAGATGGCTTAGTGACAAACTTGCTGAGAGGAAAATCAACATTTCTGAATACTATCCAGATAGTAACTGTGTATGGGAATTGCTACAATGTCCACAAGACCGTGGGGATTGATAAGGAACTTGCAGGATCAGACTGGGAAAATGATGAATGTTTATTATCATCCATGATTCCAATAAAAAAAAAAGTACAGAGGAAAGCAAGAATAAGTTTTCAGCAAGGATACTTTTCCAGCAAAGAATTCAATGGCACTCAAGATAACAATGAATTCACAGTCACATTTTCAAAAGATGAATGGGCTATGATTTCACCAAAACAGTATAAGAACAGGGCAGATAATTCTAATAGCACCTACAGTGCGGTGAAACTGGGCATGTGGACCCACTACCTAAATCATCATGTGTGGTCTCATATGAAGTTGCCATGTAAATAAAATAAGATATAGGGGAGAGGAGATCACTACATTAAATGTAGTACAACAATATTTGAAAGTAATAGGAGAATGCACACAGTATTGCAAGTCAAAGCTAATATGATGCATTAAAGAAACACCCAAACCAAAAGGACCTGTAATGGTACAGTTCAATGATAAACATCCTCCAAACCTGAAAAGAAAGTTGTCTGAACTGCAAGGAAACAAGCTGTTAAAAAATGAATGAAAACATGCCATCAAGTGCCCTATGTAATTTTTGTGCAGATGCCATAATGTGGTTTGGTGATCATGAACCCAGTCATCTTCCTACTATTAATATACTCAGATAAGCAAAATGCAAATGTCAGAAGGGAATGTGCCTGCGTGAAGATCCAATACTCGCTGTTGTACTTGCAAAGTGCAAACTATCATACAAGAGTATCATATGGCAGGTCTCATGTGATTACTTGTCTGTTATAAGATACCACAGCTTAGCACAGCTCCATGTTTATTGTCATTACTGTAAGACTGCTATGATTCCAAGTGTAAGCACTGATGTCACAGGGGATTTGGTTAGAAAGGTTAACAGAAGTGGAACGGATGAGAAATCTGGGCGCATAGTTTTCTATAATACTGTATAGAAAGCCAGATAGTAAAAAATAAAATAAATGGATCCTGTGTGTGGTATTGCTGTCTGAAAAACATGAAATGGAAACAATCAGGTATTGGTTGGGAATGTGGCTTTCTGATAATAAAACGGTGCCTATGGAAGCTCTTATGTCAGCATTTATTGAGACATTCACACATTTTTCTATCCCTACTAGACTACTGAAAGAATATGCAAAGATTCTGAGTGAAAACCAAAGACCCTCAAATTTGCCCTACTGCAACATCGGAAATAATGTAACACACTATTGTGATAGACCTGATGGCAAAATGGCCTAGTCTGCAAGGAAAGCATTGTCACATTTGTTAGTTCATGGCTCAAGGTGTGCAAGTACTTGATATAAAATATCATTGCTGAGACACATTCTCACAGTTGTGGTGAGTTAAACAGATCAAGAAAGAAAGGAAGCAGCACTGCCCACAGAATGTGAGTTCATAAAGCCATCCTCCTACAAAGAATTGTAGGAGTTCATTCTGAGAGAGATGCAAAGGAAGAGACTGCAGTGAAGTAGGAAAAAAATACTAAGTAATAAACCAGGGAAGACAAGGAGGAAGTTAGAAAGAATGGGAAATCTGGAAAGAGAATGAAAGATTAAAGTAGAAGGAGGAATAAAAATGTAGAAGATGGTAAGGGAATGTAGGAGAGGGTATGCGAAAGTAGACAGGAGAAGGAAGGAAGGTGAATGTAGGAGAGGGTTTGGAATGTAGGCAGGTGATAGGAGAAGATGATACAAGAAGAACAAAGAATTATAGAGGGAACATGGGAAGTTAGAAGATAAGAGTTAAGGAGGTTGAAGGATGGATAAGAAGGGTAAATGAAGGAGAGATAGTAGGGGAGAAGGATTGGAGATAGGGAAAGAAGATAAGAAGGGAAGATTGAGGGATGTGTGTGGTTTATGATAAAATAATTAAGATATATTGCTGGGTCTGAGAAGCTTAATGTGTGTATATTGTGTAATTAATCATAGGGATCTAAAAACAGAAAATAGATAATTGACAAAGTCAGCAATGAGAATGTAATAATTTGAAATGTAGTGAATGTGTTTGAAATGATATGTGTTTTTTAAATTTTAACAATAAAATTTATTTTAAAAAGATAAAGATTGAAGGAAAAATATGAAGAGATGTAAAAAAAAATGGATTTTTGATCCTGTGGTTATTTTGAAGAAGGAAAATAAACAACAAATTAGTGAGGAAATTAAATTTTGATTTAAATGATAGGGGAGGTACTCCAAAACATATACTATGGGATACGTTTAAAGCAGTTATAAGGGGTGAATGTGTAAGTATGGAAATAGGAATTTTAAAAATATATATATAGAAAGAAATTGATAGAAGAAGTGGAAATGTTACAAAAAGAATATAATAAATATAAGAGTAAGGGGGGATGCAGACCGGGGCGTCAGAGACACCCCGGTTCGGAGCGCCACCGGAGTTCAGCCTCCGGACCACGGCGCTCCTGCGGAGAATCTAAAAGGACCGCCAAAATGGGGATCCTTTTAGATTCTCCGGAAAGTGCGCCCTAAAAGCGACGGGCGCACTTTCCGGGGCTCAAACGCCGAGGCGAGTGCGGTCGCCGCGGCGTGACAGCAACCCGCAGTCACCGGCCGTGCGGACGGCTGGCGCTTCCGGGTGCGCTCTCAGGAAGAGGAAGAGCCGCCGAACGTGCGGTGGCTCCTCCTCTTCCGGGCCTCGGAGACCGCCCAATTACCTGTCTGCCGAGGCCCTCAATCTACAAAAGAACAGTGGGATAAAAATAGAGAAGAAATTAAAGAATTGGACCAGACAAATATGCTAAGAAACCAAATGTATATTAGGAATGCATTTAAGGAATGGGATACTTAGAAGTATGAAGAGTTGGTCCGAATTTCTTAAAAAAAGAAGAGAAAAAAGATGATTAGTAAAATAAAAGGGGACAAAGGTGAAATAACAACTGATGATGAGAGAATATGAGAAATTTTAGTTAAATTTTATGAAAGATTGTATGGAGAGAAGAAAGTGGAAGATCAGAATGCAAATATAAAAATCAAATTAACTGAAATGCGGAGAAATTATATAAATTTATATATAAATTATATAAAGACGGATCTCTTCCGGCAGGCCTTTCCAGACTAGTCATATTAGATCGATCCTCCCAGCCTTAGATTAACAGCCGTCCATGAGACTATCCTCACGTGGCCCCATCAAGTGATGGGAGGATCGTCTAGCCAGGCTTTGGGGTCACTGGGCTGGATGGTTAAATATTTTAATTTGAATTGTTTTATATTGTTCTAATTTAATCCTGTTTTAAGGGGGGGAGGAGGTTTGTTCATATTGTATGTTTTATTGTGAACTGTATGTTTTAACTGTAAGCCGCCCGGATTGGATTACCCAATGGGCGGGATACAAATAATAATAATAATAATAATAATAATAATAATTAAATTCCCCAATAACTAAACAAGAGGTAGAAAGAGTATTTTTTCATGTTTTTAACAGTGCTCTTTGGACACCATGTTTCTTAAAGTCTTTGTTGCTTTTTTCTTTTCCATATTCTAAATACCTGTGCCATCCAAATCTGAAGCCTTCTCCTTCTAGCTCTAACAGTTTGTTGTCCTCTAATTTCATCCAATCTCTGATCCAGACCAAATTGCATGCTTCATAATAGAGTTTTAAGTTCAGCATTTCTAATCCGCCTCTGTCTTTTGCATCTTGCAGAATTTAGAAACAAATTCTTGGGTTTTTTTTACCAGACCAGATAAATTTAGATAAATCTTTATTCCATGTTTTAAATATCTTTTTGGGTATTGTTACTGGTATCATTTGAATGAGGGATAAGATTTTAGGGAGAATTGACATTTTTACAGCTGCGATCCTACCTGGCAAAGATAAATTTGTTTTGTTCCATCTGATATATAGTGGTGAGCATAGCTGCCTTCCAAGCAGTTGACCTGGGTCTATGAGAGTAGTGGAGTCTCCTTCCTTGGAGGTCTTTAAGCAGAGGCTGGATGGCCATCTGTCAGGGATGCTTTGATTGGGAGTTCCTGCATAGCAGGGGGTTGGACTGGATGGCCCTTGTGGTCTCTTCCAACTCTATGATTCTATGATTCTATGATTAAATCTTTTTTTTTTAATTTCACTCCATATTTTTGGGTGGGTTTTTTTTATAAATATTTATACTTTTATTCAGAATGTTTATTCCTAAATATTTTACAGTTCTTTGGATTTTAATTTCTGAGTTTTCCTCTATACTTTGTTCTTTCTTTTTAGATATATTTTTAGTAAGATTTGATTATTTTTCTTTATTAACCTTACATTCTGTAATTTCTCTGAATTTTTTTCAATGTTTCTAATAATGGTCTGATACTTTCTGAAGGGTTTTCCAAAATTATTATTAGGTCATCGGCAAAGGGTCTAATTTTAAAGTTGTATTTTTTATTCTCAAATAAAAAAGTTGTATTTTTTATTCTCAAATTTGTTCATTTTCTTTAATTCTCTGAATCAAACCTTCTACAATTAATAAAAATAATAGGGGTGACAGGGGACAGCCTCGCCTCGTTCCTCTACCTATGTTTATGTTTTTTGTTCTTTCCCCATTAATTAAGATTTTTGCTTTTTGTTCCTTATATAGCTCATTTATCCAATTACAGTAGTTTTGGCCCAAATTCATTTCCTACAATATATATCTATTTTTAATGTAACCCAATTTACTGAATTGAATACCTTTTTTAGGTCGACAGACCAAACCTAGTTTTTTCTCCATATGTTTTTCATAATATTCCATTATGTTCAAGACTATTCTCATATTTTCTCTCATGTACCTTCCCAGAAGAAACCCTCTTTGGTCTTCATTGATCCAGAGTTGTAAACATGTCTTTAAACTTTCAGCTAGGATAGTTGTAAATATTTTATGATCTTGGTTTAGGAGCGATATTGGCCTGTAATTCTTTGGCTCCATGTTATCTTTCCCCTCTTTAGGTAAGATCACAATATCCATCTCTTTCCACATATCTGGAATGCCTTCTTTTAATATAGCATTAAATGTTTGGTAAAGGGATTTTATTAGTTCCTCTATAAATATTTTGTAGTAACTAGATGTAAACCTGTCAGGGCCTGGCACCTTTCCATCTTTGGACTTCTTAATTGCATCTATTATTTCATCCATTGTAATAGGTTCATTTAATTTTTGGATGTGTTGCTGATTTGGAAATGGGAATTTTATTTTTTCAAGTACTCCTTTATTTTTTCTATGTCTGTTGGGCATTCTTTATACAAGTCTGAATAGAATTCATTTAAAACTTCTTTTATTTCGACTTCCGGCAGGGGATGGCAAGGTGATCGGTTCATTGTGAGGGCTCTCCACGAATCGCCAGGGTGGGGAAGAGGGGATTTTAGGAATCCCCAAAAAGATCCTTGGGAAAGGATTGTGTTTGGGGCTTGCTAGATCCGGACTGATAGCCAAGATCGCTATGGATCAAGGCAGAAGACTGGATTTTATGAGCAGCCAGCCCTGCTCTGGTAGCGTTTGCCATTAGCCTTGCCACCCACCCTTTTAAACTTTCTTTCTGGAGAAATAGAACTTCAAAGGACATCAGAGAAAGTAAGTGCATATAATTACTTTCTGTTCAAGGACCTCTCAAATCAGAAGGGAGCAGCTTTAACTGTGAAAGTCTGATGATTTTTGTTATATTGTTATCCAGCCTCTATTAACAGCAGAGGAGGCTGAAAGTGAAAGTGGAGCCGGTGGATATAATTAATTCAAGGACATGAGACTTCTTTTCTCAAAGCAATAAGATTGGATTTAAAAGCAGAAATAAGCTTTAAAGAACTCAAATTATTAATACCAATTTGGACTGGGAAAGAGAAATATAAAACACCCTTCCACATAGACAATTAATTAATTAATTAATTAAAGGACTCTGAGTAAAAAAGGAGGCAAGATGGTGAATGCTTGAATATACTGGGAGAGAGAAGTGAGAACTTCCTTTGTTAGGAAGAATTTTTTTTTGTTTTTTAAGACAGGAAGGGAAGGAAGAAAACCCCAAACAAACGTGGGGAAAAACATAAAAATAATAATAAACAATAATTAAGCCTGCTTTGAGACAGAAGAAGCATAAGCAGAGCCAGGAGGAGGCATTGGAGAAGAGTAATTATAAAAGACAGACAAAACAAATTACGGGACATAGTTATTTTTGGAAGTGATCCAAGAGGACTTTAAAGAGGTTAAAGAAGATTTGGGACTGTAATAATTCCATCATGTTTGATTATTGCTTGTGTTAAAATTAGAAGAAATAAAGCAAGGAATAGGGGCTAATTATAGAGATAAAACCTTTTGGAGTGGGAAGTACTGAGAAAGCCTCAGCTTGAAGCCCCAGCAGTGAGAGAAATATAAGAGAGTTCACGCCGGAAAGAGGACAGGAGGAGGGGACAACAGACAACAATATTAAGGAATAATAAGAATAATAAAGAAAGATTTCGTCGGAAGGAGGACGGGGGAGGGGACGACAGAGAGAAGACCCCAGTAGTGAGAAATTCCAAGAGAAAGATTGTGACGGAAGGAGGACGGTGGAGGGGTCGACAGAGAATTTGAAACATTTTACATGGAGATATTGCTAAAGGGAAGATAAGAAAGGGAACAAGAAACAGAAGAACACAGTCTTGTGAAGTAGAAGAATTTAATACTTAATTTAGAAAGAATATAAATAACTTATAGATAAGAACCCATTTGGGGATTGGTGTTGGAGATTAAGTTACTGAAATCAAAGGTTTTAACAGATAATATTACTGACTTTGCTTCAGTTATCTTCTTTTTAATATTAATTATATAGAATACATATTATATTTAAATCTTAAAAATTTATATAAAACTTTTTTTAGAAGAAATAGAAGAAAGAAGTGTAAATCCTAATATACATATTAATTTTGTGCTTTTCCTGGTTTTTCTTGAACCTTCTATTTTAAGCATAGGTTAAAAGCAAGTTATAGTGAATTATAGTGATTTATATCTTGTTAGATAAGCAGTTTGTTTTATTAACTGACTGTATTAAGAATACTGTTATATATTGCTGAGTCCTTAATAACATGGCTTCAGGAGCAAAAAAACCCACCCACCGCCCCAACTAGCAACACTCAAAGGAGAGCATCTACAGACACAACTGGAAAACCAGACCCAATGCAGTCATTGCTGGAGGCTTTCCAGAAAATGAGAGAGGAAGTTAGAATGGAAATAAAGGTGGAACTGGAACAATCAAGAAAGGAAACCAGAGAGGAACTACATAAGGAATTATCGGAATTTGGAACTAAACTAAGTAAAATAACAGATGAAATAGAGGAAATAAGAGGAGAAGTGGAAGAATTAAAAGAAACGTCAAAAGAACTAAAGAATACAACAGCAGAATTGATGGAACAACAAAAGAAAGAAAGTAATATAAACTTGTTGCAAGAGGTCCATCATAGAGAAAAGAGTCTTAAACTTAGAGGAGCACCAGAATCTATTAATAAAGATCTATTTGGAATAATAACTGCAGCCCTGGCAGAGCTCACTGAGATAACTCAAGAGGAAATAAGGAGAGAAACAGATACGATATTCCGTGTGAATTCTAAAACAGCAAAAGAAAAAAATATGCCCAGGGATTTAATCATAACATTCACCAGAATAAGAACAAAAGAGTTAATATTACAAGCTAGCTATAATAAAGAATTTTGGATAGAAGGAAAATTAGTTAAAATTTACAAGGACGTACCAATGGCAATACTTTGAAGACATCAAGAATACAAATTTTTAATGCAGGAGCTGGTGAAAAGAGGAATACGTTTCGTGTGGGATAGAATGGAAGGCTTGTCCTTGACATATAGACAAAGGCGCTACAGAATTAACACAGTAGAGAAAGCTAGAGAATTTTTGAAGAAACTGAAATCGAAGAAACAAGAACAAACTGGAGACTTGAATGAACCATTGAAGGAAGGAAAGATGAAGACCAGGTATAGAACAAAATTAGAAAGCCAACAGGAATTGGCGGGAAAATTGCAGGAACAAGGGGCATGTGCGTTATATACAGAAGAGGATCTACAAGGGAAACTGGACAGTGACATAAGTGATGAAGAGGAAATGCAGGATAGAGGTCAAGTAGATGATGAGGAGGAGGAAGGTCAACTTTACGATACAGCTGGAATTTAAAATAGCATTATTTAAATTTATAAAACAAAATAGAAATGGCTATGAAAATTATTTCATGGAATATAAAAGGACTGAACTCAAAACACAAAAGGAGTAAAACATTTCATTTATTACAAAAACAGAGGCTGCAAATTATTTGTTTACAGGAAACTAAAATTAGAAGAAATGAGACAAAATATTTAGAAAATAAGAAACTAGGACAAATGTTCACATCTACAAATGAGAAAAGGAAAGCTGGAATTGTATTATATATTCAAAAAAGCTACAAAGCAATTGAATTATTTAAGGACCAAAAAGGACACTATTTGGGCGTGGAAGTACAAACAGAGGAAGGGAAATACCTTTTAGTATGTATATACAGTCCCAAAGAAAGGCAAACCTCTTTTTATGCAAATTTAAAGGATGAAATTTTAAGAGTACATCAAGACGAACATAATTTAATCTTACTGGGAGACTGGAACGGGGTAACAAATCCTAAGATGGACAGGACCTCAAAAAAGAAAATCAAACAGAATCAAGGGAAACTCCCGACATCTTTTTTTGACTTAGTGGAACAACTAAGCTTAACAGATGTATGGACTGACTTATATCCAAAAAGTAAAGGATTTACTTTTTTTTCAGAATCTTATAAATCACACTCACGAATTGATATGTTTCTCACTTCCACCAATATGAAGACTAAAATAAAAGAGATGGAAATTTTACCAAGAACAATATTGGATCATAACGCAATTGTATTAACTTTAAACAAATCATTGAAAAAAATGGAATGGAAGTTAAATGACTACCTTTTAAAAGACAAAAAATTTGTGACAAAATTGAGTACAAGCATTAGAGAATATTTTGAGATTAACAACAAAACATTGATTAAAGCAAAAATGATCTGGGATGCCAGTAAAGCAGTAATACGAGGGATACTAATCTCAAGAGCTTCTGAGTTAAAAAGACAAAAGGGGGTTGCAGACTGTCAAAAATAGTGTGAATTCAGTCC
>CM034715.1:6203085-6215290 GCA_020142125.1 Phrynosoma platyrhinos | reverse complement strand
CTCCAGTCCTGGATGGAGTCACACTCTTCTCTAAGGATTGTGTTTGCAACTTGGGGGTACTCCTAAATTCGTCGCTTCACATGACTAGTCAGGTGAATGCAGCGGTCAGGAGTGCCTGTTATCAGCTTCGGCTGATACACCAACTGCACCCTTATGAATGATCTGGAAACCGTGGTACATGCTCTGGTAACCTCACATCTGGATTATTGTAACACACTCTACATGAGGCTACCCTTGTGCCTAACCCAGAAACTTCAATATGGCAGCCAAGTTAATTACTGGAACATCTAGGAGGGAGCACATAACACTTGTTCTTAAATCCCTTCACTGGCTGCTGATTAGTTTCCGGGCACAGTACAATGTGTTGGTTTTAATCTTTAAAGCCCTGCATGGCTTGGGGCCATCTTATCTTAGGGACCGCCTCTCTCCGTATGATCCCCCCCACGCACTTCAGTCCTCTGGGAGGAACCTGCTGCAGCCTATAAAAACCAGGCTTTCGCAGACCTCCCAGAGGGCCTTTTCCGCAACCGCCCCCAGACTGTGGAATGGCCTGCCAGACGAGATCCATCCTATTACCACTCTTGCTGCTTTAAAACTTATAGCAAACTTATAGCAAACAAACACATAGAATTTTGTTTACTGTATATATTTAGTTATTTTTATACAATTTGAGAAGAAATGGAAAAGACTACTCTCTCATTCTGATAAGCAATGTATATATTATTTAAAATTCAAAATTAAATAAAAATGATAATTGGAAGAAAAAATAAAAGGTTTTGTTTGTTTTTTAAAATGGGACTGCATTTGATGTGTTTTAAGCAGCATTTAGAAGTTTTTTCAGATGCAACAACACGGAGACTTCTTGAGAAATTCAATATTATCTGCCAAAGAAGGGGGCAGGTATTGTCACACAAGAGAGAAAAAGAAAGGAAGTTTCTCATTGTGTTGCTAATGGACTTATTTGCAAATTTTATTTCCTGGACTTCATCATTTGTCTTCTGGAGCCCACATGCCCTCCTTTTTTCCAAACACATGCACACATTTCTATTGGGGAGGGAAATGGGGGAAAGGGGAGCTCCAGCTCATTAGCATGCAACTAAAAGAAAAGAGGGACTCTGGACCTAAAGAAAGGATCCCCCCTTTTTCAAATACACACACAAGCATTTCTATATGGGGGGCAGCTGGAGGGAAGGTAAGCTCCAGTCCCAAGCAAGGAAAAAGTTCAACCATGTATACAGCATTGCCACACATATAATGAGACATAAGAACGCCTCCTGGCTGCTCCAAGCCTCTGAATGCCTCCTTTCCCTTCCCACCTCTGGGCTTTGGGTCTGGCATGCCTACAGAGTACCACCCAGAGACTCAAGGGTGGGTGGGATCTGGATGAGTTTTTTCCCTGAGGTTTCACTCAGGAATCTGAGACATGCTGCTTTTCAAAGACTTCAATCTGGGACTTTCACGGTTTTTCAGCAGCAATGGCAACCCTACTTGCAACCCCCATCTTCACAATTCCCTGCCACCCCTTCCCCCCCTCAGTGCCCCCACACTGCTCTTTTTTCCCTCAGCACCTCACTGGAGCTTTCCAATGTCCCCAGGGGGGCACTACTGCCCACTTTGGGGACCACTGAGCTAGAGCAACCCCAGCAGGTAGCTGTCCAGCTTCTTTTTGAAGACTCTCTAAGCCAGGGGTAAGCAACCTTTTTGAGCTGGGGGCCGGGTTTCTGTCCCTCAAACAATTGGGGGTCCAAAGCACCAAAAATAAATAAATAAATAATTAAATAAATAATTTTTAAAAAATGTTTTAATTTTTTTTAAAATTATGCATGCACACTCTCTCAGCCCCAGAAAAGCCATGGCAAAACCCCTGTGGAGATTTTTCCAAGAAAACTCCAAGAACAAGTAATAACAACAATAATCAATATCATCATGGTGGGCGGCAGCGGCGGCGGCAGAACTGGCCTGGGGCTGGTCCAAAGGCCTTGGGGGCTGCATTCAGCCCCCAGGCCTTAGGTTGCCTACCCCTGCTCTAGGTAATTGGTTCCATTGTCAAATCACCCTAAATTCAAGAAGTTCCTTCTAATATTCAACTGAAACCTTTTGTTGTTTGTTGTTGTTATCCACCTTTGGGTTGATCTTGATCCATGCCAAGCCTGTAGATAACACATCTCCAAGATTCCCTGTTCTCCATTCATCTAGCATGCAGCCTTCCCTCCACCTTTCCTAGAATTATCATTTTTTCCAGTGAGTTGTGCCTTCTCACAATGTGACCAAATTACAACACCCTTAGTCTAGTCATCTTGGCTTCCAGAGAGATTTCTGATTTGATCTGTTCTAGCACCCATTTGTTTTTCTTGGCTGTCCATGCAATCTTTTCAGCAATCTTCTCCAGCACCACATTTCAAGAATTGATTTTCTTCCTATTGCCTTTCTTAATTGTCCAGCTGTCACATCCATACATGGCAATAAGGAATACAATGGCTAATACAATTCTAACTTTTGTACTCAGTTGTATATCTTTACATTTTAGGATTTAGGATGTTTTTTTCATAGCTGTCCTCCCTATTTTTAGTCTTCTTATGATTTCCCCATTCAGCCCCCATTCCAATCAATGTTTGAGAACTCTTTTACTATTGCTATTTCCCAATTTTCTAGGTTGAATTTGTGTAAACTCTCCATGGTCATTATCTTTGTTTTCTTTATGTTCAACAATAAGCCTGCTTTTGCACTTTCTTCCTTGATCTTCCTTGGTAGTTGATCTAGGTCTGTGATGTTTTCTGCTACTAGTATTATGTCATCTGCATACTTTAGATTGTTGATTTTCCTTCCTCCTATTTTCACTCCTCCTCCTCCTTCAAACCTGCTTTTCTTATAATATGTTCTGCATACAAGTTCAACAGGTAGGATGACAGGATGCAGTCTTGTCTGCTCCCTTTGCCAATTGGGAAGCATTCTGTTTCTCTGTCTTTCATTCTGACAGTAGCCTCTTGTCCTAAGTACAGATTTCTTTTCAGGACTATCAGATGTGTTGGCACTCCCATGTCTTTAAGGGTGTTCCATAACCTTTCATGATCTATGCAGTCAAAGTCTATAAAGCACATGATGAGTTTCTTTTGAAATTCCGTGATGCACTCAATTAGCCACTATATGTTTGGAATGTGGTCCCTAGTGTCTCTTCTTTTCCTAAGCCCCACTTGAACCTCTGGGATTTCTCTCTCCATGTATGGTTGGAGTCTATATTGCAGAATTTTGAACATAATTTTACTTGCACGTGATATTAGTGCTAGGATTCTGTAGTTACTGAAGTCTTTTGTGTCTCCTTTTTTGTGGAGGCTGTATGTTGAAAGTTTCCAATCTGCTGGCTCTCATTCCCCCCCCCCCCATATCTGTTGACATATGTTGATTAGCACTAGTTTTGATTCTGTCAGTGTGGATTGAAGCAATTTGATTGATATATCATCTGTTCCTGGTGATTTATTTTTCCCCATTTTCTAATTGCAGCTTCCACCTCTGTCTTTAGAATTTGTAATTCATCAACTGAAACCTGCCCACCATTAAATTAAAATCATTACATCTGTTCTACCCTCTGGAACAGCAGAGAACAAGCCTGCACCCTCCCCTCTCGGACAGCCCCTGAGGCATTTAAAGAGTCCAAATCAGGGGTCGGCAACCTTTTTTGCCGACAGGCCGGGGGGGAGAGATGGCAGTGGAGGTTGGCACGCATGCATGCACCCCCCTGCGGTCGCACACACACACACACGCGGTCGTGCCCACCGCCATTTTGAAAAAGAAAATGGTGGCGCACGCCCCCTGCATGCACATGTGCACAACAGCAGGGGCCCCCAGGAGGGCTCCCTCCGAGAGGCCCAGCACCACTGCGGGTGCCCCCCGGGAGGCTTCCCTCAGTGGTGACGGGCCTCTTAGAGGTCCAGAGCCACTATGAGTGCCCCCAGGAGGCTTGCCTCAGCGGCAACAGGCCTCCATGAGTCCCAGCGCCACCGCGGCTGCCCCCCAGGAGGCTTCCCTCAATGGCGACGGGCATCCATGAGGCCCAGCGCTGCTGTGGGTGCCCCCGGGGAGGCTTCCCTAGGTGGCAACAGGCCTCATCTGCGGCACTATTTTGGCCGCGTGTGCTGCGGCCGCCATTTTGCTTTCCAAAATGGTATCTGCGGCTCATTCACACATGCGTAGGAGTACTGCGCATGTGCAAATGAGTCTCAGCCACCATTTTGGAAAACAAAATGGTGGCGGTGTATGTGGTGGTGATGGTGGTGGGGGTCCGTGGGCCAGGTGCGGCCCGCGGGTCGTAGGTTGCTGACCCCTGGTCCAAATCATGTCACCTCTCAAACTTTTCTTCACCAAGCTCCAGCTCCTTCAACCTTTCCTTGTATTTTGTTTTCCATACTTTTTTCATTCTTGCTTTCCTCTAAACTCTCTCTAACATGTCTACATCATTCTTAAAATAAGGTGCATTCTCTCCAACCCTCTCATGCTGTTAGAGTAATTGGGGTTCAGATAGGAAAGATTTTTTTATATGTGGAATCCTTCTGTTTTTCTCATGTAAAGCCTTTGAAAAGCATGGTCATAAATACCTTTTGTATATCCAAGTAACTAGACCAGGGGTTGGCAACCTACGGCCCGCGGACTGGGTCTGGCCCCCCAAGGCCTTTGGACCAGCCCCCGCCAACCCCTGCCGCCACACACATTGCCGCCATGCCGCTGCTGTGTACATCGCAGCTGCCATTTTGTTTTCCAAAATGGCATCCGTGACTCGCTCGTGCATGCGCAGTACTCCGGAAATATTGCTCATGCATGAGCAAGCGTGTGCACGTGCAGTACTTCCGGTGTACTGTGCATGCGCACGCGCATGAGCGTGCTCGCCTCCATTTCCCCACCACCACCATCGGCCCACAGAAGACCAGGGGATCCCAGCCCCAGCCCCAGGTAAGGGGAACTTGCCGACCCCTGAACTAGACCAAGGGTCATTAGCTATATAAAGACTACCATCTAATCAATTACATTTATTCTCTTTATTCCAGTTTCCCTCTCTTTCAACTCCTCTCCTTCACTCATGCTTCACTTCTCTATCAACAAGATGGTGAGTTAAGAATGAAGCTATTATCTTTCTCTCATATTTTCATTCAGCAAACTAGGATGTAGGTTCTCAATGCATATGTAAATGTAAAGACCACTAGTAAACTTTTTCTAAGTTTGCAACCTGAAACTCCCTTCTGTGTTTATTTTTGAGTCAGTTATAGTTCAGGGATTGGCCCATGCATTTATCTGCCACTCTGCTGAAAGAAGGTTGATTCCTTGCAGTTTTAGCTTTGATATTTTCTCTCCAAAACATCCTGGGAAACTAATTACCAACAGTACTCCAGATGGGCCCAGCACAGAATATAGTAGGATTATTATTTTCCTTGATTTGGAAACCACACTTCCATTAATACAGGCTAAAATAGCATTCACCTTATTGGTTGTAGCATCACACTTCTGGCTCATGTTCAGCATATGATCAAAATAATCCCAAAGTCCTTTTTGCATGTAGTATTGTTGAACCATGTATACCCCCCCATCCTATACTTGTGCATTTGGCTTTTTGTGGTCTAAATGTCGAATTTTGCATTTGTTTTATTGAGTTTAATTTTATCTGTTTCTGCCCAATTTCCTAGTTTATCTAGTGCAGGGGTAGGCAACCTAAGGCCCGGGGGCAGGATGCAGCCCCCTGAGGCCTTTTGACCGGCCCCAAGCCTGTCCTGCTGCCGCCGCCACCCCCCGCTGCCGCCGCCACCCACCATGATGATATTGATTATTGTTGTTATTACTTGTTCTTGGGGTTTTCTTGGCAAAATCTCCACAGGGGTTTTGCCATGGTTTTCTGGGGCTGAGAGAGTGTGCATGCATATTTTTAAAAATTTTTAATTGTTTTTTTAAAAAATATTTATTTATTTATTTATTTATTTATGGTGCTTCGGCCCCCCAATTGTCTGAGGGACAGCAGCCCGGCCCCTGGCTCAAAAAGTTTGCCTACCCCTTATCTAGTGCCTTTTAAATTCTTATCTATCTTCTAATATCTTCCAATTTTGACTTTTCCAGAATTCACCATTCTCAGTGAAACTCTCCTTTTTAATTTCCTCTAATTAAAAAGGGGGATGTCTCCATTGCTCCTCAGTCTGTCGATTAGTTATAATTTCTCCTTTTTCTTTTATACTTAATATCAATTTCTTTTCCTGTGCTTTTCTCAGAGTATATGCTAACCATTTCCCAGGTCTGTTGGAATGCTCAAAAAACTTTTGTTTAGAGAGTTTTATTTTTTTTCCTCAATTTCTGAAGACATAATTATTTCTAGTTGTTTTTGAAGCATTTTGAGTTCTTGATTTACTTTTTTATCTCAAGGGAAGGTTTTCAATTCTTTTTCTTTTTTGCTAAAGGCCTCTTGAAGTCGCAATTCTCATTCCTTCTTTTTTTCCTTTTCTCAATTTCTTTTTGTAAAAAAAGCCTCACATATAAGCTTTGGATGCTTCCCAAACTATTTCCACTGGGGTGCCTTTGTCTAGATTTTTATTAAAGAAGTTTTTCATTGCCTTTTCCACCTCTTGAACTATTGCCCCTTCCAGAATTTTCTGTTTGCAAAATGTACTAGTACTGGATTATGATCTGAAATAATTTTTGGAAGTATTTCTATTTTTTTATTCTTCTATTTAAAGTTTTGGAAGTGAAAAACATGTCTAACATGGACCAAGATTGATGCCTATCTGAATAAAATGTAAGATCTTTTGTTATTGGGTGTTTAGTTCTCAAGATGTCTTCTAGGGTGAAGTTTTCCAAAAATTAAAAAAAAACCTTGGGTAACTTTCCTTGTTTGTTTTTACTTTTCGAATTTCTGTCTATCTCTGGGTCCATTACTCCATTCCAATCACCCAGCAGCATCAAATTATCAAATTCATGTTTTGAAACTAGTTCTTGAAGTTTTTTAAAGAATTTATGTTGACTTTCTAGGGGAGCATATATTCCAATCACTAAAATATTAATCTCTTGTAGCTTGATTTGTATCCCCAACATATGTCCTTCTTGATCTTTAAAGAGTTCTATCACTTGAAATTTTTGGTTTACATAAATTGCTACCCCTTTTTTCTTTTTCTTATTGCTAGATATAAAGACGTTGCCTAATTTAGTTTTTTAAAGAAATTTAATATCTTTATTTCTAACGTGAGTTTCTTATAAAGATATTATGTCCAATTTTTGTGAAAGACTTTCTTTTTTATGAATAGAATTCAGCCCTTTTATATTCCAGGTAATTACTTTTTCATTCATCTAACTAGACAGATCCCTCTTTTCAGAGTTGGCAGTAAGGTCGGTCTTAGATTTCAATCCCTTAATATAGTTTTGTCGCTTCTATCAGGTCTTCCTCTTGGTCTGAAATCTCACCTTCACTTGTATCTTCATTCTCTTTAGATTCCAATTGTCTGTATTCTTTTTGTTTTGCCAAAATTTGCCACTATTTTATCCAAGGCACACAGTATACCTGGGGATGGCTGCTCCATTGCCTGGAACTTTGATCTCCCAAAGATAAACTTATATTTGCAACTTCAAAGGGACAGCTCATAAGTTTAGTAGAAGAATGTTATAGTATTGAAGATCTCTGGCACTCCTTTCTTTTTTCTTTTAAAGTTCTTTCCTTTCTCACCTCAACATAAAAGCAGTTGCAGTAGCAGGAAGATGCTAATTTTCATCTATGGCAACAGCAGAAGTCCAAGAGAATGGCCTCTAAGCAATTGCTACACTACCCTCCTACTGGCCACAATCCTAATGCCATGAAGGAGCTGTTGACTACGCTATCAGCAGCTGCTGGAATGCGATTTTAAATCTAGATTGAACATTGAACAACTACCAAAGCATGGGATAGGGGTGATTAATACAGAAGAACTGTAAGAAAAGCACACACACAAAATAGGGAACTTGTAGCCTCACAACATTTTGATTATTTTATTTTTTTAATGAAGGGAAAATATACTCTATCACAAAAAGTACTCAGTGAAAAGGGGCTCTACTCAAGGGGAGGTGTGTATCCCTGGGTTAAACAAACTTTGATTCTATTAATAAAAATCCTGACTAGTTTATGTTAGAACACATCTTCAGTCTATGTAATCTTTTGAATGAACCATCCGTGTGAGACGATATGATAGGTCCTCTCTGCAGCAGATGGTACTGCATGTATACTGTCTTTGACCCTGAACCCTTTGACCACTTAGCTATCATGGATGAATAGAACTTTTACTCATAAGTTTGTCCAATTGCCCTCTTACGTTATCTAATTGGTGGCCAATCTTGTTTTAATCTATAAATTTGTAGTGATGAGTAAGTTTTGAATGTTCATTCTGAATTATGTGAAGAAGCACTTTGTTCTGTCTATCCTGAATTAACCTCCCAAGAGTTTTACTTGATTCCCCACTACCTCCATTTTTAAAATCCCAGACTTAAGGCTTATCTATTTTGTACATGGTGGGTACACTGTATTGAAACTGGTATATCCTAAGTTGAACAGGACTCCAGGACACTAATACCATGTCCCACATATTATGTACAAATACACCAAATATGGCAGCTGAAAAGGGAGAAAGGAAGGCAGTGATTGTGTGCCTTTAAGTCTGCAACCCTAAAGTGAACCTATCACAGGAATTTTTTAAAAAAATATTTGTTTGGAGGTTTGTCATTGCCTTCCTCAGCCGAGACAGTATGACTTGTCCAAGTGTGACTTGTCCAGTGAGTTTCCATGGCCAAGACAGAATTAAAACCCCGGTCTCGTAAAGAGAAAAGAAAGAAAATTGGATATCAGAGTGAGATAGGGGAAGGGAGACCTGCAACCTTCTTTAGCATTTAAGACAAATACTAAACACAAATAAATACAAATACATTAAGGACAGAGGAATTTTGATTCCCATAATTTTCCTATTTCTGGAATATAAGGAAGAATAAGGAAAGCATTAGCCAGTGGCTCATCATGGCAGCATCCAGGTGGATAAATAATAGTGTCCTGGTGGAAATTCTTCTAACACAAAAAACATCTTGGGAATTCTTAGATACAATGGCCACAAGGGGAGCTGGGGGTGTGGTGGGTTTGGGAGTGTGGCTCCCTTATATACATCTGCCATGTTCGTCCTCGTCCAGTCCTTTCCCTCTGCTCCACAGAGGTTCCCCTCCAGTCTATTATGGCTCATACTCTCTGCTGGTGCCTATAGCCTCTGGGTACTGAAGATAGAAAGAAAAAACAGAAGAGATCAGTAATTGCATATAGCGATCTTGTAAAATAGCCACATGTCTAGTCAGGTATGATGAGCAACAGTGACCTGTGGTGGTTTTGCTTTAAATAGGCAGAAAGCAACTCTAAGGAGTACCCCCATACCCTCTGGGGATTGACCCAGGCTGCTAAATTTGCTACCAAAATGGTTTTCTTGCTATCTTCCTTCAAAATGGCATTTTCCATTAAAATAAAGCACATGGAGAATGTGTCTTGTTTTAAAGGCCTGCGGGAGTCAGCTTTAAAGCAAGGTGTGTGCTCACCTTCATGTCACTTTTTTTGCCAGTGCACACTTTGGCTCTGTTGAATAGGGGGACAAAACTGAAAGGAGGGGCCAAGCAGCTCATAGGCTCTGACTGGATGCATGTGCATGAGCAGTGGACTAGGAAGAATTTTTGCTCAGAAGTCATTATTATTATTATTATTATTATTATTATTATTATTATTATCACAAATAGCTGTACAAAATGTGAGGCCACTGCTACCTGTTGCACTCCCCAGAAGCTGTAATTTGGAAATTTTGCATGTTGATTTTCCTGTTCTGATCACCGGAGGGTGCTCTGCCATTAAACAATGCAATTCTGCTCTGAGACATCAGTCCAGTTACCTGGCCCTCAGTTAGCTGCTGACCCTCAGCTTTAATGTTATTGTAGAGGAAAGAAAGAAAATGGTCTCTTTATCAACTTTAATTACACTATTAATGGTTTTACAAAACTGTCAGATTAATGTGTGCCTGCCCACTGTCCCTGACACTTACAATTAGAAGTTTATCACACGGGACAAATCCCGTGCAGAAAGTTTGACACACGGGACAAATCCCATGCTTTTGCGGGTTGTTTTTCACATCACATTCGGGGTTAACCCAATTAGAAAGTAGACAAAACCCACAACGGTGTTTGCGTGAAAGAGAAATAATGCAAAAATAACCCAAATGGAAAGGAAACAAAACCCATTCCCTTTTACATCCGGGAACTTTCAAATGTAAAAAGGACCGGGTTTTGGCGACTTTCCATTCAGATTAATGTCGCATTATTTCTCCTTTACACAAATACATCTGAAAAACAACCAGCAATTGCAGGTTTTTCAGATTTTTGAATCCTGTTTCTGCACAAGATTTAAGCAATTTGCCTCCATGTGAAAAGGTCCTTAGAAAGAGATTTTGAAGATTACTCCCCAGATGAAACAACTGAGGATTTATTTTATTTTTCAAGGGAATACCAAAAATTCAACAGGGGTGGCCAAAGTTGCCCTCATCTCCTCACAGAAGTTATAATAAACAGATCTCAGGGTCTGCACTCTCTTCTCCTGTCCCCAAGATTTTTTTGTTGGGGGGGGGATCATGAAAAAGTATGTGTACAAATATATTTCCTCATTTGTTAGACTTGATTTTTATTTGAATGGCATATTTTTGCCATAATAACATTGCCAGGACTTCTCTCCTGTTACACTGCAATGGTCACCTCTGGAACTCAGGCCTGGGTGCTGAAATCTCAGGGCTTGGGATAGCCCTCACCTGGCAAACCTACCGGCAGAGTAACTTTCCAAGCGGTAGATGCCATACAGCAGGGGTGAGTATAGTGCAGCCCCTGAACCCCATCTTTTTGACCCTGAAGCTCCTCACCTGTGTCCCAAAGCCCACAATCTCCCAGCATTTTTAAAAGGTTCAGTTTTTGGTTAATTTTTGCCCCCAAAACATATAGAAAGCCCCTCAATTGCATGAAAACATGTGAAATCACACTCTTCCAAGCCCTACAAGCTCCCCAGAATCCTGTATTGCCCACAATGCCTCCTTCTCTGCATTCCCTCTCAAAATGGCCACTATCTATTGCTATTTTGAGTGAACTGCAGAGGAAAGCAGAGGTATTTAGATTTGCTGTGGAGGAGAATGACTCATGGAGTACCTGGTGGAGAGGAACTCACCAGTTGCTCATCCTGGTGTACAGATTGGCATGAGGTACAAGACTCCATTTGCACAATTAAGGAGAAGATGGATTCCTACCTGATCCACCACAGCTTACCTGGCTGCATGGGTATCATCCTGCATAGCCCTTTCCCCATCAAATTTCTGTACACAGGCCTCACACACACTTTGTTGGTGCTGCCTACAGCCAGATCTGACAGCAACACACTGTGAATCTGAGGCGAGACACTGAGGAGGGTTGAAGGGCCCGCTTGCCGCCGGCATCGGATGCGGTAGCCAACAACATTGCCATCTGCAGGATCCCAGGAGGCCTTTACAGTGGTGGGGCTCATGTCTTCAAAGCGGAGGTGCTTTATTTTGGAGTATTCTAGTCAACAGACAAAGAAAGGGGGGAGTGAAAATGTCACATAGGTTATGTGTGGTGAGGTCAAGAGAAATGGCTTCATCTTTGCCTTGGTGCTCCATCCCTTCGTATTAGCAATGCCCTCTTGGAATTCACCCTTCTATCCCAGACACACAGCCCCCCCTTTTAAAAAGCCATCTGAGCCTGAAGAAGTTCCTTTTTTGGACTACAACTCCCTGGACTGCCCAGGTTTAAAAGCTGTAATCCAAAAAAGAAACTTTTCCCAAGCTCTTGAAGCAATATATAGAAAACACTTTCTGAAAGCATTAAGGACCCTGGAGGTTGATTAGAGGAAATCTGCTAAGGATAGGGGCCTATGCAAGCATCCAGTGATGGCAAACCTGGTCATCAGCTTGGATAGATGAGCATGTGCAAAATCCATTATATGGTGTATATTTGTATATTGAAACAAAGTGTGGGGGAAGTGTGGTCCACAGTCCTCATGCCATCAAAAACTCCACTTTTGAGAGTCCACTAAAGCCCTCTGAATTCCCAATTTTAATTTGTTTTGATTCAGCGTTTAGGCCAAAATTTAATTTAATTCATTTATTACAGCCATTAGGCCAGTATAAAATCGCACATGAAA
>CM034715.1:6179610-6190650 GCA_020142125.1 Phrynosoma platyrhinos | reverse complement strand
CTGGGCCCAGGACAGAACCCTGTGGCACCCCACTGGTCACTTCTCTCATAGGACTTTATGGTTTCCAGACCTGTCACCACTGTGGTCACCCTCCTCTGGTCACGGACCAGCTTGTCCATATCATTTTTGAATTGTAGTGCCCAGAACACAGTATTCCAGATGAGGCTTGATCAAAGCAGAATAGAGTGGCACTATTACTTCCCTTGAACTAGACACTATACTTCTATTGATCAGACTAGAATCACATCACCTTTTAAAGCTCCTGCATCACATTGTTGACACATGTTCAACCTGTGGTCTACTAGGACTCCTAGATCCCTTTCATGTATAGTCTTGTTAAGCCCAGTGTCCCCCATTCAATATCTGTGTTTCACTTTTTCTTTCTAAGTGAAGTACCTTAAATTTCTCAGGAAATGTATGCTACTGCCCCACCTCTTCTCTGCCAGTACACTTACAGAGGGCAGGAGAGGGCAGAAAAGGGTGTGGAGAGAGACAGTGAGGGCAAGGAAGAGAGGCAAGAGAACACCTCCTAAGAATAACAGTGGTAGGCTAGGCACTGACATTGCCTCAAAAAGTGGAAAGGTATCAGATTTGCACAGTTAAGTATATGCCAATATATGGCCAGATGAAAATTTGGCTATAATGGGTAGGATTCAAATGGAAATATAATGCCATTCTGATGGAGAAGGCTGTGTCCCAGTAACCACAGAGTGCCCACTTGCTTGTGAATTCTCAGTCATCTACTTCAAGACCTCTGGCTGTTTTCCTTTCATAGGACGTTATCACACAGGGAGTTGCGTGGAGAAAGTGGAAATAAACCGGATGAGCGGAAGACTTTAATTTACGGGATTTATCCTGTTCCGCCTCGTCTGATAACTACATTTGAATTTAAAAGGGGGTTAATTCGAACGAAAACCTGATCTTTTCATTTTTGGGAGGAAATGAAAAGATCAGGTTTTCGTTCGAATTAACCCCCTTTTAAATTTGAATTTAGTTACCAGACGAGGTCGAACAGGACAAATCCCATAAATTAAAGTCTTCCGCTCATCCGGTTTATTTCCACTTTCTTCCCACGACTCCCCATGAGAAATCTTTATCTATAAGGGCTGGACAACAGGATGGCTTTAAATAGGAAACTGACATTTCTAAAAACACACATTTACTATCTACTTGTCAGTGCCTTGATCTGCTACAGTACCCCAGTTATGGAATACTCTCCACTTAGAAGCCTGGTTGATGCACTTACTGATGTCATTTCAGTGCCTAGCAAAAACCTGACCATTTACTAAAGCTTTTAGGGCATAATTAATTTTGTCCAAATCTGCACATGAGTGATCTTTCAATTGTTTAAACCAGGGGTAGGCAACCTTTTTGAGCCGGGGGCCGGGTTGCTGTCCCTCAGATAATTGGCGGGCCGAAGCAAAAAAATAAAATAATAAAAATAATAAAAATAAAATAAAATAAATTTTAAAAATATGCATGCACACTCTCTCAGTCCCAGAAAAGCCATGATGGCAAAACCCCTGTGGAGATTTTGCCAAGAGAACCCCAAGAACAAGTAATAACAACAATAATCAATATCATCATGGTGGGGGGCGGCGGTGGCGGCAGGACCGGCCTGGGGCCGGTTCAAAGGCCTCGTGGGGCCGCATCCGGCCCCCGGGCCGCAGGTTGCCTACCCTTGGTTTAAACTGTCCTGTTGTAAGAGTTAAATTATTTAATATGTTTTAATAATTTAATAATTAAAAATTATTCTTGCTGTTTTAGTTGTTTTAACTTGTTCAGATTGATTTTATTGTAACCTTAAGATTTTCAGCTATAGGATGAGGATGACAATGACAATGATGATGACGATGAAGAAGAAGAAGAAGAAGAAGAACAGTGTCTCAGCACTAATCCACAAGGGATGGCAAATGGAAGGGTCTGTAACAGCCTTCTCCAGGTCTCTTCAGTTGCTTTGAACTGCACCTCCCTGGCCTAGACAGCAGGACTAGTGGGTATGGTTGACAGAAGTTATAGTTTGAAATATCTGGGTAGCCAAGTTGGAAAAAGATGCTTTGGAGCCTGTAACCATATGTTCCAATTACCTTGTTTTATCTTGGGACAAGCCTTGTTTATGACACCATTCTCTGGTAACTATCTCTAATTTCTGATTTATCCTGTGGACAGATAGTAGGGAATGCCTTTATTTTAACAGTGTGCCATCGGATTCAAGATTCAGCTTCCTCAGCTCTCCTGTTAAATATCTGCGTAGATTGAGTGTATACGGAGCTTGGGTGATTTAGATTTTGTACTACAATTCCCACAATCCCCTGGCAACACATGTTTTAGGAGTATAATGTATAAAGTATAATGTTGGGCTACAAAAAGTAACTTGGGCTGGGAGATCCTTGGGAATTCTTATCCGAAAAGAGAACTTCTGCTAGCCTCAAGGCATCTTGAAATGGTAGAGTCTCTCAGGCATTGTCTCGCATTGTTTCAAAGCTTCTGAAATTACAAGCAAAAGTGCATGTTCTTTCTGGCAGAATATAATTTTGGTGCAGCCTTAGAGAGAAGAAAGCTTTAAAAAATAATGCTAAGCAACCTTCTAAAAAAGAGAGGAATTTTTAAAAAAATAAAATAAAAACCATTCCCCAGATTAAAAGGGAGCCAAAAAAAAAAAAATTGCCAAGAAGTGGTGGAAAAGTTTCCCAGCCCCATAGTAACCCTCATGAATTTCCAAATTATTAGCAGATCCAGAACTGCAACTATAAGGCAATGCCCAGAGCAAATGTAATAAAGGAATGAGGAAGTGCACTGTGGGTAATGGACAGGCAGACTGCAAACTTTGTATGGGAAAATCTGAATTGGAGTAGCCTGAAATTCATTCTCTGAAGCTGAATTCTTGAGAGACAGTTGAGGACATAACTCAAGCCATAGATTACAGTCAGCATTCTGTATTCTACCATGGCAGGACAGGCCAAATGATGGGGCTCATACCTCTAGGATTGCCAAGTAAAAAAAAAAAAAGGAACAGGACTCTTGACCCTTTAAAGGAAAAAAACAACAACTAATTTCCCTCTTTTATGCAACCATTAAAGGGTTAGGAACCCTGTCCTTTATTTCACCTGGCAATCCATCCCGTGACACCTATGGATAGAATGGCCCTGTGTCTTCCTTTATATAATAATAATAATAATAATAATAATAATAATAATAATAATAATAATAATAATAAAATAATAATAAAATAATAATAATAATAATAATAATAATAATAATAATAATATGATTTATTTCTAGCCCACCTATTTCCAAAGGGAATCAAGGCAGGTTACAAGCATAAAAATAAAAGAATACAATAAGAAAACAATAATATAGAAACTGCATAAAAAGCAAATACATGGGGGGAGGGCTATTCTGGGAAGGCCTGTCGGAAGAGATCCATCTTAAGTGCCTTTTTAAAGTGATGGATCTCTACCAGCAGGTCATTCCATAACCTAGGGGTGGCAGTCAAGAAGGCCCTCTGGGTTACTGCAGCCAATCTAGATTTTTTAGGCTGCAGAAGATTTTTCCCAGAGGACCTTAGTGTGCAGGGTGGATTGTGTGGAAGAAGGTGCTCCCACAGGTAGTCAGGACCCTAGCCATGTAGGGCTTTAAAGGTTATGACCAACACAATTTACCCTTCTCATTCTCCATTTGAAGGCCTGTCCTGCCCAGTTCCATTTCAAAGATGAAGAGCCATAAGAAGTAAAATAAGAGCTTTGAGATGCCCATCCATAGTTTTGTGAATGTTAATACTGTAAGTCATGCTGATTATTTTTTTTTAAAAGAGAAAAACAGCAAATGGAATTGAATTATAGGTATGCCTCAGTTAATGAAGTACATATATTACTGGGCTTTAGTTCTTTAGCCGAAAATTTGGTACCAGAAAAAAAAAATAAGGATAGCTTCCCATACTATAAAAAAGAAAAATTATTTCAGCAAACTTTTAAATCAAAATTAATAACATGCATGTTAAATGAAACATCTAGAGAAGCCTTACAGAAATGAACTAAACCATTTGGAATCTTCTAAAAACCACTTAAAAACTTCTTCCCAAATACATCTACAAATGATTATTTTTCTTTCAACAAACTGTTTCTCTTATGATTTCCGTTTTAGCGATTACACCTATAGATCTATGCATTTTTAGAGATGGTAGGGCAACTGGCAAGGCAGGATGATCTGCTCTCCTCTTTTTTCTCTATTTTATGGCACACAGGAAGCAGTTGTTGTTGTAGTGTGGTAATCTACTAAACTGCCTCTTGTAGGCAGGCAGGCACGCACAGCAACGGTAGGACCAGTAGAGTAGAATCCCATTTCTTCCCTGCTCAGGCTTTATTGCATTGTTACTACAGACATGCTGCTGCAACGTGGCACCAAAAGTATTCCTCCAGCCCTCCTTCACCATCTTCCTAATAGCAGTGCTGTTAAAAATGTCTAGTTAGACAGAGGACAAGTAAGAAAAGGGCGGTGTAGGAGGGAATAACACTTTGTATAAATGAGCTTCTTTGTCAGAGGCTTTGGACCTTATCCCACGGGGCCAAAAGCAGCAAGAATCCACTAAGAATCAGGCGCTATAGCGCTATACATTCCCAGGTGATCACACAACGTCGCTCAGAATCGGCTAAGAATCAGGTGCTATAGCACTATAGTTTTCCGGGTGATCACACGACGTCGCTCAGAATCCGCTAAGAATCAGGCGCTATAGTTTTCCGGGTGATTACACGACGTCGCTCAGAATCCGCTAAGAATCAGGCGCTATAGCGCTATAGTTTTCTGTGTGATTACACGACGTCGCTCAGAATCCAACAAGAAACCGCTCGGAATGCAGGATCATTCGGGTTCTTTTGAATGTCGGTTTCAGCGGGCATTGCAATAGCGCTAGCTTATCCATAGCGCTATTATAGCGCTAGCGCCATATTTATACTAGCGCTATAGTACTGCAATGATGCTCATATCGCTTTCTTGCCACTTTTGAGAGCAGCGTGGGATAAGGTCCATAGTTAATTGAGGTGTGCTTATATTAGTATTAACAGTGACATTACCAGTGATGGCATCTCTCAGCTCCTTAGTAATGATGGTCAGGTCATCCACATCCACAAAATGGAGGTGCTTTTCAGGGGGCTGGCTGGCAGCAGCAGAAAGTTCCAAGTAGTTCCCTCGCCCAGTGCTCACAATGAAAATAGTGACCCCCATGTCCTTCAGTAGCTGCATGGGCTGGGAAATGTCATCTGTGGAGAAGCCATCAGTCACCCAAACCACCACTTTGGGCACATTGGCTCGGGCCCCGGCCTCATCTGTGAAGAGCTTCTCCCTAGCGAAGGAAAGGGCTTTGCCTGTGTTGGTGTCTCCCATCTTCTGTTGGATGCTGCGGACAGCATGCTGAACTGCCCCACTGGAAAGATAGCGGTCAAAGGGGAACTCCAGGCTGGGCATGCTACTGATGTGGACAATACCAGTCTGGACATCATGGGGGCCAAAAGTGAATGGGTGGAGAAGGTCAGCAATAAATTCTTTGACCCTGGAGAACTCGTAGAAAGAGACACTGCCAGAGCTGTCCAACAGGAAGAGAAGGTCCCCTTCTAAATCAGGAACAGAGGGCTGAGGACCTAGAACAGACATAGAAGAAAAAGAAGAAGCATTAATTGAATGGTTCCTTAATCCCTTCAGTTGCAAATTGTACTAAAAGGGGCCACTTTTGTTGGTCACAAAAGAGGTTTGGGACCCAGTGTGTACATTCTCAGCAGATAGGGGTGATGTTTTCATCCAGATAGGTGTGATGGAGGACCAGGTATAGATGTTGATTGCCAAGGGATGTGTGTGTATTTGTGTGAAAGGATGTAAGGATAGATGCAGGCTGCCTGGGGAAGTGGGGATGAGATGGAACAGATAAGCAGACAAGGGACCTTATCCCACGCTGCTCTCAAAAGTGGCAAGAAAGCGATATGAGCATCATTGCAGTACTATAGCGCTAGTATAAATATGGTGCTAGTGCTATAATAGCGCTATGGATAAGCTAGCGCTATTGCAATGCCAGCTGAAACCGACATTCAAAAGAACCCGAATGATGCTGCATTCCAAGCGGTTTCTTGTTGGATTCTGAGCGACGTCGTGTGATCACCCGGAAAACTATAGCGCTATAGCGCCTGATTCTTAGCGGATTCTGAGCGACGTCGTGTGATCACCCGGGAATGTATAGCGCTATAGCGCCTGATTCTTAGTGGATTCTTGCTGCTTTTGGCCCCATGGGATAAGGTCTAAGGACAGTGTGAAAGGGAGGAATTGGGAGGAAGAAGGAAAAGAGAACTGTTGGGTTAGAGGCAAAAAAGCAGTGACAGCAATTGGAAGAAGAAGAGGAGGGAAAGTTTGAGACTGAGATAAAGAAAGAGTGCTTGAGATCAATATCAACCCTGAACAGGAAAAGGAGTGTGGTGGAAAACAGGAGAAAAACTGAAGTCTGCTGTAGTCTGCTGTAAAGAGTGAGTGAGTGAGTGAGTGAGTTGTGGCACCACCAGCAATAGGGCCCCCTTCCTCACCCACAGCTAGGGTTGGTGTCATCCAGTGAGGTAACTCATGGTGACACCCTCCCATTGACGTCCTCCCATTTCACACCATACAGAATCTTTAGTAATGTTTTTTTGCACTCATGTTACTCATAAATCATAATTCCCATATGCCACTGAATGTAAGGCTAATAGTTGTGACATGAACAACTAGCAAAATTAAAAGTATACCTTCAAACTTACAATATCATAAAATGTATTTACATATACATAGTGAAGATTTGGTTAAAATGTGAACTTTTTAAAGAAAATTTAAAAAGAATATTTTTTTTTTAAAAAAACTTTTTTTTAAAAAAAATTAAAATTTTGAAATTTGAAATTTTAATTTTAAAAAATTCTACAGCCTCTCCTTTTTCCTCCCACTGAACTTCACCCCACTCCCACCATTCTCTTAAAGCATTTTAAAGGGAAGGAGGTGAATGCCACAGCCCGTTTCTGCTAAAAGGTAGGTGTTTGAGGAGAAATGGTATCACCCTCCCTCAGGTGTCGCCTGGTGCGGTCTGCATTACGGTGATGCCACTGGGGCAGGAACTTGTCTGCTAATGCACTCCATTATTGCCTGCACCCAGGATACTGCCACTGCTTCCATCCAGTACATCGCTGAAAAGAGAAAATTAGGAACTATACTTGTCCCTCCACATTTGCAGCTTTGACTTTTGCAGATTAGATTATTCATGGATTTTATTAATATGTTATCTCTAGGAATATCTAGGTCCTCCAGTGCAACTCTATGGTCAACTTTAACCAAAAGCCACACTGAAGGATGCAGAAATTCCTAGAGAGAAGACTCCACTAGGCATTTGTAGCTCCTCCAGTGCAATCCTGGTGGTACTGGTGGCGCAGTGGTTAAATGCCTATACTGCAACCATTCACTTGCAAACCATGAAGTTGCGAGTTCAATCCCAGCCAAAGGGCTCAGGCTTGACTCACCCCCTAAGCAGACGGCTTAGGGGCAGGAAAGGGGAGCTTACACATTGTAAACCGCTTAGGGAGTGCTTAAGTGCAGTGATAAGCGGTATAGAAATGTACTTGCTACTTGCTAATTCTGTGGTCAATGTCTGGCAGATGTTGACCACAGAGTTGCACTGGAAGACCTAGAGATTCCTAGAGAGATGTTTTCTCAGGTAAAAACATAGTGTTTTTGTTATTTGTGGTTTTCCCACTTCCATGGGGGTCCTGTGCTTCAACCCTAGCGAATGTGGAGGGACAAGTATACTCCCTTTGTGAACTGTGAATTGGAAGAGTTCAACTATTCTTATGCTTGGCATAAGGATCACAGAGATGTTGTGCTGAAACATTGTTGTTTTCTCCTTCTGAGCTGAAATTACAAATAAGTTTTGATGTAGCAGTTCTTATTGCTTTATTATCTTTTGTAGTTTCTGTTATCTTTTGATATTTATTAACTTGAATAAACACCACTGTTATTTAGACATCCAAGCTGAAGTTCCTGGCTTCCTGGGTGAAGGGGACTCAATTCAGAACTTAAATAATAATAATAATAATTAAAAACTCCTAGACAAAGAAATTAGTCCTAGGTGCTGCCCCAAGAGTAACAGGAATTTTAAGCATTTTAGAAGCATTTAGACAAGGATTTTTTTTAAAAAATATCTCAAATGTTCAGAGTTTCAAATGTTATCCCCAATACGTTACCAATGCTAAGGTCTCCATTGCACCCCAAATAACATGTTAATTAATAAGGAATGAGAGATGCAAGAAAGAGTGCAACAAGTCACTTTCCCAACACTTCTAACAAGTAACAATTAATTACTTTTCTGACAGTATAACTAGTGACGGTAACTTTCCAAGCTCTGCCTAAAATTAATGCAATGTTTTCTAACAGCTAGTGCAAAACTGCCTGCCAGTGCCAAATCCTTCTCTGCTGTATACATGACGGCAGTCAGATGACTGTTGGCAGCAGCTTCAGTCTTCGTTTGTTGCCTTCTTTAAAAACCAGGTCTCCTTCTTGCTCATCTGTCTTCCAACTCTGCAAATGCTACATATATGCTGCCCTTAAGCAACACATTCATTCCTCGTAGCATGTCTTCTTGTCAATGGATTTGATTCCCTCTTGAATGGGAATCCTTGTCACACCCATAATTACACATTGCCGCAAAGACTCATCCATTACACATAACCAAGCTGTGCTTTGCTTGGGAAGTTTTTGCACTGCAACTAAGGTATAACTGTGAGTTGAGCAGTCTGAGAGATTTTGGTTCTATATTTCAGTCTGCAGTAAACAGATGTAGAATTGAGCTGTACTTTGTACTCTATGCAGCTGTTGTTCTGAGGCCTACTCCGGAGTAGACAAGCATAGACTTGCACGTGGTGGTGGGAAAATGTCCCAATTAGTAAGAATTATACCTGATCTGGGTATAATTCTAGTATATAAGGGATGCGGTGGCTCAAGTGGTTAAGATGCTGACTGTGTTGATTGCAAGATTGGCAGGTTGGCCATTCAAGGCCCAGGTGCTGCATGATGGGGTGAGCACCTGTCACTAGCCCCAGCTTCTGCAAACCTGGCAGTTTGAAAGCATGCAAATGCAAGTAGATAAATAGGTACCACTTCGGTGGGAAGGTAACAGGATTCTGTGCAATCATGCTGGCCACATGATTACAGAGTATTCCTCAGACAATGCTGGCTCTTCATAGTAACAAAGATGAGCACTGCCTCCTACAGTCGGACTTGACCTGACAATCTTGTCAACGGGAAATACCTTTACCTTTTACCTTTTTATACCTGATCCCACCCACATTGGACTGGAATATGTCTCCTTCCTGGCCTATGCTATATAATGGAGTGAACTAAGGGGTCATGCAGAGCAGCAGCTTGAAGTGGCACTGTGTCCACTGAGACTGGGGCCTGACTCCAACCCTAGTCGCCCCCTAATCAGTGCAAGACCCTGGCAACCACACAGCTCAGTCCCACTCTGGGCTGCTGCCACAATCCCAAACGAGACACCGACAAAGAGTGGACTTTCCCCACTCCTTCTTGTGCCAGCTTTTCCTGGCTAGGCACACTCTGGGGGCTTGCATAATGTGCACATCCCACCCCCAAAGCAGCTGGAAGCCACTCATTCCTGCCTGTCTGTTTGGGGCCTACTTTGCAATATTTGTTCTACTGTTTTAAAATCAAAGTAGTATTTGTTATGTTGATTAGAGATATACTAGGAAAGGACCTCTTCTTATCCTAACGCTCTTATAGTGATCTTCTCCAGCCTTTATGCATGAAAGAACATTTATATTTGTACAAACCCAAGAGAAGAGGCAGCTTCTGTCATTCCAGAGCTTGGAAGATTATTTTCTGGATGACACTTACACATATCTACCTGTCATGGCCAGCATTCTGAAAGTTGTAATTTAAAAAAAACAACAACAATCAACCTTGTCGAAGATCTGTCCTAAAGTCTCAGCAACAGCACAACTGCTGGTATCAAGCTTACAAAGCATTGTGCTTAGTGGTAAAATGGATCTTGGCCTAAGTGCAGGTGGCTCTAGTGCCAAATTCCTTTTAAAGGCATAGTCAGTACAATAGATAAAATAAGGAGATTGGAAGACAGAGAGAAAAACAACAACAACGTTAGCACAGAGACGATAAAGCAGGGCTGAATTTATTTCAGCACTTCCTAGATTTCTCAATAGAGATACTTATTGTATCAGGTCAAGGTGTAGTGGCTTGAACATTGGACTAGGACTATGGAGACCAGGGCTTGAATCCCCACTTGGCTATGAAAACCTACTGGGTAATCATAGTCACACTCTCTCAGCCTCTGATGAGGCAAAGGTAAACAAAGCTTGCCAGGAAAACCAAGTAGAGTCAGCTTAGTTAATTCACAAACAACTTAGAATAGAACAGAATCTTTATTACAGTCCTAAGACATTATCACACGGGAAGTTGTGGGGAGAAAGTGGAAATAAACGGGATGAGTGGAAGACTTTAATTTATGGGATTTGTCCCGTTCCGCCTCGTCTGATAACTAAAACCTGATCTTTTCAAATCCTCAAAAATCCCAAAAATGAAAAGATCAGGTTTGCATTTGAATGAACCCCCTTTTAAATTCAAATTTAGTTATCAGACGAGGCGGAACGGGACAAATCCCGTAAATTAAAGACTTCCGCTCGTCCGGTTTATTTCCACTTTCTCTCCGCGACTCCCCGTGTGATAACGTCTCTAGACCAACAAAGGCTCATTCCCACTAGGATTTAAAGTGAATTGCTGATTGGGTTATATGTCTGTTGTTCCCACTTGAAACCAGTTCTGATCCTACTGTGCTTGGTTTCAGTTGTGATGAAGTGAGGCAAACACAAAAGAACCGCTCTTTCCTGACACTAGTTTTTGAGTGGTTCTTTTGAAAAGACCCGAATCCAAACCATGTTCAATAAGTGGGAACGACAGGTCTGATTCATGGGATGGGGAGGGCTGCACCAGCTCTTGCCAGCTTCTTTCAACCAGTCC
>CM034715.1:6068553-6082879 GCA_020142125.1 Phrynosoma platyrhinos | reverse complement strand
GTCACCATAAGTTGGAAAGACTTGAACAACAAACAGCATCAACAACAAATTTTTATCATGGTTATTGATAAAAATGGTTTTAAGTTAGTTTTTTAATATGTTTTAAATTACTTTTTAACTTTTGCACAATCCATTATTTTAACTGGTATTCTGTTTTTGCTCAGATTGTGAGCCCCATATTGGGAGAAAGATGAGGTATAAATTAAATAACAATGAAAGAAATTTCTTGGCTTGAGGAGGAATAGGATCTCTGGGGAAATGTGCTGTCTAACTCTTGTCCCTGATTTGCTAGCTTTCTATGTACAAGTTGTCTTAAAGAGCATTGTCGTGGAAGTCCTGGCCTGCTGTCTGATCTGAAACAACAATGAGCCTTGGGTAAAACTAGCTCATACTGCCAAGCTTCCATTGCTGATTTATTCTTTGGCGCTGGTCCTCTGCCTATTTCCTGTCATTCAGGCCTTCAGTTTCAAATGCCTTTCCATATTATAGCTTTTGAGGGAATTGCTATTGATTGATTGATTCCCTCCCCCCCCCCCCGCCTCACTGTTGCTGGAATGTGCAATTTTCTAATAACTCAGGGGCATGGGGAAGTGTATAATTCCATTTTTTTTAAAAACATTGGACTATACAGTTTTTTAATCACCATGGATTTCTCCCTAGTCATTCATCTCTGCTGAAGTGTGATGGAAATAACTAGCTGTCCGTTATCTTTCTTTCCCTCACCCCTGGTACCTGACATCAGCTGCTGTCTTCTCTGGGCTTAATACACTCATCTCAACAGACTCTTTCCTTTTTTTTGGATCTCCTCCCCTGGCAGGGTTTGCCAAGGCAGATATGATCAAGAATATCTGTATAGTTTCTTGTATAGTTCTGGATCAAGGCTCCTTAGAAGGATAGAATTTTTTTATTTAGGAGCAGTTCTGTCTTATATGGGGGTGGGAGGGTGGGGATTCCTGTGTTTGGCCATGCTTGGAGGAGGGAGGGAACAAGGCAGAAATCGGTGCTTCTCAACTCTTGGTCTGGATTTTCCTCCAGTGTGGACAAGCTGAGTGGGGATAGTGAGAATTGTTGTCTAAAACATCTGGACTGTGCCAGTTTGGAGAAAGACTGCTCCAAATAATGTTCCTAGCACAAGAAAACAGACATTTGTTAGGAACACATGAAACTGCCTGTTTCAGGTCACCCTATTGTATCCATTGAATAGCTCTGGCTGGCAGCAGTCTCTCTGGCATATGCAGCCTATCGTGGCCATTCTTTCTACCTCCACAGTCATGTGAAGTCTTTCCTGTTGCCAAATAATGGGGGGAGGGGGGAAGAAATGGAGAATCATGTCTCCATGTGGCCCCAGATGAGACAACAGTTGAACTAGGCACCTTCTGCATTCAGAACAGGAGCTCCATTACTGAGCAACGGGCCCCTACTTGCAAGAAATGTAATTTCCATTCCACATGTTTTCCCAAAAGATTAGGACACCAGATATGATGGTCTCTCCTATTTTTCATTAGCACAAACCTGTCACGTTATGCCATGTGGATGAAAGATATACAGCTATCCATTCTGGGAAGTAATGAGAATGGTAACAAGCTGAAGAAACAAGAACCACACATTCTTTCTTTCATTGCTCTCCTTTTGCTAACTATTACTCCCTTAGTCCCAGTGGTCCTCATTGCAAGCATGGACTGCTTGCCTTTCATTAACTTTGCAAGCCAGTTCTAAAGTTTTCTGTTCAATTGACTGCTTTTTAGCAATGTGGATATCAGTTTAGACTTGTGTAAGAAGGCCATTTTGATGCCAAGCTGGGGAATCCATGGTCCTCCATGTCTTAGCTAAATTCTAGTCTTAGCTAACATGATCCATGATGAGACATGGTATGAGTAGTTATTCATCAACATTTGGAAGGTCAAAGGTTCTCCATTGCGTTTCTAGTGTATATCTAACTGGGTGTAGCAGGTGACTGGCTCCATCTCCTGAGTTGCCTCACTCTGAACTGCCATGCTAAGTAAGCATCCCCAGCCACCATTTTGTACCTGGTTTGGGATGGTGTTTCACAGAGGTTTGAGTAAAAACATTAATAAAATTAATAACTCCACAAGACTGAAACATGCCCATTTTGGCTCTGTAGGACCCAGGACATGAAAGCTAGTATGGTGTTCTGGTTTAAATGTTAGACTAGAGCTCTGGGAGACCAGGGGTTGAATACCTGTTTAGCCACAGAAGGCCACTGGGTGACCTTGGGCAAGTAGCAGTCTCTCAGGCTCACAGGAAGATGGTGGCAACCTTGTCTGAAGAAATTTTGCCAAGAAAACCCTAGTGGAGGGTTTATACAAGTCATACTTGACTTGAAGGCATATAAGAACTACAGCAAGGAGACAGAACAAGTTCCCTGACAAAATTGATTCTGTCCTTGAAGTTTGGATATGACTGAGCACTCCAATAATGGCTCAAGGTCATGGAGCAAGTACACTTAAGAATGCAGAGGTAGGTGTACAGAATGGGGGAGTGTACAGAAAAGGTTTTGGCCTGGTTCTTGCAAAAATATCAATTGTAGCTTCCATGTTAATGAACACTGACTCCATTCTATGGAGGAATCAGGATTTAGTGAGGCCATGGCAGGGCCTTTGACTTGACTTGCTGTATTCCAAATAGCTTATTGCGACACAAGTGTTTTTGTTCTCAGTATGGACATGTCAGTGTGTGACTGTGTGACAGTGTGTGAACAGGACAAGCTAGTGAGCAAAGACAGAAGGTCTTGCAGCATTTGAGGGAGGTCTAAATGCATGCTCTGAATTCAACCCACATTAGACCTTGCTGTACTGCTTCCAGATCCCTACCCTAGAACATATGAATTGAACTTTGGGAGGATTATGTTTCAGAGTGTACACAAAAATATTCAGACTGAAGAACTTGAGAAACTACTTTAAAAGTAATTTGTCAACCCAGATAATGAAGAAATCAAAATAGTTAAACATTTCCCATACCTTGGATCAAACATTGATCAGAATGGTGACTGCAGTCCAGAAATCAGAAGAAGACTAGGAATGGGAAGGGCTGCTATGAAAGAACTAGACAAGATCCTAAATTATAAAGATATATAACTGAGAATTAAAGTTAGAATTGTCCAAGCCGCTATATTCCCCATCACCTTGGGGAGTAATGGCATCATAGTGCAGTGATTCCCAAACTTTGGTCCTCGAGGTGTTCTGGATTTCAACTCCCAGAAGCCCCAACCAACTTGACCAACAGTCAGGAATTCCTGGAGCTGAAGTTGAAAGCATCTGGAGGACCACTAATATAGTGTGTGACCTTCCTCTCTTTCTTCTGCCCTCTACCTTTCCTAACATTACTGTATTTTGTAATGAGTCTTCTCATGATATGGCCAAGGTATGATAGCTTCAGGGTGAGTTCAGGCTTGATCTGTTCAAGGACCCATTTGTTTGTTTCTTTGGCCATCAACAATATCCTCAGAACTCTTCTCCAGCACCACATCACAAATGAGATGATTTTCTTCTTAATTGGCTTTCTTCACTGTCCAGCTCTCACATCTATACATGGCAACGGGGTATATAATGGCTTAGACATTTCTGACTTTAATGCTCAGTTGTTTATCTTTACCCTTTAGGTTCTTACCTAGTTCTTTCATGACTGTCCTTTCTATTCCTAGCCTTCTGATTTCTGGACCAAAATCTCCATTCTATGAGACCTCCATGTCACCCTATCCTCAACTGACCTGTTCAGCTTCTGCAGACTCATGGCTGTGACTTCTCTAATTGAGGCTACTGCAGGCCTGAACTCTCCCTAGAATCAAAGATAACTAAACTGATGTTGTCATATTTAGGGAAAATCTAGACTCACTAGAAAAGACTATAATGCTCGGCAAAGTGGAAGGCAATAGGAAAAGAGAAATACAGTATTCCAGAGTCTTTTGAAACGCCTTAATAAGTTCCATTACGCAGTGCATGTTTGCTGTAAAATCCCTAGTGTCTCATCCTTTCCTGAACCCCACTTGGACATCTGGTAATTCTCACTCCATATATTGTAATAGAAATAACCAATATGTGAGCTATCAGCCCGCAGCAGCTTCAGTTACTGGCAGAGCTAAAGCAAGAGAGGGGACTGAAGTCACACAGATTTATTATTCCGGCAGTCCCAAAAGGAATTAGCATTCCAGAGTTTCAAACAGAAGAAAAATGGCTACATTTATACACCTCCAAACAAAGGGCCTAAGCAGACTGGCAGAAATAGTGCACATTAAATTGAGGCACTGCCCTGGCTCAGTGCTAGGGAATCATGGGAACTGTAATTTATTGTGGCACCAGAGCTCTCTCACAGAGAAGGCTCAATGTCCCAGAAAAAAATACAGTTCCCATGATTCCCTAGCACTGAGCCAGGGCAGTGCCTCAATTTAATGTGCACTATTTCTGGCAGTCTGCTTAGGCCCAAAGAAACCCAATTCTTACACTTCATTGGATATTTCAAACCTTAAACATATAGAATCTCAAGCAATAAGAGTAAGGATTTCAGAATACATTATAATCTACTTAATGCACTTTATCTCAGAAGATGGCACCATGGGCCCTTTTGCACAGAGTTTCTGTCTCCTATCAGTGATTTATTATGGCTGTTACATACCACTCTGGCATCTTAATGCAGCAGTCCTTCAAAAGGTCAGTCTGTCTCTAAGCATTTCTGGTGTTAAAACTTTCCAGCATTTCATTCCTTTTAGAGGCCTCAACTCCCAGAATCTTCTCCATGTGGCCACTTGGCATCTATTTTTCTCCATTTCTAACATGGATAGCTAAAATTATATTGATTATTGAAACATTTCTTCCCATTTCTGCAGTTCCTGGTGTTTCCTTTTTGGGGGATTGGAAACTGAGCATTTCCAGTCTGTGGGTTATTGTTTTGTTTTCCAAATTTTTTGACATATCTTAGTTAAAACTAGAGTAGATTCTGTTTGTAGCTTGGAACAGCTCTATTGATATGCCATCAGTACATGGTGATTTATTTCTCTCAAGTGTTCTGAGTACAGCTCTCACTTCATTTTTCAAAAATTGAGTTTGTTCTTCATTCTTTTTATATAGTTCTTAGATGTATTGCCTTTATTTCTTCTTGGCCATATAATGTGGTTTCCTGTTGGTCATACAGTTTCATTACTCTTGGCATAAAATTTCCCTTGATTTCTCGGACCTTGCTGAAGAGGTAATTTGTTCTTCCTTTTTTGTTACTCTTCCAAATTTTGCACTTGAGTTCCCACAGGGCCCACCTTGGATGTCCACTGATTGGGGATTATAGAGAATGCATGGCAACAATATCTGGAAGGCCATAGTTTCACCTATTTGTTCTATAGGCTTTAGTAGACCATCAGACTTCATTCTGAATAGACAAGTGTAGGGATTGTGCTATTGGTTACTCTTTCACACTTTTCATATATGATTTAAAATACAAAATTTCAATGCCAAATATTAATAATTTTTAATTTGGTTTTTATGGCATATTTATTGTTAGTTCCTTGGAGGATCTGCATTAATGAAAAAGTGGTATTAAAAATATCTTCACAGTAATAAGAGTTTTGAGTTGCAGTAAAAGCCTTAGTATGAATTGCTCCTTAACAGTTTCTCTTTTAAACAAGATGATTCAAAATCCAGTTGAAAGACATTTGTGACTATTCCTTCCTTAATTGTCTCCATGTAGTTTTAAAATAGATTTTTATCCTTGAATTGGTTGATATTTGATAAGGCTGACATATTGCTTAAATTAGGAGGAAATACGTTACCCTTTAAAATAAAACTGTGGCTGGCTATTCGATATTGAAGGGTGATTCCCCCCCCCCCATATGGCTCTAACTCATTTAGGCTTTATGGTCTCTTTGTGACTTTCCTCCTTCAATATTGTGTTGGAATTACAGCATTCTTGAGTGACCACAGAATAAAATATCAACCTTTCAGTGAGGATTTCCTCATACAGTGTTCTTTTCTTGCACAATATTGTGTCATTGTCATCACCCTCTCCCCCACCTTAAACAAGGGGAGAGAAACCTGTTCTTAAGATGCTGTAGGATTGCCCCATCAGCCCTTTTCAGAATAGCCACTCATGAGGACTGCTGGGATTTGCAGGATCTGGAGTGCCACAACTGGCCTTACACAATGCTTTTAAAACTTAGATTGCTTGCAGTTTCACATTCATTTGATTGAATAAACTAAAGAGATCAATCATCATCAGTCAATCAATTTTATTAATGCTTAAGCCAAAGGCCATACTCATGATTTATGTTTAAAACCAATCTTTGCACTAAAGAGAAAAGAAGGAAAAAAAAAGATTTCTCCTCTTTAGTGGCACTTTCTATTTTATACAGGGTAGACCTTAATGAATATGTTTCCAGTTATTACTTCTTTAACAGAAAATTGTATTCCAGAAGCAGAAATAACATGGTAAGCACAGATATAAGTTCCCACACCATAAAAAAGTAAGAAAAATTCAGCATGTTTAGCAAACCTTTTGACCAAAACTAACAGTACATGTGCAATGAAACAACCAGGTCAGATAAACCTTGCATAAATAAATAAAAACATTTTGATCCTTATAGAGGCTTCTTGAAAACTTGTTCCAAAATGCAGCCAACGGATTATTTTTCTTTCTCCATTCTCCACATTTCTCATGATTTCCATTTTAATTGCTAAACTGATAGATCAATGCCTTCTAACATGCTGGCGGTGAGGCAGGCTAATTTGTTCTCCCCCATTTTCTCTATTCTGCTGTTCCTTGCACACTCAGTAAGAGATTCTGGAGGCAGCTGCCATTTGCTTTGCCTATTGTAGGCAGGCACATGCAGTTGCAGTAGAAAGAGCTAGAGTAGAATCGTATTCATTTCTAATTCAATCTTTATTACATTGTTTACTGTAGATACCTTGTTGTAAGCTGGCATTGAAAGTCTGTATTTCTTCAGCCTTCCTTCATCATCCTCCCTGTGTCGATGCTATTAAAAAACTTCTGGCTAGATAGAGGATTAGGAAGGAAAGGTAGCTGGAAATACATAAGAACACTTTGTAAAAGGGAACTTCTTTGTTAGAGGCTTACAGTGGGCCCTTGGTATCCCCTGGGTTTGTTTCCAAGTCTCACCATGGATACCAAAATCTGTGGATGCTCAAGTCCCATTAAATACAATGGGATAGTAAAAATGCTGTCTCATATGGAAACAAGTCATTGATGCTTGAATCCATGGATAAAGAATCTGAGGATACAGAGGGCCAACTGTACTGCTTTCCTGGCCAGTCAGCCCATTATTTATTTTAGTGTTCCACCACCAAAGTACAGCCATAACTGCAACTGTTTGCAGAATGTCTGGCATCTCCATTTAAAAAGGTTCCAGTAGTAGGCTTTGAGATAGGCAGAGAATCTTATCAGATAGAGACACATTTTCATATTTTGTTTTTAATGGTATAGCATTTGCTGATGATAGCAAGCTTTTCTCAATTAACTGGCTGCTGAGGACAAACCTTTTTAGAGGTGTATGCTGTATTTCTATATCACTTTACTTTTAAAAGAGCCTTCAGTTTGTGTTTTAACATTAAATTTGCTGAATTGTGTTTTAACATCAGCTTAGTTTGTTTCTTTTTGATCATATTGTAAACTGCCTTGCATCCTAGTTTGGGGAGAAAGGTGGGATAGAAATCTAATCAATGAATGAATGAATTCTGTCCCGGTTGCCCTGCAGAGGGGCGGGATATTATTATTATTATTATTATTATTATTATTATTATTATTATTATTATTATTCATACCCTGCCTTCCTGCTGGCAAGGAGTTCAAAGCATAGTTACAAAAACGTAAAACAAAATTCAGCTAAAATCTTATGCTGTTGTTGTGTGTCTTCAAGTCATTTCCGACTTAACCATCACAAGGTTTTCTTGGCACAATTTCTTCAAAAGGGGTTTGCCTTTGCCTTCCTCTGAAGCTGAGAGAGTGTGACATGCCTAGGGTCACCCTGTAGTTTTCCATGGCTGAGCGGGGATTTGAATCCTGGTCTCCAGTGTCATAACCAAATGCTCAAGCCACCACACCATGCCAGCTCTCAAAATATTACATACAAAAGTTAAAAAAAAAAACTTAAGCAGACAAATGTATTGAAAGGGCATCTAAATCAAATAGTTTCAAACACATTTAAAATGTTACTAGGAAATAACAGAACAGCACATGACATCCAAAACATCTTTCTGCAGCCTAAATAGAAATAGTTGGTGGAAAGAGAGCAGTGAGGGGGACAACCGAACCTCACATGGGAGGGAGTTGCACAGCCTTGGAAGAGCCTCAGACAAGGCTGTCTCCTGGTGACGGTGGTGGGATCAAGATCTGGAGATCTGAAGTTTGGTCCTGCTGCTCATATAGAGAGATATGGACTTAGCAGGGATCCATTGGCCAGTTATATCTTGTATCATTCTTAGAGCAGTTTTTTTGCAGCTAGATTGATCCCTGAAATGCTCAAGTACTATACTACGTGCCTCATATCAGTTAAAAGGAGTTTGTAATCAGGGAAACGGTGCAGAACAAAACCTTATGGTATAATCATAGAATCACAGAGTTGGAAGAGACCACAAGGGCCATCCAGTCCAACCCCCCTGCGATGCAGGAACTCTCAATCAAAGCATAGCTGACAGATGGCCATCCAACCTCTGTTTAAAAACCTCCAAAGAAGGAGGCTCCACCATTGAACAGCCCTTACTGTCAGGGAGTTCCTCCTAATGTTTAGGTGGAATCTCTTGTATCCATCGTTCTGGGTTCTATTCTCTGGAGCAGCAGAAAACAATCCTGCTCCCTCCTCAATATGACACCCTTTCAAATACTTAAATAGGGCTATCATATCACTTTTTAACCACCTCTCCTTCAGGTGAAACATACCCAGTTTCCTAAGTCGTTCCTCATAGGGCATGCTTTCCAGACCCTTCACCATTTTAGTCGCCCTCCTTTGGACATGCTCCAATTTTTCGACATCCTTTTTGAATTGTGGTGCCCAGAACTGGACACAGGATTCCAGGTGGGGCCTGACCAGAGCAGAATAGAGTGGCACTATTATTAATGATTGTTAATATTATTAGTGATTGGTGCTGCCCTGCAGTTGGTAAGATCCTCCTAGTCTAGGTTCTCCAGTCAGCCTTCTCCCAAGAAACCCCCAGGGCAATCTTGGGATGGTTGCCATAAACTCTCAGCCTAATTTAATTCACTCCATTGTGATGAGAATAAAAGGATGAAAAGCTGCTATGTGCATTGCCTTGGACTGTTTCATTACATTATCCTAGGGATCTCATCATTGTACGCTTGTACTGATATTGCCATAATTGCATTAGGCAATGTGTGTTGTACTTTTTGGTAGTTGCCTTGAGCATGGCAACTATAAGTGCCCATGCTGGCTGGGGATCCTGGGAGCTTTGGTCCAGAAAGCAACTTTTCCTAGCTCTGAGTTCATTCCCCTGGTCAATGTAGGAAATTTAGAGCTAGAACATACCTAAGAAACAGCTGGCTTGCCTACATTTGCTTAAGAGCCTTGTATCTGTCTAGGTCAGACAATGAAAATCAGGTGCTCTTCAGATGCTGAGCGTTACAATTGCCATCAGTCACAGCCAGCATAATCCCTTTCCGAATTTTGGAAGGTACCAGGTTCCCTCCTTCTGCTTCAGTTAGTTGGTTCATTTCATATATGAAGGCCCAGGAAAAACAAACAGGAAAAACATGAGGGGCATTTTTTCCAGAAGCCTCCCCTCAAAAAAAATTGTACATCTTTATTGAATATAAAAATAATTTTAGAGCAATAACAAGTGTATTATTTTCTTTTAGAATGATGGATAATATGTTCAAGACGACATGCTCAAATATTTACTCTGCTTCCCCCTAAATGATTTTCAGATACAATGTAAGAAGAAGACTTTTATGTAAGATTGTATACAGTATAAATTCATAGCAAATCCTAATCTTTCCTTGTCCCTTTGTTTATTTTTTGGGAATGGGTGCTTTATATCTAGTTGACACTATGGAGAACTAGAGAATACAACATTATTTTCTTTATTTTTTCCCTTTATTTTACTGATGTTTTATATTAGATATTTCAGCATTCTGTATTTTCTTTATTTTTTCCCTTTATTTTACTGATGTTTTATATTAGATATTTCAGCATTCTGTATTAAATATTGTAACATTTTCTGGTGACAACAGGAGTTTCTTCTGTTTTTATTTTTTATTTTTTCATGTTCCTCATAAACTCGCAAACCTAAGAGGTTCCTTACAATTCAGGTGTTCTTTATGGTTAGTAACTTATAGTTCCATTCATAACAAAAAATTAAAATTTAAAAAGTAAATTCAGTTTGTAATTATTGTCTGTATAGGCTATACTTTTAAAATATGAAGCAAAATATTTTTTGTTAAACTGGAAGATATATAATACATAAAGCATATATAAAATAGTACTATGTTACTAAAGTACTACATCTTGAAAGTGTGTTAATACCTCACCAATAAAATCTGAAAATTTCCATTTTTTTTCCTTTCTTGAGTGAACCAATTTCTCCCGTATGATTTTTAACACCTATGCCTGATGAAGAAGCCAGTGCAGCTTCAAAAGCCTGTGATATATATTTTGTTTATTTTGGTTGGTCCAATAAAGGTATCACTGTTTTGTGGATTTGGGATTTGCTATATGGCCAACCCGTGGATATGTTTCTTGGGGGTCTGTGTTTATAGCATTGCTTCTCAGGGTTTCCAATGTGGGAGACCAGCAGTATTTCCTCCTCACCCACCCTAATGTACCAGGGACGAATAAAAATATTGCCCATTTGGCTACAGCAGGTTTTTTTTCCCCTTCCTTTTCTGGAAGTTCACCACAGGCTGACAGTGAATGGCTTACAGATTGGCACCAGTCCACGGACCATGCCTTTGAGGATCCGTGGCCCATGTGGAAATGGAGGTGTTGCGAAGAATGCATTCCCTCCGTGTGCTGTGGTTAATTGGTTCTTCATTATCCAAGCTCTCTTTTCACTAGTTCCCAAGACAGCCCAGATGTCACAAGAAATGTTCACATTATGGAGTAGCCGCCGATAACCTTTTAGGTTGTTATCTCAGAGGCTCTATTGTTCCATTGTGTGTTGTTGAAAGCCTCTATGGTGCATCCCTCGAAAAGCAAGGAGACAGAAACAAATGGGTGGGGAATGGCACTAAGGTGTCACTTTTAAAAGTTCTATGAGATTAGGCTAAAAGTAAAGGTAGTCCCTTGGCATGAATGTCTAGTCGTAACCAACTGTAGGGGGTTCGTCTCTGTTACAAAGCCGAAGAGCCAGCGTTGTCCGAGGACTACTCCGGTGGTCATGTGGCCAGCCTGACTGCACCAAACGCTGTTTACCTTCCCACCAAAGTGGTACCTATTTATCTACTTGCATTTCCTTGCTTTTGAACTGCTAGGTTGGCAGAAGGTGGGATTAGTGGCAAGAGCTTACCCCATCATGCAGCACCTAGGCCTCGAACTGCCAACTTTGTAATCTTCTAATTGTCAGAATTGGTGTCTTAACTACTAAGCCACCAAGAGTAAGCTATTAATAGTGAAATTCCTCATATTGTTTATATGTATCCCAGGACATTTCTGGCTGAGTCCTGACAAGTTTTATTTGTTTCATAATTTTATTTTTGGCACATGAAATATTAAAAGACACGAGGGGTGTGTGTGAGAGAGAGAACACATTTAAAGAGCAGTAGCTCGGTCACTCATTCTTCTCTTTAAAACAGAAATGGTCAAAGCAAACTGGAAAATTCAGCTGAGCATTTAAAAATACAGTTTAAGCATCCAGAGAAAAGGGTGAGCAAAGCGAGTGAGGCACTTCAACACAGCAAATAGAAAAGTGCTAGATATGAAACATTTCAGGGTCTCGCTCTCTGCAATGCTAGAAATTTGGGGAATGAAGGAAAATTTCATTTGGGATGGCAGAATTCTCAAGTGGAGGGGCAATGCCCTCATTTTGGCCCCCACTGTAGCTACATCCCTGCCCCAAATACCCTTTTTTCTGGCAAAAATGTAAAGTTAATTGCCTCTTTTAGAATTACTCTGAACTTTTAAACAGGACTCAGCTCCCTCCTCATTTAATATAAAAGTTGTTGTTGTTTTTCAAAGCCAGAAGAGGATTTCCAGCCACATCTGATTTTGTTATTTTATTCCCCACTTTTTTGTTTTACCTTTGCCTATCTGGGTCAGGAGTAGAAAATAAGCCCCTGGAACTCCCAAAGTTGCCCATTCCTCCTTGAAAAAGAATGCTGTTTTTTCTTATCTTTTGTACACGACTTTGAAAAGGAAAAGGAAAGGGGGGAAGGAAAGGGATGAAGGTGATGGAGTGATCTCATTCAAAGGAAGTAAGGACTGTTATTTCTACAACACTTGGGCACATTTGGGCTGGTTGAAATACATATGAGCTTGTGACATAACTGATTTTGACAGGCTTGATGGGGCTGACGAAAAGTGCCTTGTGATGACAGCTTTTCAGATTCGATTATTTTTGACAGCTTTGTGTCTGCTTCTGCCACCCCCAGTGAAACATATGGACTGAGGCAATGCAGGATTTCCCTTTCTGCTTGTCATCTGCTTTAGGAATGCAGAGCCTTTTCGGTGTGCAGGGCTTGGGCCCCCTGTTATTCCAGAACCAAGAAAGACATGAGAAGAAACTCAGTGCATTTGAAATAGAGTCTTGGAAGAGAGTTGTCCAGATGCCATGGACTTTTAAAAAGACAAATAAATGGGTCCAAGAACATATCAAGCCTGAACTCTCTCTAGAACCCAACATGACTAAACTGAGGCTGTCCTATTTTGGCCATATTGTGAGATGATGTGACTCAGTGGAAAAGATGATTGGGAAAGTGGAGAAGAGGGAGATGGCACTACAAGCGGATTGATTCTGTCAAGGAAGCCACAGCTCTCAGTTTGCAAGGCCTGAGCAGGGCAGAACTTGAAGGTCTCTCATTCAGATAGGGTCACCATAAATCAAAGTTGACTTGACAACAAATACCAACAACAGTACCCTTCTAGTGACACCCAGAGTCTCTTTGTCCTGCTCCTCCTTATTGTGAGTGAAGAAAAAAATGCAGAGAAGCAGCACTGTTGTCTACTCAGTTTGGTCTGTCTTTGTGGAAACTGCTGAGGATTGGGGCCAGAGATGGAGGGTGAGATCATTGTTGTGCTGTTGATGGCAGAGGGAAATTCACTTAGGGTATCAAGGTGCATAGTAAGATAAAGGGTTCAAACCATGCCGCCTTTGCTTTTTGCTTGCCAGAGAGGACATTCCAAAGGGCTCTGTGCTTGTGTGCCACCAATCAGGGTTCATAATTGGACAAAGGGGTCTGACAAGCGCTCGGTTGCTATTTAGAGCTACACATGGATATATGAACCCTTTCCAGGTGTTTTTGCTATTCAGAGATACATTGCTTCTGAATATGGAGGCTCTATGTCACATACCCTTCAACTCTTTCATGGGCGGTCATCCCACTTTCTCAGATCCTTTTCAAATGTCCCAGTTTCTCTCTCCTCCCATTTTCCTCTTCATCCTTGGCTTACTTTGATGCAAACTGAGTTCAAAGCACAAATGCTTGCACTCAACTCAGCAGGGAGGAGAGGCAAAGAGGAGGGTGACCCTTGTCCAGTAGCCTCAGGCAAAAGCAAACTGCTGCAGCCTTTCCTCGCTTGTGTGTGTTGTTCATCATTAATAACATTTTCCATATTGACTATATTGTGTTGTTGCCTGGCCACATAGGTCCTGGTATTCATCTGTGAAATCTTGGAGCATACACTGTCATAGCTAACAGGTGTTGATAGCTCTGTTCTCTTATCAAAGCTACTTTGACAGACCCACATACAGGTATTAATGGTTGTGCAAAGAAACTTTGTAAAGGTATTTGTTTTATTGCCAGGAAGTGTTATGTATGAACTCCAGGAAGTGATCTCTCTCTCTCTCAATCCCAAAAAATATGCAAGAGTAACTCTGTTGGCCATTTAGCAAATTCAAACAAAAATCCACCAAACAGTGATACCTTTATTGGCCAACTGAAATGCACAATATACTTGTTTCAAGCTTTCGAAGCTCCACTGGCTTCTTCATCAGGCAAGATGTTACAAACTAAACAGGAAAAAAAACAATTGGAAATATTAGTCAGATGCCTGCCTTTTGTTGTTTCTGTCCTTCATTAAGATGGTATGGGGAGGGTAAATTTTGCAGGCTGGCAAAAAATTTGCAGGTCTCAAATCCAGTCAGTCAATAGCTCTCTAAAATTGCTGGATCCTCAAGTTCATCTGAAGATTTCTTTTTTTTTT
>CM034715.1:6048058-6060624 GCA_020142125.1 Phrynosoma platyrhinos | reverse complement strand
TTGGAAGAGACCACAAGGGCCATCCAGTCCAACCCCCTGCCATGTAGAGAATCACAATCAAAGCATCCCCTACAGATGGCCACCCAGCCTCTGTTTTAAGACCTTCAAGGAAAGAGATGCCACCACATGCCAAGAGAATGTGTTCCACTGTCAAACAGCTCTTACTGTCAAGAAGTCCCTCCTAATATTAAGGTGGAATCTCTTTGTCTGTAGCTTGCATCCATTGTTCTGTGTTCTAGTCTCTAGAGCAGCAGAAAACAAGCTTGCTCCATCCTCAATATGACACCCCTTAGAATAGGACTACTCAAAGTGGTGGTCCATGGACAAGTGCACATCCATAAAGACTTTTCCTGTCAGTCTGCACAGAATTTCCTGGAAAGAAACTGTGATAGAGAGTGGACACAAATATGGTGTTAGCCCTGGCACATGGAGAAAAACATGCTGCCGGTCCCCCAACATCAGGTACTGTAACTTAAGAAGCACTGACTTGAAGATTGCCAGCATCTATTCCAGTGATTGGCAAGGTTTACTTACCTGGGGCCGGTCGCTGGTCCCCAGGTCTTCCGCCGGGCCGGGGGGGGGGGGGGAAATGGCGGCCAAAATGGCGGCCGCGACTCGTTTGCACATGTGCAGTACTCCTGGATGTAAGCTCCAGGAAAAGAGATTCCACTTCAACTTTAAGGGGAACTTTCTGGCTGTAAGGGCTGTTCGACAGTGGAACACACTCCCTCGGAGATTGTGGTGGAGTCTCCTTCCTTGGAGGTCTTTAAGCAGAGGCTGGATGGCCATCTGTCAGGGATGCTTTGATTGGGAGTTCCTGCATGGCAGGGGGTTGGACTGGATGGCCCTTGTGGTCTCTTCCAACTCTATAATTCTATGATTCTATGACATTCAAAAAGCACTGTGACTGTGGGGAAAATGAAACTACCTCACTGCAGAAAGAGCAGAGCATGGATTCTTGTTACCACACACACCCCATTGACTCTGGCAAGCCAGTTCAGCTAGGGTAGAATTCTACTCTTTCCCAGGTTAAGTTTTACAGTCTTGCATACTGCTAATACTCTGCTACAACTCAGCATCGAAAATCTGTTTTTCCAGCCCTTATTCCCCATTCTTTTAATGCTATGTTGTTTTAAAAAAAAAAACCCTTTGAGTTAGAGTACAAAGAGGAGAAAGGGAGGTTGCAGAGGCATAATAAGACTGTTAAAAGAAGCTTTTTTTGTCGGAGGCTTTGTTAACTGAGATGTGCCTGTAGTTTATAAAAGTGATCCTTTGAGATAACCGTTATGCTTTGTCTCATGATCTTTTAAACATTTATATGTAATATATTTCATTTACTTAAATGAGAGGAGGTCCCCCTCCTTCTCACATAAGGGAAGAAACAGCTAAAAAAAAAATGCCAAGGCATGGAAAGAAGAAGAAATAAACCTCTTAAGCCAGAAGCCTCCATTATTTGGCTTGCTTTGCTGGCCCAAGGTTTGATCTGATTTACCGGTAATTATTATATATTTAAGAACCTGCCCTTCTCCCACTCTACAGTTAAAGCAATGGCCTAAATTCTATTGCTAATTTCAACTAGAGTAGATCTGTTGAATCAGTGGGATTTGCTCAGGCCAATTTGTGATACAGAAGTTTTTTTAAAAAATAAAATAAAATGAGCGATCATATAAAAATATTTAAAACAGTTTAAGGTACATTCATATAAAAGATAAGATACACCTAATTCTAAGAGCCTTCTACCCCACCCATTTTGCAACTGAAGTTCTGTTAAAATAAATAAGGGCTTGCCTGCTAGAGATAAGAAATCAAAGAGGGGACAAATACAACCTCCCCTATTCGGGGCAGCCACTGAGAAGATCTTTCCTTGTGTCCTCACCAAGCCTAGCTATGATGCTAGTGGGACAGACAGAAAGCCATTCCCCAGTCTCCTAGGGCAATATTTCACAAGTATGGACCCAAGCCCTTTGAATTCTGCCTAGAAAATGGACCAGTAACCAGTGATCTTTGCAGATTGATATGAACACATCTGCATATCCTGAACAAATGTGTAGCTCTGCATGAAATTAATTTTTGTGTTTGGAACATCTCCAGATTTAGTGAAGCAATTTGAGGATTAAAAATGCTTTTATATTGTGTGTAAAAATGCATTTTAAAAAAAGATAAAATAGGCTTAGTATTCGAACATAGGGCTATGTGATACTGAGAGTTGCAGTCCAGCAACATTTGGAGGGCTACATCATTCCCATTCATGACCTATATCAGGGGTGGGGAAAGTGTGACTCATGGGTTCCATAAAACTCCAGGATCATTTTGGGAGAAAGGCAGGATATCAGTAAAATAAATAAATAAACTGTATGACCCCCCCCCTCCAAAGTCACTATATTTGTTTGTTTGTTTACCCTCAGATGCCCCCCAACACCACCAAGGATGTGTGTGAGACAATTTTGTCACGTTTTTGGATCTGGCTAAGCCATTTTGGGCTTCAGAAATTCCTCTTTTCCCAACTGGAAGTGACCTGGAAGTTCTAATTTATTTCCTGTTGAGCCTAAAATGGCCCAAAGAGGGCTAGAATTGGATGACAGTACCCCCTTGTGCCTAGGAGACACGGGGAGGGGAGAGGCATTTGCAGCCAAATTAATGATGGGTTTGCCATATTGACATGAGTGTTGTTTTGTTTTAAAGAGTTTTAAATTTTAGTAAAGCAATGTTTTTAAACTTTGTATTTTTAATGTTTCATACTGTTTTAACGCAGACTGTTTTAAATTTTGTTAGCCACCTTGTGTCCCTGTACTGAGAGAAAGGTGGGATGATGATGACAATGATGATGATGATGATAATATACTGTATATACTTGACTATAAGTCAACCTCATGTATAAGTCGAGGACAGGTTTTTGGGGCCAAAATTGTGGATTTTCATATGACCCGTGGATAAGTTGATGCTATAACCTAAGGCATATAGCAAAGGATCTTTATAAAGGATGAAGCAAAGTAAAGCAACATTAAAGAACTTACAAAATTCACAACAGACATAACTCTTTGTGCTCACACTAAAGCAGGGGTCGGCAAACTACGGCCCAGTGGCCGCCATTTTGTTTTCTAAAATGGCAGTCACGGCTGGTTTGCGCATGCACAGGAGTACTGCCCATGCGCAAACGAGTCGCGGCCACCATTTTAGAAAACAAAATGATGGCCGCGATGCGTGTGGTGGTGGGGGCCGCGCGCGTGAGTGCGAGCACCGCCATTTCCCCCCCACACTATCAGCCCGCGGGAAACCCGGGTATGCCCGGACCAGCCCCAGGTAAGGGGAACTTGCTGACCCTTGCACTAAAGTCTGGATGAATGAGAGAGTAGAGAGGTGGTAGAGGTTCCAGGACAGATTATACTCTTGACCAGGGGTAGGCAACCTTTCCCCTTTAAGGGCCGAGGGACTTCAGCTCCCAGAAGCCTCAGCCATGTTGGCTAATAGTCCCATGTTGGCCAATAGCTCCTGGCATTCTGGGAGCTGAAGTCCCTCGGCCCTTAAAGGGGAAAGATTGCCTTCCCCTGCTCTTGACTTTCACCAGGAGATGGTTCTTTCTTTTAAATAAGAGTTAACATACAGTATTTACATTGACCCATGGATAAGTCTCCTTAGATTTTTTGGGTCAATTTTTTGACCTACATTTCTAGACTTATACATGAGTATATACAGTAACCTTCCAAGGTCCCCTGCAGGAGCAGTGTGTCCCCACCCCTGGTCTGGTTTATCTCCCATTCAGCTCTTGGATTTTCCAATATGCTTTGCAGTACTTTACATAAAGTAAAAAAATATCACCCTATTCAGTTTTCATCCATATACACTAGGAGCACTGGTAGTTTGTAAAGGTTAAAAATGACACAAACCAGACATTACAATGACGTAGGCATGTGGCCATTGCAGAACCCAGCTTTAGACTATTTCCATCAAGTGTAAAGATCCAGAAGGCAGAGTGTGGGACTAATATAAGTAACCCTGTTGGTTCTGCTGGACCTCTTAGCGGCTTTTGATCCCATCAACCATGGTATCCTTCTGAGTTGCCTCTCTGGGATGGGGTTTGGAGGTACTGTACTACAGTGGATCTGTTCTTTCTTGGAGGGGCACTCTCAGAGGGTAATGCTGAGGGATTCCTGCTTGACTCCTTGGCCACAGGTCTGCGGTGTCCTTCAGGGTTCATGGTTGTCTTCTGTGCTATTTAACATCTACATGAAAACGCTGGGAGAGGTTGTCTATAGTTTTGAAGTAAGGTGTCACAGTATGCTGATGATACCCTGCTCTATCCCTCCTTTCCACCTAAAGAGAAGGAAGCTAGTCCTAAATTGGTGTCTGGCAGCTGTGATGTGTGCAAACAAATTGAATGCTTAATCCAGACAAGATGGAGGCACTCCTGGTCAGATGAAGGACAATTCTGGGAATAAGGATTCAGTGTTGGAGTAATTGTGGCTTTAACAATAGAAAAATATTTTGATTTTCCTTTAAAAAATCAGATAGATGCTGGGAAAGTATATTTATGTGCAAACATAGGACAGTCTCTGAATGTGCCGATTATTGACATTGTGGCTATGAAAGCTTTGCTCTCAGTGCATCTCCTGCTTGTGAATAAAGTTTAGGGATAGCACTGGTAGTTGGCATTGCTGACTACCTGCTGAGCCATATTATCCAGTAGAGGCCTGCTGCTTTGCTGGAGGGGTCTGTTTTCCTGATTTCACAAAGGTGTGACTGGAGGGAAGATCAAGGAGCGTCTGTTTCCACCAATTTGGACTCCCTCTTTGGGTAGTGGTAAAGAGGGAGAATAAATGGGCAGTGTTGACCATGACTACCTCCCTGCATGCCCCACTTGAAACAGGCATTGATAAGTTCTTTTCCCTGAACTAGGACTGTGGGGGACCTTGTTTGGCAATCACAGAACCCTAGAGTTGGAAAAGATCTCAAGGGCCATCCACTCCAATCCCATTCTGCCATGCAGGAACACAGACTCAAAGCACTTCCGACAGATAGCCATTTAGCCTCTGTTTAAAAACCTGCAAAGAAGGAGACTCTACCACTCTCAGAGGGAGTGTGTTCCACTGTCAAACAGTTATTACTGTCAGGAAGTTCCTCCTAATGTTTAGGTGGAACCTCTTTTCCTGTAGTTTGCATCCATTGCTCCATGTCCTAGTCTCTGGCGCAGCAGAAAACAAGCTTGCTCCGTCCTCAGCATGACACTCCTTCAAATGCTTAAACAGGGCTATCATATCACCTCTTAGCCTTTTCTTCCTCAGGCTAAACATACAAAGCTCCCTAAGTCTCTCCTCATAGGGCATGGTTTCCAGACCCTTCACCATTTTGATAGCCCTCCTTTGTACACACTCCAGCTTCTCAACATTGTTTTTGAATTGTGGTTCCCAGAAGTGGGCACAGTATTCCAGGTGAGGCCTGACCAAAGCAGAATAGAGTGGCACTATTACTTCCCTTGATCTCTAGATACTATACTTCTATTGATGCAGCCTTATTACTGCATTACTATTGATCCGTCTTATTACTACTCTTGCTGCTTTTAAAAAAGCAGTAAAGACGAACCTCTTCCGGCAGGCCTTCCCGGAATAACTGTTGTCTGTTGGGAGATGAGTTTTTATTTGATTTTATTATTCCAATTCCTTGTTTTTTGTTTTGTCTATTGTTGTATTCTATTGTTGTATTTTAACTTTTTTTTTCTAGTTTAATTCTGTTTTAAGGGGATGGGAAGGGTGGGATTATGGGACGAGAGATGTTTTAACTTGTCAGTTTTAATATGTTGTAACCCGCCCCGATTGCTCTGCAGAGGGGCGGGCTATAAATAAATTTTATTATTATTATTATTATTATTATTATTATTATTATTATTATTATTATTAGAATTGTACTGGCTATTTTAGCTGCCACATCACACTGTTGACTCATGTTCAACTTGTGGTCTGCTAGGACTCCTAGATCCCTTTCACATTTAGTCTTGTTAACCCAGGTGTCCCCTATCCTATATCTATGCATTTCACTTTTTCTGCCTAAGCACAGCATCTTTCACTTCTCCCTGTTGAATTTCATTTTGTTCGTTTTGGCCCAGCTTTCTAATCTACTAAGGTCATTTTGAATTTTGATCCTCTCCTCTGGCATATTAGCTACTCCTCCTAATTTGGTGTCAACTGCAAATTTGATAAGCATGCCATCTATTATTTCATTGAAGTCATTGATAAAAATGTTGAATAGCACTGGGCCCATGACGGAACCCTGTGGCACCCCACCGGTCACTTCTCTCCAGGAGAAAGAAGAGGAGCCATTGTTGAGCACCCTTTGGGTTCGGCCAGTCAACCAATTACTAATCCACCTAACAGTCACATTGTCTAGTTCACATTGTACTAGCTTTGTTACAAGAATCGCATGGGAGACCTTGTCACAAGCCTTACTGAAACTAAGATATACTACTTAGATACATGTCTATCTAAACCTGTCTCTCTCTGGATCTGAGGAAGTGAATTGTATTCCATGAATGTGTTCGTGCTACAATCAATCTGTTAGTCTTAAAGGTGATACACAACTCTTTTGTTGTTTTGCAGCTGAAGGAGATTAGCAGGGCTGCTACCCCTTTGAGAACAGAGCGATAACAACAAGCCCTTTTCTATCCACTGAACAGTCCAGAAAATGATGGGAGTTGCATCTCAATGAACCTTGTAAAACCTGAATTGTGGTTGGGGACAACTGGGAGCAATTAGCAGTTTCCTTCAAGCTGTGTGTTTGGGACAAATCCCCTGTGAGACAGCCTCTGGATCCGCAAAAGATTACAGATACCATCTTTTCAGGGATGGTCTTTTAAACTGGTTGTTTTTACAGCTGCTAGCTGTAGGCTTTGGAAAATTGCTGCTGCTTACATCATATGTGAATATTTTGTTGAAAGGAGCTTGATGGTTTCAAACTCACTTGCTTTCACCAAGCCTGTACATACAGCTCTTAAAAGAGTAGAGCTCCTATATTGTTATTTATTGCATTTATGACCTGTTTTTTCCCCAGTGGATTTATCACAGGATACCTGGCTCTCTTCATCACTCTGTCCTCACAACAATCCTTTGAAGTAGGGCAGAGGGAAAAAGTATGACTGTCGGAAGATCAGCCAGTGCATTTCTTGGCTCCCATGTTCCAGTCCACCATTCTAGCTGCTTTTTCTCTTTTGGGTATAGAGAGAAAAATCATTATATGCCCAAGATCTCCTGTAGTGGAAGAATGCTGCATGTGTCAATCATGTGACAAACCTGGGCATCTGCATTTCCCACCCTGAGAGGTAGAACAGATGTTGAACAGGGAGAGGGTCTGGGCACACCCCCGCCTGCCGCACACCATGCCGACAAAACGGGGGGGGGGGGGGCATGCAGTTCTGCCTTGGTGCTGCCATTTCGTTCTCATGGAGGATGAAGTGGCGGCACCAAGATGGGGGGAGCCAACTGGGTGTCACCCCTCTTCTGAAGTGTTACTCAGTGTGGGCTGCACCACCCTAGCAATGCTACTAAACAAAATGGTGGGTCAGGGTGACCAGATGTCCTCACTGCAGAGAAGGACAAGGCACCATGAAATGTAGGACGTTCGAGAAAAATATGGAACATGACCAAATAAAAGCTAAAAACACTCACATAAATATAAATGCATGCTTCTTAGCCATGCTCAAAATGGAAGATGTTTGGGAATTCCTCCTAGACAGAGGGCTGAAATGGAGAGGACATGTTCAGGAATAGGAAGATGTCTGGTCACCCTGGTCAGGGTAGGTGAATCCGTATGCAAAATGGCAGATCAAGAGGTAGAGCCTGTCATCTGATTTCTGTATGAGCTACACAGTTTGGAGATGCTGATTTTCCTCTGACAGAGTAAAGGCATTTTATTGCTGCTCTTAAATACTTACAGGCCAGGAAATGAGTATGTATATGTGCCTTCAAGTTGTCTGTCAACCTATGGCAATCGCATGAATTTCATAGGGTTGTCTTAGGCAAGGAAGAGTTGTTTTTGCCAGTTCCTTCCTCTGAAATACAGCCAACAGCACCTAGTATCCATTGGCTGGCACTGCTTAGGATTTGGTGTTCTAGGGTATTTAGACCCTGGCATAGTGGTTTGAGCATAGGGCTTGGATTCTGGAGATTGAGGTTCGACTCTGCTCAGCCATGAAAACCCACTGGGTGACCTTGGGTCACACACTTGCATCCCCAGAAAACCCAGTTAGGAGTGTCCCTAATATTTCTCTGTGCTTACATTCAAGAAACTGGCCTTCTTGAAGTCCAGAGTATGTGCCTTACTATGTTCAGCTTCTTTCCTCTGTATAATAAATTCCAATTATATAAGAGCTTAGCACTAAAATATGCTACTATAGATGGCAGTCAATGAATCAGAAACCTACTAGGACTGGCAGAACCATTAGGAAGAACTTCCTGTCAGTAAGAGCTGTTCAGCAGTGGAATATGCTGCCTTGGAGAGAGGAGTCTCCTTCTTTGGAGGGTTTTGAACAGAGGCTGGACAGACATCTGTCAAAGATGTTTTGATTGTGAGTTCCTGCATGGCAGAATAGGGTTGGATTTGATGGCCCTTGGGATCTCTTCCAGCTCTATGGTTTTATGGGTGCATTTTGCTGGCAGCAGTTCACATCATTATGCAGGCAAAGAGATGAGAACACCAATAACCTGTGTCAAATGCTTGTACTTTTAATCTATTTTATCTATTGCACTTAAATTTCCCATAGTTGATACAAATTCCTGATGTTTTCCCCTTCTTCTTTCCTCCCAGGGTGGTAAAGGAAGAGATCTCCGATGATAATGCAAAGCTGCCATGCTTCAATGGACGCGTTGTTTCCTGGGTATGTATCACTTCTTTTCATTTGGCTTGCATATAGTCAGAGATGTTCTGAGACTGGGCACAAGGCATTGCCCAGACTCATGTGGTTCAGTCTTTTGTTTTGATCCCTGAGCAGTTTGGTCAAAACAACCTCTCCTACCACGTGCTTCAGCTCCCTTCCTGCCTCTCACACACAGTGAGATACAGCTTTCTTTTCCATGTTTAATGAACACCCATTGAAATGAAGAGCTTCAGTTTGCATTATAAATTTTATTCCCAGCATTCAGCTGGTGAAACCTAAAGCTTTAATCTAGACATCTCCATAGTAGACTACATGCCTTGCATGTGGATAGTTCATTTGTTGGCATCTCTAGGTACAGCTGAGGAAGACTTGTATGAAATTTTAAAAATCACCTAATGGGTGAGTAGAATGGTAAATCTTTCCTAGGGTTTAGTTTGAACTTCCAAGGAGTTACTCAAGGTGCCAAACGTATTTTGGAGATAGGGATCAGACCCAGGCTAGTACTTTTAAAGTTAAGACTAAAATCTGGAGCAGGTTTCCAGCTCCACTGATTGCCTCTCAGTGTCCGCGATACCAAGTTGAGTGGACCAGTGAGCTGTCTTGTTATAAGATGGTTTCTTTTGTTAAATGCCTGTACTACAGCCACTCACTCATAGACCACAAGGTTGCGAGTTCAATACTAGCCAAGGCTCAGGTTTGACTCAGGCCTGAATCCTTCCGAGGTCGCTAAAATGAGTACCCAGCTGTTGGGAGGCAATGACCTTACAGTTGTAAACCACTTAGACACTCCATAGTGCAGTATGAAGCGGTATATAAGTGAAGCTGCTTTGCTTTTGCTTTGCTTCTTATTTTATTTATTTATCTATTTATTCATAGTATCTATACTGGTCTTCACCCACAAAGGATCTCAGAGCTGATTGCTAATTGGACAGTTCCCTGCCCTCAGGCTTACAATCTAAAAAGACATGACACAAAAGAGAAGGGAATGGTAGTGGGGAAGGGGATCAACTGCAACACATACTGCTGGTTCTTCTCTCTCTCCAACAACAGGATGGTAGCAGTTGGAATGGAGAAAGAGCCTTTCATTTGTTTCTGAGGCTGAGCATGGTGGAGCAGTGCCTGCCTCTTCTTCTTTCCCTCTGAGTCCAGGCTGGTAGCAGTTAAGATGGAGGACGTTTTCACACTTGGGGTCTCAAAGCCGCATGGAAGCAATGAAAGAATCATACCGGAATGGATCCTGTAGCTTCAGATCGGTGAAAGCAGCATAATTCCGGTATGATTCTGGCCGCGGCAGATGCAATTCCTTTTGAAAAGAGGAATTACAAAGAATGGGGCTGATGCCGGGGATGGGACAGGATGGGGCGGGGTGGGGCGGGGCTTGCTGCGACGTTATGTGAACACACGAAGAAAGGACCCGGAATGATGCAGGATTGCGCAGGGGATGGCACTGGATGGGGCGGGGTTTGCTGCAACGTTGTGTGAAAAATTGGCAAAGGAGCCGGCATGGGGCCGGAGTGAAGTAGGATTGCTTCTGCCTTAAGCCCAGTGTGAAAACATCCGGAGGGAGGGCCTTTAATCTTCCTCTGAGCATGGTGGAACTGTGCCTGCCTCTGCTTCTCTTCCTCTAAGCCCAGGATGGTAGCAGACAAGATGCAGGCAGTGCTTAGATGCAGTGCTACCATGCCAAAGTTTTCCTGTCTGCATGTTTCAAAATCTGATCAGATACTTTGCAGCCTGCTGATATGTGCACATGCACACTTGTATGTTTATCTATGGTGGTTGGCAGGGATGATGGTGGAGAAGAGAATTGAGGGCAGAGGATTCAGGCCTTGGGAAATCTTGGGCCCAGAACTTGGAATCAATACTTTTAAAGACTGCAACTGCCAGAAACATCAAGCCAATATAACCAGTGGCTGGCTGGGGAATTGTGGGAACTGCAATCCCAAAAAGTAATTTTTCCAAATTTTGCTAGGCCCAAGCATAATGACTGAGATCCCTCCACCCACCCTCCTGTCTTCCACCCCAGGCTTCCTTTGGAACTCTCCCAAGAGGTTTGTAAAAACCATGCAAGATTTTATTGCGTTTGGGGATGCCTCACAGAGTCAGGTTCCTTTAAGCCAGTCCAGCAGTGCTTGAAAGGCTGCATGATTCCTGACTCTGTTTTAGTTGGCAGGGCCAACTGGGGATTTCTGCATGCAAAGTATGTGCTGTAACCGCTAATGTATGCACCTTCATGCCATTTATATCAAACCTTTCTCCTAGATTTCTTCACAATGCTCAGGGTTACACTAGTGCAGGAAGGAAGGTCCTTTAGCCCTTCAGATTTTCAACTCTTAACTGCAATCAGCTTCAGTCAGTATGGCCAATGGTCAGGGATGAGGAGATGTATTTCAACAGCTGAAGAGCTACCAGTCTCACATCCTGGCTCTGGTGTGGGCATAAAACAAATTATAGGGGCTGCTGTCTGGATTGTGCAAATAGGCACAGGATAGGCTTGGACTTGCCACAGAATATTGCAGTGTGAACTATTTCCACTCACTGTACCAGTCACAGTCTTGTGACTGGTCCTCCCACCTTCACCTGTAAATCCTTGCCAGTGAGCCATCCTAGTCCTTGTTGGGCCTTTTTAAAAGCTTTTCCCCATCCTCCCCCCCCCCCCCCCCCCCCCCCCCCCGTTAGGGGAGTCTTTATGCAAACCAGGATTTCCTGGCACCTGCTGATACCTTTGTCTTGTGTGTGGGTGATGCTTTGCTGGCTGAACAACATTAATATTGGAACTAGAGGAATTTATGGATTTCCTGATTTAATTTGTATCCTGCCTTTTCCTCAGAACTAGACCCCTAGGCAGCTTGCAACATGACTAAAATGTAAAGCATGCAAAAGCACAGTTAAATTATAACATTTAAGCAAATTATATTACTAAAACATTGTTGAATTTTAAAAAGATTTAATAGAAAACCTATTAATAATTATTTTAAAATACAGCACCTACCTATTATAACACTCATGCTCAGCAAACAGTTTCTAAAAGCCCACCTGAACAGAAACGCCTTTGCCTTCTCCTAAAGAGACAGTAGGGAGGGGGCCAATGCTAGAATTAGCATTGGCTAGAATTGATTAACAACTCTCTCTGGACAAAAAAAAGGTTTAATTTAACTTCCCATCCCACCCTGGACTGTCCTTTTTTTGAATTAATTAATTTGTTTCATTTAGCTGAATAGCTGCCATCTGCTTCCTAGGTAAGAAGTTAAGTATCCTCTTTTGTTAATAATAAGAACACCTGTTTGCTTATCCAGGGCCTTCCCTTATATTCAAATAACAAATACATCAATACATCTAGAGCAGAGGTAGGTAAAGTATGGCTCACAGGCCACATGTGGTTCCTACACCCCACTTTTGTGGCTCCTGAAAGGCCCACCAATTCCACAAAACACCCAACCTCTTGGGGGGACAGGGGTAATCAGAATAATTTTAAAGAACTTTTGTCTGAATTCACACCAATAGCCCCACAAATGCATGGAAACACATAGGAATTTCCCATCCACCTCCCACAAGCTCCTCAGAAACCTGGACAGAACCCCAGTACCTCTGTTTTCCTCTCAAAATGACATTAGGAAATGACATATCACTTTTGTTTAGCAATTGTTACAAATATCAAATAGGGAAATCGTGAAAAACAAATCACAAGGAACATATGATATTCCAA
>CM034715.1:6024247-6045652 GCA_020142125.1 Phrynosoma platyrhinos | reverse complement strand
GATGGCCCTTGTAGTCTCTTCCAACTCTATGATTCTATGATTCTAAAGTGACCCTATTATGGGGTTTTCATGGCCAGATTTATTCTGTAGAGGCTAAGACAGTGTGACTTGCCCAAGGTCACACAGTTGGTTTCATGGCCAAGGTGGGAATCGAACCCTGATCTCCAGTCTTGTAGGCCAACATTCAAACCACTATGCCATGCTGGCTCGGCATATTGATTAATCCAGCCCCCAGCTCAGCCATTCATGAACAATGTTCAACCCATAGATCAAGCCAGAAGGATCAGCATCATTTTTTCGTGACTCATCAGTTGTAGAATTGAAAGTCCTTTTGGTTTTGGAGTTTTGCCTCAGGCAAGAAACTGTGGATGACATTTGCCAAATCATTTAGCAAACTGAACTCTCTACCTTCAGTTGACTTTTCTTCTGTGTTGTTTGTTTTGGCAACCCAGATGTTTGCCAGAGGTTAAACAGAGGGTCATACATTTTTTTAAAAAAAGGAAAATGAGGAAACTAAAGCACACAGGATCTGGACTTTTCAGACCTTTTTAATCAGGCTGGAAAAATAATGCTACAAGGGTTCTTAAAAAGTGGAGGCAGGCCTCTGAAAAGATGCAATGATATGTTAAGTTTAGCATGCCTTATGTTACGATAATTCTGGTTGATTAATTGATCAAGCTAATTTTCTTTGCTGAACACAGCTTGGAAATTTACTTTTAAAAAGTAACTTGTTCCTGTTATTTATTGTTGGTGTCACAAGCTACGGTATTGAAAACCATAACTTGTTGTGTTATTTATTGCATTACTTTTCTTTTCTTTTCTTTTTTGCCATAACAACTATTTAGTGTTTTGGCATCATATATAGATATAATAAATTCAATAAGAAAATATGCACTTCCAAGTGTATTTTATAAGGAAATAAATCCTTGTTGTATTTTGCCTGTTTCCCCTCAACTCCTCTGTTTTACTACATTCCCACCATATATGTCTAACCTACCGGTACTCCATTTCTACAGTGCCAACATGTATTGATTTATCCTAGAAACAGTTTGTCCGGTTGGAATCGTGCATAATGTCACCAGTAAATTATGTGAAACTTTTTAAATGTGGAAGAATACATAAAGAAGCTGAGAAATGGCCAAGCAAAGGTGGCACGTGAGATCCAAAAGCATTCTCCTCACTCCTAATGGGTTTTGTCATGCAACTGGATCACATTAGCTACATAATACTGTGATGTCAACACATTTAAGAAACAAATCCTCCAAATGCTAAGGATTGTCTAAGTGGCCAGTCCTCACAGAATGCATGTGTAAAATATAGTCACCCTTCCATTTTAGCAGACTTGAAGTCCACGGTCTTTGATTATTCATGGAGGGGAGATCCCCATTGGTGTGCATACCCACAGGAGTTTGCGGCCATTCAACGATTTTTCATTTTTCACGTGTGTGTATGTGTGTGTGTTCCAGAATGGATCCCCGCAAAAAAGAAGGGAGCGACTGTAATAAGATTTTTTTTAAAGGCTGAAATGACTGTTCTTACTTTAAATAGTTGAAATGTTTTTTTCAACTAAAATGGTGAAGGGTCTGGAAACCAAGCCCTATGAGGAACGACTTAGGGAGCTGTGGATGTTTAGCCTGGAGAAGAGAAGACTGAGAGGTGATATGATAGCTGTGTTTAAATATTTGAAGGGATGTCATATTGAGGAGGGAACAAGCTTGTTTTCTGCTGCTCCAGAGACTAGGACCCGAAACAATGGATGCAAGCTGCAAGAAAAGAGATTCCACCTCAACATTAGGAGGAACTTCCTGACAGTAAGGGCGTTTTGACAGTGGAACACACTCCCCCGGAGAGTAGTGGAGTCTCCTTCCTTGGAGGTCTTTAAGCAGAGGCTGGATGGCCATCTGTCAGGGATGCTTTGATTGGGAGTTCCTGCATGGCAGGGGGTTGGACTGGATGGCCCTTGTGGTCTCTTCCAACTCTATGATTCTATGATTCTATGATTCTATGAAAGGCTTAGATATTGGCACAAAAAGGTTTACACTGGGGTGGGCAACTGCATTTGTTCCAGGGCAATTTCCCCATTTCCAATTCTCCCTAGACCTGCACCTCACTTGACAATGCTCTCACACACATCTGCCTTTGTTGGAGCCCTTCCCAAAATGGCAACCAAAAGTGATGTTGTGTCACTTCCTGTTGCCATTTTGAGAAAATACCCTATGAAAATAGAGGTATTTGGAAGGGAGGTAATTGGGTGGGGTTACTGGGGGCTTTTACAAGGGGCTTGGGGTGGTTTAGTATGTTTGGGAGTTTACCAGATAATTTTGGGGCAAAAATACCCCATATTTGCCCCATTTTAAAAAAATGGGGCAGGGGGCTTTGGGAGGATGGCAAAGGGAATCAGGGATTGCAAAAGTGGTCTGTGGATCATGTGTAACCCCTGGGTTGCACTTTGCCTACCTCTGGTTTGTTGGTATTTTTGGTTCCACCTTGTAACAGCCTTTTGCCTTGTAATAACTTCTTCTCATTACTTGACTTTGGCTCCCATAAGAAGGTCTTTGAAACTGAATCTGGTCCTTGTGCTGGAAGAGGGCTCCTACCTTGTTATTGTTTATCTCTGGTAAAGGTAAAGGTATTCCCCGTTGACAAGGTTGTAAAGTCATGTCTGACGTAGGGGATAGTGCTCTCATCTCCTTTACTAAGCCAAAGAGCCAGCATTGTCAGTGTCTACTCCGTGATCCTCTGGCCAGCATGATTGCACAGATTGCTGTTTATCTCTGGTATATATAAGAAATACTGGAATAGGTGGGTCACCTCTCCTTTGCATTTTCTTTTAACCTTCAAGTTGCCCTGCAGGATCAGAACCAAGCTCAGCTATTCAGTACCTTTTCCTTCACACGGCATGATGCCGTATGTGTGCACGTGTCTCTGTGTGTGTGCGCATGTGCATTTGCTCACAAAGGATGCCCAGGATTCTGATCGCTCTTCCATGCTCTGATAAGACTCCCTCATTTTCCTCGGATAATCCAGCTTCAGCCACCCTGCTGAGGTCTGCCTTTTTACAGAAAGAATAAGCCTGCAGTACATACTGATTCTCAAATTAGCAGTACTGACTGGTGACAGGTTGTGCACAGTGGGTTGGCCATTATCATAAATTTTCTTTCTGTCTGTCTGTCTTTCTGTCTGTCCAAGAGGTGGATTGCAATAATAGAAGGTCTTTTTTGTTTTTATTTTTAAAAATCCAATTTGTCGCTTTGGGACGGACAGTTTCTCATTTGGCTTGTGATGCTGTCATATTTCTTTTATCCAACCACAGTGCTCCACTATCACGGCAGAAAAAGAGAGACCATGATACCTACTTATTTCCTTTTGTGTGTATATGCTTTCCTGGCACGATGTTTTCCAATTTCCACATTTTGATCAAGACCTATTCATCCCTGCCCTAGAGAGAGGCACCACGTGGAAAAAGGGCACCACTGACTGGGGAAGGCCATTGTGGAATTCCCACCCCCCTTAATTTGTATGAAAATGATCAGATTATGGAATTGCCAAATGCAGACACAAATCATTGGTCTGCCCAGCCCCTTCCCCCTGCCATTCCCTTCTCCTTTTGTGTCATGTCTTTTTGGATTATAAACCTGAGGGCAGGGAACTGTCAAATTAACAATCTGTAAACTGCCCTTAGAGGCTTTATGGCTGAAGAGTGGGGTACAAATATTCTAAAATAAATAAATAAATAAATACATAAATAAGCAAGCAGTGTTACAGTATAGCACATAATCAGGGCCAGCTCTGCCATTAAACAGAGAGGGACCTCTGCCTCAGGTGGCAGATGTTGGGGGGCAGTCCTCCTCAGAAGTTCCCTTCTGTTGGAAGGTTGAGATGTGAGTTCATCACATAACCTTTGCTGCACCCTCTAAATGAGACTGTTACCCTCACTCAGGTGCAGAGATGAAAGCTTGGTTTTCTTGTATATAGCCAAAGACCTGTGCAACCCTAGTGAAGGATGCTATCCCAGTACCATCTTTTGAGCAAGATCTATTCTGCCAGACCAGCTGGTTTCTGTTCCTCAAATGGGGGCAGAGAATTGTCTTTTGCTTTGGACAGTGAAAAGGAGGATGTTATACTAGATGGACCTTCAGTCTCATTGAGCTGGATTTTCTTATGTTTATAATTCTGCACTGAGGTCAAATGCCAGCATACTGACTAACATCTACCCAGGCTAAACCTAAGCTGTCAGACCTGGAATTCTTTATAGCCCTTTCAGGTCAGATGCCTGTGTGGCATTCTGTTACTGAAATAGGCATGCATAAGTTGTTTTATGCATGGAGGGGTGTATTATTTGCAATAATGCAACAAATGTAATCTACAAATAATGGTGGGAGTAGAGTTGCTCATACAGCAATGCTGCACATTGTAGTTTTGCACTGTGCATTGTATATTGTGGTTGTGTTGCACAGTGTTGCTGTTCTTCATGGGGGTTGTGTAGTGCTGGTGCAACATATCCATGTGCAGATATTTCGGCTCTGCTGAGAAGATGTTACTTTGCAGCTACAGAGTGCTTGGATATTCCCAATTCCGATATCAGTAGTCCAGTAAATACACTCCAGACTTCAATCCAGACTGTAAAGGAGCTATCCCAGCTGCTGAACTCTATCCTTCAAATGGGTTCATCACCTTCGATCACTCCTTTAAAGTTCAGGCTAAATTCTGGAGCAGATTCATGGCCCTGCTAGCATGGAAGTCACCTTCTACCACTCATTTGGGGACTGAAGTAGGGTAGGTTTGAGAGAATTACTATCATGGGGTTTTAGTGAATCCAAATCATAGATTTAGTGAACTAGCAACAGACTTTGTTCAACATTAAGCAAAATGCTTTTTTTTTCCAGTGTTAAATCAGTTTGAAGCTAGCCTCAAGATGTGCTACTTTTAACCTATGCCTTGTACCTCTGTTAGGAGAAAAGCTGCCAACAACTGCACCACCTTGACTGAGCTGAGAAATAACACTGGTTTCTTTCTTCACAACGAGAAAGAGCTCTGTTTCTTTCTGATCTGATCCAAATTCCATTATTAAAATCAAAATGAGGGAGAGATTGGTGGCCCTATCGAGTTAACAAATATGCAGGATAGCAGAAGAATTCTCTACCAGATAATTCCAAATACATCTTTGAACTATGAATCCCATGATTAATTAGGATGGAGCCATTATTGTTAAAGTGAGGTGAAACTGGTAATAGATTTAGCAAACCTCTGGTTCATTTCCTAGCCCCTGAACTGATGGGCATCTTGAGTGTGTGTTGTATGCTTTGATCCTCACTTAAAATTCAGTGCTGATGAGCCCCTTTGCTTCTCTTCCCATAGTAGTATTTACTTTGCAAACGTCTGGAAATATGCTCTCCCTTTAAGGGTTTGATTTGGCATGTTGTCAGCCATGCCATTTTTCCAATCAGAAGTCCTATTTGGCTGGCTTCTGACATGTTTAGCAAGGAGTTCTCACTTGCATTTGAACTGGTCTTCATGGCAGTAAGGACTTACTAAAAAAAATCCTGAGAATGTCAGGTGGCTGTATGACAGACTCCTGCCATGATAGCATCTCAGATCCAAGTTTAGAAAATAATTTGACATCTAGAGGTCAGAAGAGAATGTCCTAATCTGAAAACCCCTGTCGCCATTGCTGCTTTTCTTTCTCTTCTCTGTCTCACCAGCCTGCTATTAATGCGGACAGGTGCTGCTGTCAGCAGAAACAGCTTGCCTCAATCTATCTCTGAAAAAACACCACTCACTGTTTTCCAGTAGGAGCCTAACATGGAGGAGAACATGTGAAATGCTTGTATCATTTCTTCTATTTCCTCCCTCTCTTTTTCAAAATTAAAATACCCACATTTTTTTAATCAGCAAAAAATTATACTTAAGGGAAGATATAGTATCTCTTGCAGGCATGGTCCTTCTGACCATGTTTTTCAAAGTACAGGAAATTTAAAATCCATTTGCATCTCAACAAGGACTCCTCTCTTGCAATCCAATATGTCTCCATTCCTGTGAGGCCACAGGCCTCTTTGTAGGCAGAATACAATGGATTACTCAAGTCTCTATGTCCTTGCATCAGGAACATTTTGATAGATGTTGAGGTAAAACATACCAACATAGTCCAGATTTAAGAAGAAAGAGAAAAAATGTTTTACCTTGGTTGCAGTTCCCAGTCCACTGGCTTGCTCTTTAGGTTCCCCTATTGCAGCTACAATGTGGTATCGCACAATCCAAAAAACATGCAGGGGTAGCTGCGTTGGCCATTTAGCAAATTCAAACAAAAATCCACCAAACAGTGATACCTTTATTGGCCAACTGAAATGCACAATAACAACAAAAAACAGGCATCTTACTAACATCTCAAATTTTTCTCCTGTTTGGTTTGTAGCATCTTGCCTGATGAAGAAGCCTGTGAAGCTTCAAAAGCTTGAAACAAGTATATTGTGCATTTCGGTTGTACTGAAGGTTGATTTTGTCTGCTCTTTCAGACCTTTCCCAGATGGCAGCTGTTTTCAGTGGTTGATAGTCTTTAATAAGACACAGATGCTCATTTTAATACCCTTGCACAAATAGTCATAGTGTTTTACTTTTTGATCTCTTACCTGTCATGTTTTCTCAGATATACAGCACACATATGCCCACCCACAGTTTTTTTTGCTGCAGCTCTTACACCTTGAAAAAGTTCCTTTTGAGTGCTGCAACTCTGTTGTAGCACCCAAAAGTAACTTTTCCAAGTTCTGCTACATCCTCCTCCTTTTACAGACTCCACTAATACTTCTCCTACAGTGGCATAGCCAACCCCACACTGCTGGCCAGTTTGGCTGTAGCTGGCTTGGTGGGCAAGCGTCCAGATGGCCATTGTGACCCTCTTCTCCACTGGAATGGCTTTTCTCAGGATGGTGTTGGCCTTCTCCACCCCTGGACACAGCTCTTCCATTAGCCTGTGGAAGAGGGCACATCTGAGAGCGGTGTTTATGCAGCTGTGCATATGTGTCAGAGAGGTGTCAATAAAAAAATTAATGGAGCTTTGCAGTTCTAATGTGAATTTTGTATAGATAAATACTGCACTGCGAAGGTTCTCATTCAGGTCTAGGATTCTTGTCATCAGGAATTGCCAACACTTGAGGAACATGTTTTTCAAGCATCTTACAAATATTTTTGAATATTTTTCTATCCCTAAAATAGTCATTCTGGACCACTACCACCTGCAAGTTACGAGGGTCACGTATATTCAAGCCCCATTGGCTTTAACGGGGCTGCTAATGGCGGTCGCCCCTCTACGGATTTCCAAGTCTATGGACTTGGAGGGGCGACTGTATGCTGAGAGAATTTTAAAAGAATGCTTGAAAAACTGGACTCTGACCCTTTGTTTGTGTTACTCCTCTGCCTCTATGTGCCACCCCCTTCTCTTTCCTACCCTGTTCTGTTTCTTCTTGTGCCACTCTTTCTGTGCCATCTCTCTCTCTGCCACCCCATTTTCCTCTCTTCCCATCCCACTGATCTGCTGTGAGAGGGATAACTTTCTCTTGCTAGGGCTCTGAATTGAAGACCTGTATCAGGATTTTGAAAATAGGCTTAGACAGGAGTATTCCTGGTCAGTTAAGACAGATCAGGAAATAGGGATACAGCCCATTCTGAATGGTGTTATGCTCCCCTTGAATTTTCAGGTTTATAGCTTGGCATATTCTCAGATTCAGCACTGAGCTCAGAGGACCAGGTCTTGATGCTGCCCAGGAGTGCATTTGCACAGTTAAAGCTAGTGTGCCAGCTGCCTCTGTTCCTGGAGATGTCAACACATTACTTGATTAAATCCTAATTTAATTACTGTAATGTCCCTACATGGAGCTGGCTTTGGAAACTTTTTGGAAACTGCAACAGATCCAAAATACTGCAGCCAAACTGCTCACTGGGATTGCTTATAGGAAATGTAAAGCTCCCCTCTTGAAACAGCTTCATGGGCTACTCGTTCATTTTTGGGCCCAATTCAAAGTGTTGATGGTGATCTATAAAGCCTCATGTGACTTAGGACTAGCCTGTCTGAAAAACTGTGTCTCCTAATATGAGCCTACCTGAATTTTAAGATCCTTTGTATTTATCTAGGCCTTTGCCTGTTAACTGGCCATTGTGGAGGGTGTTTTAATTGGGGTGTGCAATATTTTATCATTATTATGATGTTTTTAGCTGCCTTTTTAAATTTTAACTTATAGTTTTCAATGTGTTTATTTAATTGCTTTTTAATTTTTGTAATTATCTATTGTTTCAGGTTTTCACTCACACTGTGAAATACCTAAGATGTCATATTGGGAGAAAGGGGGAGATGCAATCGATCAATAAATGTAAACTCAATAAATAAAGTAGAGCTGCTAACCCTAACACTAAACCTGTCTTATGTGTCTAACTCCCTATCTGCTTTGACTCTTGCAGCTGGTCCTGGCAGAGAGCTCTCATTCGGACACCGGTTCCCAGTGCACCGAAAGCCACACAGATCTTCCTCCTCCCCTTGAGAGAACTGGAGGCATCGGAGACTCCCGCCCCCCCTCCTTTCAGTAATGCTCTTTTAAATCTATAACTTTAAAAGTTACTTTATGCTGTTAGGAAATCATAGGCAGCTCATGATTGATGTTCCCCTCAGGTGCTTAGACCACAAGCCTTCTGTGAAATGTTTTCCCTCTTCCCCCAAGAAGCACAAGGGAATGGGTCCTTTTCTTTCACTTACCTCCAACGTTTTAATTTATCTAAGAGATGGCACACATTGCTCAGACCTTTCTCTGACTTTTGCTTCATTCAGTCACACCTACCCATGCAGCAGTATTAATTCCTTTTGACCGGATTACTCAGTTACTTTTAATTCAATGACAGTTGCCCTTTGTAGTCTTTGAGGAAATCTCTTGATTCAGGGGCAGAGTGCCTACTTTCCTTGTTGAAGATGACAAGTTTGGTTTGTGGCACCAACAACAAGTAGGTCTGACACCTTAAAGAGCTGCTACCAATCAGTGCAGACAATACTGCGTTGGATGGTTTGTTGATCAGCTTGGCATAAGGTAGCTTTCTTTTCACCAGAAGAATCCATCCCAAGTGGAGCTTGGTTAAATTGACATCAGGCCAGAGCAACAAGACATGCAAGAGGGTGACAAGCAGCCTCCTATTGGTGCATCTTCAATCTCTAAGGCCATGAGTGTATTATCTGGACCTCAGAAAGAAATTGCATACCCCACGGTCAGAACAAACTGCTCTCAGAGGATGCTGCCCATTGCTCTCCTGGATGAGTTGTTACTCTTTGACCTTTGCTTCATTCAGTCACATCTACCCATGCAGCAGACTCCCTCCCCCTGACAATACAATGGGTAGTTCTTCTCTGCAGTAATTCTAGCTAACTAGAACCCCTTCCATACCTATATGTAGAGAGATCTTGTAGCACCTTAGAAACCAACTGAAAGAAAGAAGTTGGCAGCATGAGCTTTCATAGACTTCAGTCTACTTCTGCAGATGCTTTTGGACTGAAGTCTATGAAAGTAGACTGGTCTATGAAAGCTCATGCTGCCAACTTCTTTCTTTCAGTTAGTCTCAAAGGTGCTACAAGATCTCTCTACATATTGATTCTGCAGACTAACACGGCTATATCTTTGAACCCTTCAATACCTTAATGTCTTAATTCCAGTATGTCTCTGATGACCCTGTCTCTAACTAGCTCAATAACCAGGCTCCATGGATGAACCAAAAAGGATTTATTGAGAAGCTCAGCACAGTAGACAGCGTTTGCCAGAATTGGCTGCAAAGACATAAACACAAACGTATAACCTCTTCTTACTTAGCCCCCCTTTCCTGCCCATTCCCCCTCCCTCTCATTCCTTCTCCAAGAGAGTAATCTTCAGGCTCTGATAACATCCCTGCCGCTCCCCTTCTCTCCCTCCCACTTGCAACCATTAAACCGAAACTGTTCCAACAATAATAACAACAGATTCCCCAGTTATCAGTATTCAATACATTCTATAATCCAAACCATCATAACCCATAACAGGAGACCTCAAGGGGACCCTGACAATGTCAGTACTTCTCTTGAAGCGTAGTGGTGGCTGCTTAACAGTGGCAATGCCTGTTCCCTACTCCTTCAGCTGCCTTCTCCATTGAAAACATCCTTTTTGAACTCCTGCCCTCAAGAATAATGTCTCTCCCCCCCATATAATTCAGTGTAAGTGATTTAAGCCCAATATTGATATAGAATCTCTAATCTTATTGGCAGAGTGTATGGCTGGCTTCCTTTTATTTCCAAAACTCTGATATTTCTGGTTGAGAGTTTCTGGGCATGGTCAGAATGTCACTTAGCAGCATAGTTTTAAAAAATAGTAAAGTCCTTTCCTAAAGGTATGGATCACATCTGGTCCATTGGCTGCACATGACCTCAGCTGTTTTGTATCCTGGAGGCCATGTGCATGGTGCTCACTTTGACAGCATGCTACCAACTTTTGATGGTGCAACAGCATGGCATTATTTTTAGCAACCAGAAGTAGAGTAATTTGCACCCGTTCAGTGTTGTGCTGCTGCTGCTGATGATGATGATGACGACGAAAATATTTACATTTATTTGTATTCCATCTTTTCCCCCTGTTTAGGACTTAAGGCAGCTTATGACAGAGTTAAAGCAGAATTAGCTAACAATTTGTCTCATACAAAAGTTAAATATATAATTGAACTATTGATCTAACTAGAACCAGTTAAAAACATAACCTGAAAAAAATAACATATATAGACTACAGCACAGTAAGGCCTTCTCCCTTTCAGTGGACAGTCTTCAGAGGCCTGTGAAACTAAGGGGGGTTGCAGACTGCCAGAAATAGTGCAAATTGAGTCCACTTTTAGGGTTAGGGTTAGGGTTAGGGAATCATGGGAACTGTATTTTATTGTGGCACCAGAACTCTCTGACAGAGAAGGCTCAATGTCTCAGGGAAAAAAAACAATTCCCATGATTCCCTAGCACTAACCCTAATCCTAAAAGTGGACTCAATTTGCACTATTTCTGGCAGTCTGCAACCCCCCTAAATCTTCACTTGTCTGTGGAAAGAAAGCAAGGAGAGTGCTGGTATTGGGAGTGTCGTGGAGCCTGCAATAGGATTTGGGGGGTGGCAAAATTGGCAGCACATCTTACCAGAGACCAGATGTCCTAACTGCAAAGGAGGACAAGGCACCACAAAATTTAGGGCATTCAAGAAAAATGTAGGCCATTACAAAATTAAGCTAAAAACACTCATGAATAAAAATTCATGCTTAGTCGTGCTCAAAATGGAAGACATTTTGAGGTTCCTCCTGGACAGAAGGTTGGAATGCCCTGCCAAATGAGATCCGTCAGCTGACAACCTTAAGCAGCTTTAAAAAGGCTGTTAAGATGGATCTCTTCCGGCAGGCCTTCTTCGATTAGATTTCCCAGCCTCAGGAGTCCCCTTATCCCCTTTCTATCTTGACTGAAACCATTGCCCTACCTATTATTCGTTTGTCTGTCCCAGGACTATTTATTTTAATTTAATTTTTTGATTATAATGTTTTAATGTTATTATTAGTTTAATTTTCTTTTAAGGGGTGGGAGGGTTGTGGGATCTTGGATTTATTGTATGGAGTTTTAACTGCTGTGAGCCGCACCAATTGTTTACAGAGGGGCGGGGTATAATTAAAATTTATCATTATTATTATTATTATTATTATTATGTAGGACATTTCCTAAAAAAGAAGGACATCTGGGCACCCTGCATCTTACCCAGTATAGAGTAACTAGCAGGAAGCATTTTTCTTTTTGAAGAAATGTTCTAAGCTAGAAGTCATCCCTTTTCTAAGTGGCGTGTTTTTATAGTTTTATTTACAAGTTAAAAATACACGGATAAACAGACAAACAAAAATGTACATTAAAAACATACAAAGACTTAAACATAAACCCCTTACCTTCATCCACATAAACCCACATGATACGCTACAACTACAAAAAACTAACTACAAAAAACTAACATGATTCATACAAACTAACATATAAAACAACATGTACTTGATTAAGCATCAAGTTTCTGATCATTGAACATTAAATTAACATTTCCTTCCTGGTTGAAAAATCACCTTAATTTTACCACATCTAAATGGCATATATTTAAAATAATAAAATGAAAGGAAAATAGCAGTTTTGAGGATAATCTTTTTAAAACTACCAATGATTATTTTAGTAATCTGATGACTGGCTAGGAAATTAAAATTAAATAGAATTAATTGAGTATAAAATATTTTAAAATTGAATAAATATAAAATGAAAAATGCAAAAAATGAGGCTCTGGAAGGGTAAATGAACAGTTATATTGATTTGCCTCTTATTGCTTGCTTGACTGTCTCTCCCAGTTTGTCATAGAAACATTCAGTGTATATTTTCCACCTGGGAAGGGGGAAAAACCAGGGAGAACCTGTGCTGTCAGGGCCTTGCCTCTGGGCTCTGATTTCTGGCTAAGGTTCTGCTGCCCTCTTGCGGTTCTTCCATTGCGGATGTACCATGAGGACGGCTGTCACATGCCCTGCGAGGCTAGCTCATTCTTTGTGTCTATGTGCTTAGAAAGGCATATAGCCTGCCTAGCTCTGCCTTGTTTACTCTGACTGGCAATGGCTCTTCTGGGTCTTGGGCAGAGCAAAAAAACCTTTTCCATCACACCTGCTTTGTTGAAATAAAGAAGTTGGCAGCATGAGCTTTCATAGACTTCAGTCTATTTCCTACTTCAAGAAATGCATCTTAGGAAGTAGACACAAGTCTATGTGAGCTCATGCTGCCAACTTCCTCCTTTCAGTTAGTCTCAAAGGTTCTACAAGATCTTTCTGCCTGCTGATTCTACAGACCGACACGGCTATATCTTTGCATTCTACCCGCTTTGTTGACAGAGGGCTCTCAAGGTTTACTCCGTGGTTTTCCCATTGTTTTCCTCTAAGGGTGAGTGAAGGTGACTTGCCTAAGGTCATTCTAGTCTTAACACTCTTGAGGCAGTGTGGTGTAGTGGTTTAAGTACTAGATGAGGAGTCTGGGTGACCAGGGTTCAAATTCTCACTCACCTATGGAAACCCACTGGGTGACCTTGGACAAGTCACACTCCTCTCTCTGCCTAGAAGGAAAACAATGGCAAAACCACTGAGTAAATCTTGAGAGCCAGTGTGGTGCAGTAGCTCGAGTTCTGGACTGGGATTTCTGGGAGACCACGGTTTGAATCCCTGCTTGGCCTGAACAAATTACTTTACTTCTGGTTGCTAAAAACAATCCCATGCTATTGAACACCTGCCACATGGACTCCAGGGCACAAAACAGCTGAGGTCATGTGCAGCCAGTGGACCAGATGTGATCCATACCTTTAGAAAAGGATCTTACTGTGTTTTTTTTAAAGCTATGCTGCTAAGTGACATTCTGAAGTTGCCTAGAAACTCTCAACCAGAAGTAGCAACATTTTAAAAATAAAAGGAAACCAATCATATATCAATATTGGGCTTAAATCACTTAGTTTTCTGTTTATAACTTGTGCTTCCAATCCTTGAGCAATGTCAGATGTAGATGGGATTCTTCCTTCTTTTGTCTCACAAAAGCTTATCTCACAAAAATGTGACCTTGGGCACATTTTTTAATTCTCAGAAGAAGAAAATGGCAAAACTCCTCTGAACAAATGTTGCCAAGAAAACCCTGAGACAGCCTCACCTTCAGATCATCATTAAATCAGAACAACTGGAAGGCTCACAATGCGAAGTCCAACACTCAAACTGTTTTACCGCATTGGTTATCATCACTTCTGCTACTTGATCCTTTTTCACTTGAAATGCTGTGGATTGAACATGCTCAGGCCTTCTAGGTGAAAAGCAGGTGGTCTGCCACTCTGTTGTAGTTCTTCTCAATTACCTACCCCAAAAGGGAAATGAAAGATTGGACTTCTTCAGGTTTGGCTTTTTTATCAATAAGGCAGTCAGGCCAAAGTGGCCATCTAGCTCCAAAGGCAAAATCTAGGCAGAATGCCTCAAGTGAAAGGTGCACTGAAAAGAAAGTAATCATTTCACTGTAGACACCACTGTGGTGTATATTGAAGGCTCAAGAGGCTCGATCATCATCATCTGCTTCTGCATCATCTTAATCATCATCATCATCATCATTATTATTATTATTATTATTATTATTATTATTATTATTATTATTAGGAACATCATCTTAACCTTTCCTCCAATCTGGGACTCAAGATTCCTTACAAAAAGTTAAAACAGATGCATCTAAAAATGTTGCACCATATAGAAGTTAAAAATATAATTAAACTATCATTGAAATTAAAAGCATTTAAAAGCAAGCTATTAAAAAGAGCAATGACAAATACATAGCACATAGAAACATGGAAGTCCCCTTCACCTGTTATTATAACATTAAATTTGAATTAGGTCTTCCCAGTTTTCACAGAGCTGGGCCAGTTTCATGGAGGAAGCCTACAGCTCCCACAGTCTCCCAGCCACTGTTCTAGATAGAGCTTCTAGGATTTGTAGCCCCCCCCCCCAAAAAAAATATTTTTCTAAGTGCTGGTAATTCACACTATACTGTACATGTGTGATGGCATTCTGTAGATAGGAAGATGAGTTCATGACAGCATTGGCTTGTTTTCTGCCTCACAACTGGAAAGCATCTGGTGATTTGCAGCACAGAAGCAGAATGGGGCTTCTTTAACCATTGGTGCCCTCACAAAATATCTATGAGGCAGATGCCTGAGATACCCTTCAGCAAACCCTGTATTTTTAAAATGTATTTATATTCCTACCTTTGATCCCCACAGCAACTATATGCAGCAGGTTAGGAGAGAGTGACTGCCCCAAGGTCACTGTGCTCCAGAAAGTGACTGCCCCAAGGAGAGTGAGCTTCATGATCAAGTAGTGATTTGAACCTGGGTCTCGATGCTCTTAGTCTGACATTGTCTATGATCATAGAATCCTAGAGTTGGAAGAGACCTCAAGGCCCATTCAGTCTAACTCTCTGCCATGCAGGAAGACACCATCAAAGCCCCCCCTCCACACACACACACACACACACACATACACACAAAAGATGGTGTTTTCAAGCCTCTGTTTAAAAATCTCGAAAGAAGGAGATTCCACCATTCTCCAAGGGAATGTGTTCCACTGTCGAACAGCTCTCACTGTCACGAAGTTCCTTCTAATGTTGAGGTGGAATCTCTTTTCCTGTAGCTTGCATCCATTGTTCTGGGTCCTAGTCTCTGGCACAGCAGAAAACAAGCTTGCTCCATCCTCAATATGACATCCCTTCAAATACTTAAATAGAGCTATCATATCACCTCTTAACCTTCTCCTCTCTAAGGTCAACATCCCCAGCTCCCTAAGTCTTTCCTCATAGGGAATGGTTTCCAGACCCTTCACCATTTTGATCGCCCTCCTCTGGACACGCTCCAGCTTGTCAACATCCTTTTTAAATTGAGGTACCCAGAACTGGACACAGGATTCCAGGCGAGGCCTGACCAAAGCAGAATAGAGTGGCACTATTACTTCCCTCGATCTAGACAGTATACTTCTATTGATGCAGCCTAGAATCGCATTGGCTTTTTTAGCTGTCGCATCACACTGTTGATTCATGTTCAACTTGTAGTCTACTAGGAGCCCTAGATCCATTTCACATGTTGTCTTGTTAAGCCAGGTGTCCCCCATCGTATATCTATGCATTTCATTTTTTCTGCCTAAGTGTAGCACCTTACGTTTCTCCATATTGAAACTCATTTTGTTACTTTTGGCCTAGTTTTCTAATCTATTCAGGTCATTTTTAAGTTTGATCCTCTCCTCTGGGATATTAGCCACCCCTCCCAATTTGGTGACAGAGCGTCACCATGAAATCTAACCAGACCCCAATGTGCCTGAGATTTTGGGGATCTTTTTTAATCTTAAACCTAGCCTGAGGCAAAGAGTTGCTATTGTATATCAAAGGATTCTGGATTACTACTCTTTGAAGTGAACAATTTCCAAGGAGAAGAGATGGGATGTTAATGTTAACTCATCTTCAGCCGGACACATCCTGACTAGTATACATAAATCTTCTAGGTGTGCTTTGCACTTCCTGGGCTTGGCCCTTTTGATCTGCAAATTGTTATAGATGCAGATGTGACTTTTCAGGTGCCTATGTGATGTGCTCGCTTTGGATCCATGGCGATTGAGTTCTTCCAGTCCAGGGTCATGGCAGGGATCCACAACAAGGGGTTTTATATTAAATCAGTCATTGTAACAACGATAACTGGTCTACATCAGGGAAACTGGTGTTGTTTTTTTTCTCGTTGCTGTGAATTGCCATCAAGTTAACTTCAACTTACAGTACTCCTACGAATGAGCGATCCAACTTCCAGGACACCTTGTCATTAACAGCCCTGCTCAGGTCCTACAGACTAAGAGCTGTGGCTTTTTTTATGGGACTCTGTCCCCTGTAGTTGTATTTATATCTTCCCAGATATCCTCAGGCTCTGTCTCTTATCACTCATGACCACTTAGTCGTGTTACACAGATCTGATGGGGAAAGAGTCCAACAACAGCCAGAGCCCTCTGTGTCTGCTCTGTAGGGTCTGCTACCTTAGACAACATCTGGCCACTAGATGGTACTCCTGAAGCAGGCTAACATGTCTGTGTGCCTTCAAGTCACCTGTCGATTTATGGCGACCCCATGAATTCCGTAGGGTATTCGCAATGAATATACAGAGGTGGCTTTGCCAATTCCTTCCTCTGAAATATAGCCTACATTGCCTAGTATTCATTGGTGGTCTCCCATTGAAGTATTAACCAGGGTTGACCACCTCAACTGTCCATCTTTTTGCATGGCATGTGTCATTTTCTCTACTGTTTAAAATGTCCGGTTAGGATGCAGAGCTTGGGAAATTTTCCTGGACTACAAGACACAGAAATCTCCCCCCCCCCCCAGCAAGAAAATGCTTACCTATCACCAGGATTTGTAAAAGCTATTTGCGGGAGTTGCACTCCTCTTTCAACCCCAGAGGAAGGCAGCAAATCCTCTCTGAATAATTGTTGCCATGAAAACCCTATGATAGCTTCACTTTAGGGTCACCATAAGTCAGAAACAACTTTGAACATATACAACAAAAAACAACTACCGTATTTTTCGTTATATAAGATGTACTTTTTTCCCCAAAAAACGGGAGTGGGGAAGTTGGTGCGTCTTATAAGGTGAATATACAGTCGTACCTCTACTTACGAATGCTTCTTCTTATGAAAAATTCGACTTACGAAATGCGCCTCTGGAAAAAATTTGCTTCAGCTTACGAAAGCGTTCAACTTATGAAAGCCAAGGCTGCGGTTGGAAGGAGGCGCTGCAGCCTCGGCTATGGGCTGTCCCTGGTAGTGGAGAAGCTTCTCCGCTCCCAGGATCAGCCTAAGGAACGGCCAAAGCCGTGGCTAAAAGGAGGCGTCCTTTTAGCCGTGGCCTCGGTTGTTCAGTGGGCTAGTCCTGGAAGCGGAGGACTTCTCCGCTCCCAGAACCAGCCTAAGGAATGGCCGAGGCCGTGGCTAAAAGGAGGCCTCCTTTCAGCTGCGGCCTCGGTTGTTCAATGGGCTGGTCCTGGAAGCGGAGGACTTCTCCACTCCCAGGACCAGCCTAAGGAATGGCCGAGGCACAGTATTCCAGGTGAGGCTTGACCAAAGCAGAAATGAGGTCTGACCATATCATAAACCGGATTAAAATTAGCAAGTAATATTAACCCATGGTTCAGTGTTCAGGTATTATCTTTATTGTTGTCCTTGTTGTCTAAATTTGTATGCAATTATTCCAATAAAATAATATAATAGGAATGTATATATTTACTTATTTCTCTCTCCTTTCCTCTGTCAGTCTGCCCATCCAGCTTTTGTCTTTGTGTCATTTGAATAACCTTTGAATCACATGGGAAATATTTTAGTAACTTGTGGTCCACTAGGACTCCTAGATCCCTTTCACTTTAGTGGATTAGTAACTGGTTGACTGACCAAATCCAAAGGGTGCTCAGCAATTGTTCCTCTTCATCCTGGAGAGAAGTGACCAGTAGGGTGCCACAGGGTTCTGTCCTGGGCCCAGAGCTCTTCAACATCTTTATCAACGATTTGGGTGAAGGAATAGAGGGCATGCTTCTCAAATTTGCAAATGACACCAAATTAGGAGGAATAGCTAATACCCCAGAAGACAGGATGAAAATTCAAAATGATCTTAATAGATTAGAAAGCTGGGCCAAAGCTAACAAAATGAATTTCAACATGGAGAAATGTAAGGTACTGCACTTAGGTTAAAAAAAAATGAAATGCATAGATATAAGATGGGGGACACCTGTCTTAACATGACTATGTGTGAAAGGGATCTAGGATTCTTAGTAGACCACAAGTTGAACATGAGTCAACAGTGTGATGCCGCAGCTAAAAAGGCCAATGCAGTTTTAGGCTGCATTAGTAGAAGTATAGTATCTAGATCAAGGGAAGTAATAGTGCCACTGTATTCTGCTTTGGTCAGGCCTCACCTGGAATAATACTGTGTCCAATTCTGGGCACCACAAGTCAAAAAGGATTTTGAAAAACTGGAGTGTGCCCAGAGGAGGATGACTAAAATGGTGAAGGGTCTGGAAACTATGCCTTATGAGGAACGACTTAGGGAGCTGGGGATGTTTAGCCTGGAGAAGAAATGGTTAAGAGGAGATATGATAGCCTTGTTTAAATATTTGAAGGGGTGTCATATTGAGGAGTGAGCTAGCTTGTTTTCTGCTGCCCCAGAACAGGACCCGGAACAATTGGTGCAAGTTGCAGGAAAAGAGATTCCACCTCAACATTAGGAGGAACGTCCTGACAGTAAGAGCTGTTCGACAGTGGAACACACTCCCTCGGAGTGTGGTGGAGTCTCATTCTTTGGAGGTCTTTAAACAGAGGCTGGATGGCCATTTGTTGGGGATGCTTTAATTTTGAGTTCCTGCATGGCAGGGGGTTGACTGGATGGCCCTTGTGGTCTCTTCTAACTCTATGATTCTATGATTTATATTTACTCCTCTTGACAAGCTACTTTAAATAAATATTTAACGCACTTTAGAGTTTTAAATCTCAACTTAAATCTTGGTGGTCTGCGACAACAAAAGATATTTAAAGGGACTCCATGATAGAGAAAAAGCTAAGAACCGCTGCCCTAAGTTTGTTTTTGTTTTGTTGTGTTTTTTTGGGGGGGGGTTATTTTTTGTTGGTGGTGGTGGTTTTTTTTTTTTTTTTTTTTTTTTTTTTTTTTTTTTTTTTTTTTTTAGGGAGCTTAGTCTTTCTGGACCTGCAGTTTGAAGCTGGATGCACTGAAGATGCAGAATAGCTTTGGGGGTTTCTGCCTGAGCAGTTCAGGTGTGTTTGGAATGCTAACTGCTCCCTGTCTCTTTTCCCCACAGTCCAAATGCTGCAAGCAGTCGAGATGGGCTGGACAATGAAACAGGAACAGAGTCGGTTGTCAGCCATAGGCGGGACAGGCACCGGAGAAGGAATCGGGAAGGGCATGAAGATGGTAAGCTGACTCATATTGCTTTGCTTCCCTTCAAAGGGCCTTCTGTGCTATTGCTTTTGGTCTGAGGTTTATGTCAAATACAATAATGGTATCCAGTGTTCATGAGTCCTCTTAGAGAGCACTTTAGTGCTTCTATTTTGTGATTTGTCTTTCTGCAAGATGAGGTTATGTGCCTTTTGTGGAAACTTCATCTGTTTTCAGCTACTTTGGGTTTTTGGTCCTTTGCTGATCAGCAACATCTGGCTGGCACTATCACAGAGGTTGGAAAAGTTACCTTTTTGGGACTGCATCTCCCAGAATCACCTAGCCAGTGTGGTCATACTTGGTTTTGGGAATTGTAGTCCAAAAGTAATTTATCCATTTTCATGACTGGCTACATGCTAGAGTGTCAAACTAGTAATATTGAGACGTGTAGATGCTCATGTTTCTGCTGAGAATTCCAAAATAAATCAATAAAAAAGTAACTGGACACAGATAAAGCACTTTGATAGCACTGTTTGTCTGTAATTTCATTAGATCTTTAGAATTCTGTGTTTAATTGTTCTACTAGAGTTCAGAGGCATGGACTAGATAGAGACCTTTAACAGAAGGGTCTAAGTGTTTCACCTAAGATTCCATGGGATAGAGCCATGATAGTTAAAGTAGAATTGATGTACTATAACTGTGCCAACATGGTGTACTTGTTTAAGTGTTAGAGTAGGACTCTTGGGGACCAAGGTTTGAATCCCTCCCGCAACCATGGAAGCCCACTAGGTAATTGTCCACAAGTCATAACTCTTTCATCTTTAAAGGTAGGCATGGCAAACTTCCACTGAATATATCAGGCCAAGAAAAACCCATGATAGATTTGCTATAGGGTTGTGATAAGTCAGAAATGATTTGGAGGCACACAACAACTGTGTGTACTGTAGATGCACTCAAATTTTCTGAGATGATGTGCCAAAAAGCATCAAGGCCATGGACAAGAAGGAAGACCTGGGAGAGAACCTTTATTGGATCATATGGTCAGAGCTGGATTGGAAACTGTGGAAAAGTAAGCAAATGATTCTGTTTTGTTGTTGACATCCAAGCCCAATTTGGTTATCAACAAAGTTGGTTTTGGAGCAGGCTTGGCTTCATATTGCTGGCTAGTCACAGCACATGATGCTGTACAGTATGCTGCAGTTCTTACCTATACCTGAAGAGTGCAGTGGGGTTTGCCTGTGGGAATAGATCACAAGGCTAGGCCCAATGCTTGCTGGGGGATCCTGGGAGTCATTATCATCCCCCCCCCCCCAACCTTTACACAACCCATTGAAACTTGATTCAAATTGTAGGGTCCACTTTACAGGTCTATACAGGCATGGCCAGAGAGGGCATAGCAGGGATCAGGTCAGTTGGCTTGGCTAAAATGGAAGACTCCTTTCTGGAGAAATGGAATGAGAAGCTCTCAATGGGAGAATGGGCTAGCAAGAGGATGCATGAGGTTGAATAGGCAGGTGTATGAAAAAGATAGAGATGGTAGCAAAGCAGACAAGGCTGGGCACAAGTTGTTACCTAGTTTTCATTCTCAGACATGGAGACAGAGAACCAATGAGCTTTAGGGGGGTGGGAGCAGGTAGAGCTGTTTTCCCAGCCTGGTTCTTCCACATGTTTCAGACTACAATCACCCTTCCATTCTCACAGACTTCATGTCCACGGTTTTATATATTCATGGAGGGGTGACCTCTGTTTAAAACAACGGAGTGTGTTCCTAAGGGTGTGTGTCTGCGTACACCCGCAGAGGTGTGCCCCATTCAAGCCCATTCAAGCCTATAGGGCTTGAGCAGGGGTAGGCAACCTTTCCCCTTTCAGGGCCGAGGGACCTCAGCTCC
>CM034715.1:6010909-6021289 GCA_020142125.1 Phrynosoma platyrhinos | reverse complement strand
CTCCCTCCAGATGATGGTGGATGGAGGGAGGACCTTCTTCTTTTCAGGGAGCGGGATTTAAAGTATGAAAACATACTGCCCATGTGTGCATAGCAGCAGCAACTCTGTATTAGAGCAAGACTGGACAACTGTGGAAGGCAGGGTGCCACACTAGCTCCCCCAGAAGACTTCAGAGGGCCACGCCATCACTGCACCCCCAAATCTCTCCTAGGAGGTGTTGGGGGCATTTTCACAATGTTTAGGCCCCCAGGCCATTTTAGACTCAAGAGAGGGCTTTTTGAACAACAGTTCCTGTTTCAAAAAAGACCTCTTCTGAGTCTAAACAAAGTTTTGTATATCCCCTGGACCTAAATTGGCCCAGGAGGGCAAAAAATTGGCAAAAATCTCCCCACATCCTGGGACACACAAAACAGCCTGGGGCCTATTGGCCACACACTTTGCCACCCTGTACTAAGTATGATCTTTATTTGTCCACCTCACTCCTATCTTTTCAGTGTCTTTGGCAACACTGGCAAGAACAGAAACAACACAATGCAGGCATCTTCATAACATCTCCAGTTTTCTCCTGTTTGGTTTGTAACATCTTGCCTGATAAAGAAGCCAGTCGAGCTTCAAAAGCTTTCAACAAGTATATTGTGCATTTCAGTTGGCCAATAAAGGTATCACTATTTGATGGATTTTTGTTTGAATCTGTCAACACCTGGGATTCAGAGCTATATTGCACCTAAACTTGGAGGCTCCATTTCAGCCATCATAGCTGATAAATGTATCCACCCATCTCTGAGGTGAGGAAGGCAATCTTTAAAACACTGCTTTTTGGTTTTGTTTCTTTTTTTAGTTATTTGTCCTTGTTTGGAAAATAGTTCATTATTTCTTGTCATGTTTAACGTTGCATGGTTTGTTTTTCCTTTCTCCTTGTTACTTTAAAAACATTTTAGGATTAATAAAGGAATGGCACAAAACTTGAAACAATATCCAGTCAGAATACCTAAAAGGTGTACTTTTAAAGTAATTTTTAAAAATCAAGTAGAGTAACTTTTATTTCCATGTGTTACTCTGTTTTTGAAATGTAACTTTGTTACACACATCCCCAACCACCTTGTTCCAGATAATTACATTGGTTGGAATTAATTACTTTCATGCTGTGGCAGAAGATACATCAGGATGCACTGGCCAGTTTCAGCAGGATCCACTTTAGAACAGATCATAAAGCTTGTGAAATGCTCAGGGTGATCTGAAGGATGTCTGGCTTGGGAAGGCTGGCTTAGGGAAAGGTAGAAAGACTCACTATTACAACTGGGGACAAGCCCCCCCCCCCCCGATCTGAGCACTTACTTTGTAAACTTATATAAGTTAATTTTGTAAATTTTATTGTAAACTACTTTCTAAATCAATTTATTTATTGAGTTTATGTATAAATGCTTTTAAGTTTATATATAATATATATATTTGTCTAATGGCCTGTTGGCTGAATAAAGGTATTATTATTATTATTAAACTGGGGACAAGGACTTGCCTCACCTGGACCTGAGCTTAAATTAGTCAGCTTGGGAGCCCATTTCAAACTGGGGCTGAACAACATCAATATGAGTTCAAATTATTCCTTGATGGTCCCAGAAGGGACTCTTCATTGCTGACTCAGGGCATACCAGGATGGAAGGTTAGTGCCCAAAATGTTACTGGATTTGTTGGTGCTCAGGAGGCAGCCAGGTAGCTGAGTAGGGAATTGGTTGATCTGCCAAGGAACTTACTTCTTTCGTTTAGTTTCATTTCTGTGCTTCCTTCCTCTCAGAAAGGGACACAAGGTGGCTCGCAAAATGAAAACATTTTAAAAGACATTAACAATAAAAGAATTAAAACAATTAAAATAATCTAGATAAAACAGTATAAAATCAACACAAAAATATACAAAAGTTAAAAACATAACTAAAACACATATCCCATATAAAAAAAACACCCTGTCATGATTATATATTAAAAAGTCTGCCTGAATAAAAACATTTTTGTTTGCCGGCCAGCAGGGAGGGAGCCATCATAGCTTCCCGTGGAAAGGAGTTTCAAAGGGTAGGAGCAGCCACCAAGAAGGCTCTCTCTCGTGTCCTCACCAATTGAGCCTCTGATGGTGGCAGAGAGAAAGCTTTCTTCTGAAGATCTTAAGGCTCTGGCAGGTGTGTATGGAGAGATGCGGTCTCTGAAAGTCTGGACCTAAGGCGTGAAAAGGAATCAGGCAAGGTGAGGCCTTTTGTAAATAGCTCTGGCTGAAGAATGAAGCCAGATTCAGCAGCTTTATAGAGTCTGATGGACTCTGAGCTGGTAGCCTCAGTACACTCTACTTGTAGTGGAATCGCTGTAAAGTAGCAGAAATCAGGTTGTTGGTTTCCTTTATTTTCAAGTGGGTCAGGGATAGGGCCTCATTGCCACCCTGTCAATGTCCTGCTTGAGGTGTGACTGCCTTCCTGTTGTGTTTTACAAACAGTAGAAGTGGCAAATGAGATTAATCTGATACACCAGCAAAGTTGCTTTCATTCCCACAACAAAGCAAAAACTGATTTCCAGGGTCTCCCTGCTTAATATGGGAGGATTTGTTGAATGGGCACCAAAGGCAGGACTGCATTGACATTTATTAACTTGAATTGTCAGTTCAAGCAATTAATGTGTTGGAGGGGGGCTTTTCTGTTCCTTCCCCACTCCCTAGCTTCCAAGGGACTGTTTGGAGTCAGCACTTCTAAGTGGTTCCAGGACCTCTCAGACCAAGTCTTCCCCCCATGCCTGATGACTATTAAGATGGGCATGCTTTGATTTCCAAAGCAATGCCTCCTTCTCTGGAAGGATCAGTAGGTCCTGGTTTGAGGGCCTTTGCCAGCTGGTCTCTGACAAAGACGAGCGAGACACTGGAAGTCAAGTGCCTCCATTGGATGCCATGTGGGAAATGGGATTAAAACCCTGATGGGATGGACCGCAGAATGGATGTAAGGAGGAAGGGGAACTCTGTCTCTTTTGGAGATACTGTATTTAGCTTTCTTTCTGTTTCAGAGATGGGCAAAGTGTGGCTTATGGCCCATATTGGTCCTTTTGCCCCTGAAAAGTGGCCCCTGGAGCACCCTGAAAGCCTGCAAAAGACCGGGTGGACCCGCCGCTCCGAGAGGCAGCATGCTTTGGGGATTTTCAGGGGCTGTTCTTTGGGGGCCAAAGGGTTGCATACAGCCCATGAGCCAGACTTTGTCCACCCTTGATCTGACACATGTGGAGAGCACCAAGTTGGGGAAAGCTGGCCTGCTAGAATAGAGAGGGGATTGTCTTAAGAAAAGAAAGAACAAGAGGCCTGCAGTCCAGCCCCCTTTGGTGTAACCTATCCAGCAGACGTCATTATCCAAAGTCAATCATTCTCTCTCATCTTCTTTTCCCTGCTCAGGGGTTCAACTCTGGACCCTTCCCTCTTGCTCTCCAGATACTCATAAATTGTGGCTGTGGGTTCTCCCCTCTTTTCATCTCCCCCCCCCCCCATAAACTGCCCTTATTTGTTGTCCTTTTCCATCACTGACATGTGTGGTTTGCATTTTTCTCTGGTGTTGTCTGGGTGACTCCGCTAAAATGTTGTCTCCAATAGGCTTTAAGAGTTTCCACAGGGGGCCAGGCTAGATGTGGGACTGTGGGAGGTATGACCCCAGAAAGTAATTTTCCCAAGTTCTTTCCATGGCAAGTATAGTGAGTTGGGTCTTCCACCTGGTAGATAGATTTGGGAGTCCTTGTTAGCATCTTGGCCAAATGTTAACTGCTGTCAGATGTAGAAAAAGAGTAATTTTGTATTAGTGACGTTGTTACTTTTTTGCATGAGGTTGGCAATTTGTGGCTGGGAAAAGATGGGAAGAGACTGACAGGGTGATTTTTCCTTTGTTACTAACCTGATTGCACAGTTCTCATAGGGAATGTAAGTGGAGATGGATCATGCTTGCACAGTTTGATTTCCTTTTTTTGCTTCTGCACTATATAACCTTGGGAGTCCATCTTCCATTGGCCTCACCCTGGAGAGGATGTGCACCAGTCCAGGAGCCCCATTTAGTCAATTACGGGGACTGAATTTGATCACTGGCCAGGGATAGTCTGGAATGGATTGAATTAATTGTTTCAGAACCCAGTTCTGCCACTGGCTGTGAGAGAGTGCTGCACCCCATCAGTAAAAGGGCTGAAAGCAGTAGTATCATGGGGGGGGGGGGGCAGGTGACACCAGAGGGGGGAGGTGACACCAGAAGGAGATGACACCAAAGGGAGGGGGGTGACACCAGATCGGCTCCCCACACCCAAAGCAAGCTTTTTTGGCCACATGGGGGCTTTTCTGTGTCTTCTAGGCCCATCTGGGGACTTTGGGGCCACCTGGGGTATTTTTGGGGGTGCCCAGGGCTTTTGGGGGGCTGCGGGGAGTCTGTTCCAGCCCATACAGGCTCTCCCATGTGGCCCCCCCACCCTGGAAGCCCCACCAGAAGTCCAGGACCAGATGTACCACCCCTGGAAGCCCCCTCGTCCCGCCCTGCCCTGGGTATCACCCAGTGCGGAAACGCCACTGACTGGAAGGCTTTTCTGCTGTGTACCATGTGCTGCATCATTTACTACCAATAAAGCTTATATATTATAACAGTAATGTGTGGTAGTGTTTGATACTGAAAGAATTCTTGAGGTGTATCTACACTTAGTTCAAGAACAGAACAACTAGCAACTAGGTTTGTGCCTAAGCATAAAAGGACGGAGTGGTGTCCAATCATGCTGGTACTGATGATCCATATTTCTCATTTGCACTTTACACATTACAGTGCATACACATGCATACATACATATAAATAGGACCAGTACCAGGGGTTGGAAATTTTGTGAAACCAGTGTAGGCTGATGTTCCAAAAAAGGTCCATAGGGAGACAGAGCTAGCTGATTTAAACCAGGTTCGTTTAAACCATGATTTAAACCGAATTACTTTTAAAAAACACTCCTGGTTTTTAAAATTGATTATTTTAGAAATCTGGCTATTATTACTATTTTTAACCCTCTCACTGGAACAGCAATGACTGTTTGAATGTAAACATTTTAACTTTACCGTAATAGTTTATTGGAAGTAGTTCATTGTTAGACCAGTGCCCAGTGTCAGTTGCTTCTTTTTAACTACTTAATTCTACAGTGCAAAAATGCCACTAATAAATCCTTCAGTTAACATAAATTCAACCAAAACAACTTACTTCAAAAAGCACTTTTTAAAAACCAGTTATTATTTAAGCTACTGGCCATAACATCTGAACTTCATTTTGCTACTTAATTTTCTGATTTACTCCTATATTGGGGTAGTCTTGTACTCCTATATATAGGCTACCAACATGTCAATAGAATTGCCAAAGTTTTATTGAAAGATATAAATCATATCAAAGCCTAAAAACTTTGGATTCTTAATGTTAGAAAGCATTAAAACATAATTGATCAAGCTTTCAAATCAAATCAAATAGAGGCAAAAAAACAACAGCAACAGAATTTTTTCCATGGGTAGCTTTGTAGCAACTGGTTTTCTTGGCCTTGGTGTTCTTTCCCTCCCAAATCGGAGCTTGAATGGTTGAATTTTTTTCAGTTTTATTTTCTGCTGTCTGATTTTAGGAGTTTTGCATCAAAATTCATGTCTCTGAACATATGTCAATCTGTACTTGGAGAAGATTGTTCTTGTAGTGTAGCAAGGAATTTGTTTTGCCCAGTGTTTCCACCTAGGGTTTGTTTTGTTTGTTTGCTTTTGCATTGTGTACATAAAGAATTAAATTCCCACAAGTTTAAAGTCAGCCCTTATCTGTTCTAATCACTAGATCACCCTGGCTTTGTCCATTATTTACAGATAACTGTGCTCTTCACAGTCCTGCACAGATAAACCCTGGCTGAGGCGCTCAATATGACTGCATTAGTCTCTGTGTGTGTTGTGTGCCTTCAAGTAGTTTGTGACTTATGGCAACCCTAAAGTGACCCTATTATGGGGTTTTCTTGACAAGATTTGTTCAGAGGAGGCTTGCCATAGCCTTCTGTCGAGGCTAAGACAGTGTGACTTTCCTAAGGTCACACAGTGGCTTTCATGGCCGAGGTGGGAATCGAACCCTGATCTCCAGAGTTGTAGGCCAACACTCAAACCACTATGCCATGCTGGTTCGGCATATTGATTAATCCAGCCCCCAGCTCAGCTAATCATGAACAATGTTCAACCCATAGATCAAGCCAGAAGGGTCAGCATCACTTTTTTGTGATTCATCAGTTGTAGAATTGAAAGTCCTTTTGGTTTTGGAGTTTTGTCTCAGGCAAGAAACTGTGGATGACATTTGCCAAATCATTTGGCAAACTGAACGGATCCCCCACGAGTTGGGAGGGGCAACTGTACAATTGAGCACAAAAGATAGAATCATACAAAACCATTGTATTCCCTATTACCATATATGGATGTGAGAGCTGGACAGTTAAGAAAGAAGATAGGAGGAAAACCAATGCATTTGAGATGTGGGGCTGGAGAAGTGTGCTGAGGATCCCATGGACAGCTAAAAGGACAAACAAATGGGTCATTGATCAGATCAAGCCAGAAATTTCCCTGGAAGCCAAGATGACCAAACTGAGGCTGTCATACTTTGGCAACATGATAAGAAGGCAAGACTCGTTGGAAAAAACAGTAATGCTAGGAAAGGTAGAGAGAAGTAGAAAGAGAGGAAGGCTGCATGCAAGATGGTTGGACTTTAAGACATCACAAGTATGAGTTTGCAGGAGTTAGGCAGAGCAGTGGAGAACAGGGGGTCTTGGAGTTGTCTCATCAGAAGGGTTGCCATGGGTCAAAATCAATGCGAAGGCAGTTAACAACAACAACAAAAGGCTTAGACACTATCACAAGATTTTCTTGTCAAGTTTCTTCAGAGGGGTTTTGCCATTGCTATCCTCTGAGGCTGAGAGAGTATGACTTGCTCAAGGTCACCCAGTGGGTTTTTTTTTATGCTCAAGCATGGAATTGAACCCTGGTCTCCAGTCGCAGTTCAATACTGAAACTACTACACCATGCTCACTCTCAATTGCAGACTTACTGCTGAACATAAAGAAAACAAAAATAATGACCATGGAGGATCTACATGAATTCAACCTAGAGAATGAGGAAATCGAAATAGTTCCCATACCTAGGATCAAACATTGATAAGAACGGAGATTGCAGTTCAGAAGACTAGGAAGGAGAAGGGTAGCCATGAAAGAACTAGATAAGATCCTGAAGTGTAAAGATGTACAACTGAGGACTAAAGTCAGAATTGTCCAAGCTATTATATTGCCGATCACCATGTTCAGATGTGAAAGCTGGACAGTGAAGAAAGCTGATAGAAAGAAAATCATTGGATTTGAGATGTAATGCTGCAGAAGAGTGCTGAGGATCCCGTGGACAGCCAAAAAACAAACAAATGGGTCATTGATCAGATCAAGCCTGAATTCTCCCTGGAAGCCAAGATGATGAAACTGAGGCTATCATACTTTGGCCACATGATGAGAAGGCATGAATCACTCAAAAAGACAATGCTAGGGAAAGTAGAAGGCAGCAGAAAGAGAGGAAAACTGCATGCCATATGGATACATCCAATCAGGGAGATTATGGGCTTGGATTTACAGGACGTAAGCAGAGCAGTGGAGGACGGGTGGTGTTGGTGGAGATGTCTCATCCCCAGGGTAAGGATGAGTTGAAGTTGACTCAAAGGCAGTTAACAGTAGCAACACTCACTGTTGTGGTTATACCCCTGAGCCAGAGAGAGGGGCAATTGAATAGGTAGTGATGGCAGTGGTGAGGAGGAGGGATCTGTGAAGGGAATCTTATTCACAATCTGCTTTCCAGAATCTGGATCTGACACTCCATACAGGCACACATGTACCCTGTAATGTGCAAATCGGTTCAGGATCATTAAGCAATTCTTGCAGATAAGCTGGTTAAATATGGGCTGGGCAATGTGACTCTTAGGTGGATTTGTAATTGGGTGACTGGCCAAATCCAGAGGGTGCTCAACAATGGTTCCTCTTCGTCCTCAAGAGAAGTGACTGGTAGGATGCCACAGGGTTCTGTCATGGGCCCAGTATTATTCAACATCTTTATAAATGACTTGCATGAAGGAATAGAAGCCATGCTTATCAAATTTGCAGATGACGCCAAATTAGGAGGAGTAGCTAATACCCCAGAGGACAGGATCAAAATTCAAGAAGACCTTAATAGATTAGAAAGCTGGGCCAAACCAAACAAAGGAATTTCACCATGTAAGGTACTGCAGTTAGGGTGGAAAAATGAAATGCATATATATAGGATGAGGGACACCTGGCTTAACAAGACCACGTGTGAAAGCAATCTGGGAGTCCTAGTAGACCACAAGTTAAACATGAGGCAACAGTGTGATGCAGCAGCTAAAAAGGCCAATGTGATTTTAGGCTGTATCAGTAGAAGTATAGTGTCTAGATCAAGGGAAGTAATAATGCCACTCTATTCTGCTTTGGTCAGGCCTCACCTGGAATACTGTGTCCAGTTCTGGGTACCTCAATTCAAAAAGGATGTTGACAAATTAGAGCGTATCCAGAGGAGGGAGACCAAAATGGTGAAAGGTCTGGAACCATGCCTTATGAGGAAAGACTTAGGGAACTGAGTATGTTTAACCTGGAGAAGAGACAGTTAAGGGGTGATATGATAGCCCTGTTTATGTATTTGAAGGGATGTCACGTTGAGGAGGGAGCAAGCTTGTTTTCTGCTGCTCCAGAGAATAGGACCCGGAACAATGGATGCAAGTTACAGGAAAAGAAATTTCACCTAAACATTAGGAAGAACTTCCTGACAGTAAAAGTTGTTCAACAGTGGAAGACACATCCTCGGAGAATGGTGGAATCTCCTTCCTTGGGGGTCTTTAAAGAGAGGCTGGATGGCCATCTGTCGGGGATGCTTTGATTGTGAGTTCCTGCATGGCAGGGGATTGGACTGGATGGCCCTTGTGGTCTCTTCCAACTCTGTGATTCTATGATCCTAAGCAATGATATGAATGTGAGTTCAGATCAGGTCTTGTTTGATCAGGTCTTGTTTCCCATTTATAAGAGCCGCCAGCTACAGGCCTGGAAAGGAGTCTAGTCTACTATGCTGGCCTCTGACTACAGCAGGCTGAAGGGAGCTATTCATTGCTCTCTCTATCAGCAAACCAGGAAAGCATAGGAAACATGGCCACTTGGAGAATATTTGCATAGCTCCTTTCTCATTGGCTTAGCCTCGGGGTGGGCATGCCAGAGGCAGACCCGCCAATGCTGGCTTGGGTGGCTTAAGGGGTCTCCAAGCAGAATGAGCCTGGATGGGCATCTGGTTCAACAGGACCCCTCTTCCCCCAATCCAGGAAGACCGAAGTTGGACTGCAGCTTTGAAAAGGAGGTATGCTTGACCGGGAGGTTATGGGGACTTAAAGCCACTGCTTCTGTGTCTGTGTGAGTTACAGAGGTACTGATGGGGAAATTTGGGATTTGTGGCTAGAAGATGCTCTTTGGGTGGATTGAGAAACCTTGGGGAATTCTCAGGAGTTGTTCAGTTAGGAATGTGCACATTCTTTGTTGTTCTACAAATATGCAAGACTCTTGAGAGCTAAAATGCTCGGATTTAACCCTGCCTAATCCCACAGAAGCTTACAGAATGATATTTACTTTAAGCCAACCGATTTCATTGGAATTGGGGCTGTGGATTAAGTCATTCTGTCAGGGTTTAAAACAAAACAAAACAGTTCACCCAAATCTTTATGTTGTTTTTTTAAAGCCTGCTTCTGTTCATTGACATATGCTTATAAATTCCATTTGAAAACAGTTCCATGTTAAAACGATACGACATGGCCAGCAACATTTTGCTGCTTTTTGCCAGGAATCATAGAATCATAGATTTTGAAGGGACTACAAATCCAAACCCCCTGCCATGCAGGAATACAACTGCAGCACTCCTCAGAATCATAGAATCATAGAATCATAGCATTGGAAGAGACCCCAAGGGCCATCCAGTCCAACCCCCCCTGCCATGCAGGAACTCCCAATGAAAGCATCCCCGAGAGATGGCCATCCAGCCTCTGTTTAAAGACCTCCAAGGAAGGAGACTCCATCACTCTCCAAGGGAATGCCTTCCACTGTTGAACAGCTCTTACTCTCAGAAAGTTCCTTCTAATGTTGGAGTGGAATCTCTTTTCCTGTAACTTGTATCCATTGCTCTTTTTCCTATTCTCTGGAGCAGCAGAAAACAAGCTTGCTACCTCTTCAATATGACATCCTTTCAAATACTTAAACAGGGCTATCATATCTCCTGTTAGCCATCTCTTCTCCAGGCTAAACATCCCCAGCTCCCTAAATTGTTCCTCA
>CM034715.1:5993445-6004798 GCA_020142125.1 Phrynosoma platyrhinos | reverse complement strand
ATATTATTATTATTATTAATGATTAGTAATAATTATATTATTATTTTCCTCATTTCTCAGACTTATTTATTTATTTAAGTGACACACTGCACAAATATGGTTGAGGCTTAGAGCATCAAGGTTGATGAAATTACCAGGGGCACCTCTGAAATCTCAGGACCTTGGATGGTACTGACCTGGCAACCCTATTAGACCAATTCATGGAGGGAAGGGCTCCTACTTTGGGTGGGTTCGGGGGCTGTGGAGGAATGGGGCACTCAACTGGCTGATGTAATTTATCCTCATATATGCAGCTGTTCAACAACTTATGCACAGGGACAAAGAGAACTACTATAACAGTCAGTGCAGAGCAATAGAAGATGACAACAAAAAAGAAAGAAAAAGAGACCTCTTCCCCAAGATCCGAGAAGTCAAAGTGAAATTTAACCAAGAATGGGAATTCTCTGCAACTAGCGGTGGAACACATTACATGTCCAAGTCTAAATAAAAAGACAATGGAAACAATACATGGAAGAATTATATAAAAGAGATGAAGGATTTCAGATTCATTCAAGGGAGAATCATATGAAGGTGAACCTGCAATTTTAGAAAGTGGCGTGAAAGCTGTACTCAGATCACTTGGGAGAAATAAATCACCAGGAACAGATGACAAACCAAGAGCTGCTTCAGGCTACAGAAACAGAATCTACTCTAGGTCTAACTAATTTATGTCAACAAATGTAGCATTACTATGTATATGTATAGATAGCATCACCATAAGGGAAGGAGCTATAACCAAGCCCTCATGGGCCTGACTAAACTGCCTTGGCTAGTAGTGAGGCATTATGGCAATGTTAGTTTGTCAGAACCTGGAGGGCCATACATTCTCCAGCCCTCTACTTGAATCATAGAGTTGGCAGAGATCACAAGGACCATCAAGTCCAAATCCTCTGCCATGCAGGAATTCACAATCAAAGCACCTTGACAGATGGTGTTTAAAAACCTCTGTTTAAAAACCTCCAAGGGAGAGGGGTTACTTTTTTTTCCCTAAAAAAGACTCCACCATCCTCCAAGGCAGCATATTCCAACACTGAGCAGCTCTTACTGTCAGAAAGTTCTTCCTAATTTTGAGATGGAATATCTTTTCCTGTAGTTTGAATCCATTCCTCTGGGTCCTATTCTCTGGAGGTGCAGAAAACAAACGTGCTCCATCTCCAGTGTGGTATCCTTTCAAATATTTAAAGAGGGCTATCATATCACTTTTTAAACCTTCTCTTCTCAGGGATAAAAATACTCAGCTCCCTAACTTGCTCCTCATAGGTCATGGTTTCCAGGTCTTTCATCATTTTGGTTGCCCTCCTCTGGAGATGCATAATTAATGGTGAGATGTGTGTTTCATATCACTTTAGAAAAAAATCCTGATTTTTAAAAAAACGATTTTTAATTGATGTGCAGAGTCCCTGGCATGTTGGGTTGTTTTTCCAGTCCTTCAGTAGAGCTTTGTTCAAGCAGATTTATTGTTATATTGAACAAATGCCCTGTCCATATATATACCTTCTGAAAATAATAATAATAATAATAATAATAATAATAATAATAATAATAATAATAATGATGATGATGATGATGATGATGATGATGATGTGCCAGTTACAAAAGCAGCTTGAAGGCTCAGAATCTCTCCATCTATTGTCTCCAGCTGTTACTGTAGCATTAAGTCCTGGAAATGTGTAACAGAAGATGAAGTGTTGGTGCTTATTTTTGATGGTCTCTGCTTGAGCTGTGAAAAGCTTGACACACCATGGAAGGAAGGTCAGACCATCATAATGTCGACCGTCAATACATGGCAATACAGTTGCTGTAGTTTAATGGGAGACTTTACTCTCTCTGCAAATGAAAGGATGCTGTAACAGTAACCAACAGCTGGTATGTTGCAGTAGTTTCTCTTAGGGGAGAAATATCATTGGCTCCCTACATCAGGGGTAGGCAACCTTTCCCCTTTAAGGGCCGAGGGACTTCAGGTCCCAGAAGCCTCAGCCATGTTGGCCAATAGTCCCATGTTGGCCAATAGCTCCAGGGATTCTGGGAGCTGAAGTCCCTCGGCCCTTAAAGGGGACAGGTTGCTTACCCCTGCCCTACATGATGGAGTGGACTTTAATTGTCCATGTTTGAATACATAAGGGAAAGCAGGGCCAAAGCAAGAGACCTCAGCAGAAGCAATGAGGATAGCTGCTGGCTGGCGCCACTTCCTTTGCCCTCTCCTTAGCTCTCTGTGGCACCAGTGCTGCCCAAGTCCTGGAAAGCCCAAGTAGATTGTGTGTGTGGGGGGGGGGGTGTTTTTAGGCTGAACCTGGCTACCCTGCACCCTTTCTCGCCCCAACTAGGCAGCCCACCTTGCTTTTTCTGGCCATCAGCGGTAGTGACAGGGGTTCTTAATCTTTGACCCTACATGCTTTGGACTTCTGCTCCCAGTATCCATGCTGGCTGGGCTTTTTGCAGCTTGTAGTCCAAAATATTTGGAGGACTAAATGTTGAGAATCTCTATCCCTGGTGGTGCAGTGGTTAAATGCCTGTGCTGCAGCCACTCACTCATAGACCACAAGGTTGCGAGTTCAATACTAGCCAGGGCTCCGGCTAGACTCAGGCCTGCATCCTTCCAAGGTCGCTAAAATGAGTACCCAACTGTTGGGGGGCAATGAGCTTACAGTTGTAAACCGCTTAGACATCCCATAGCGTGATATGAAGCGGTATATAAATGAAGCTGCTTTGCTTTGAGGATCAGGGAGTTGAAGCCAGTGAAGAACTGTTCTCATGGTATACTGTCAGATAGGAAGGCCTGTGGTCATGGAAAATGTTTGAGAGTTCAACTTAGGTTAGTGGTGGAATTTTGCACAGGGAAGTTCCAATGTTCAGTTTCCAGAACGTCCATTTAAAAGGATCAGGTGGCAAAATCTTGCTCTCCCTGAAATCCCAGGGAGGTGCAGCCAACCAGATGAATATAGCACCAAAATACACAGACCAGCAATCTGATGTCGTATCAGCCAGCTTTCTAATTTCCTTCCCAAGAATCTGGGCTCTTTATAGTTTGCCTTATGAAGAGAGATGTAGGGAGCTGGGTATGTTCAGCCTGGAAAAGAGACAATTAAGAGGTGATATGATAACCCTGTTTAAATATTTGAAGGAGTGTCACATTGAGGAGGGCGCTAACTTGTTTTCTGCTGCTCCAGAGAACAGGACCCAGAACAATGGATTCAAGCTAAACATTAGGAGGAACTTCCTGACAGTAAGAACTGTTTGACAGTGGAACACACTCCCTTGAAGAGTGGTGGAGTCTCCTTCTTTGGAGGTTTTTAAACAGAGGCTGGATGGCCATCTGTCGGGGGTGCTTTGATTGTGAGTTCCTGCATGGCAGGGGTTGAACTGGATGGCCCATGTGGCCTCTTCCAGCTCCATGATTCTAGGTTCGCAGGTGAATGGAAGATATTGGGCCTTTACAGACTGCCAGAAATAATGCAGCTTGAGTCCACTTTAACTGACCTGGCTCAGTGCTAGGGAATCATGGGAATTGTATTTTTTTTTTCTGGGACATTGAGCCTTCTCTGTCAGAGAGCTCTGGTGCCATGATAAACTACAGTTCCCATGATTCCTTAGCATTGAACCAAGACAGTTAAAGTGACCTCAAGCTGCATTATTTCTGGCGGTCTGTAAAGGCCCATTGAGAAATGTCTGAACATGTTTATTCTTTATATATAAAAAAGTAATGGTTTCCCCTTGACTTGACTTGACTTGACTTGACTAGCTGTGACTGACTTTAGGGGTGGTGCCAAAGAGCCAGCATTATCCGAAGGGTGAAGGGTCTGGAAACCAAGCCCTATGAGGAACGACTTAGGGAGCTGGGGATGTTTAGCCTGGAGAAGAGAAGGCTGAGAGGTGATATGATAGCCGTGTTTAAATATTTGAAGGGATGTCATATCGAGGAGGGAACAAGCTTGTTTTCTGCTGCTCCAGAGACTAGGACCCGAAACAATGGATGCAAGCTGCAAGAAAAGAGATTCCACCTCAACATTAGGAGGAACTTCCTGACAGTAAGGGCGGTTCGACAGTGGAACACACTCCCTCGGAGAGTAGTGGAGTCTCCTTCCTTGGAGGTCTTTAAGCAGAGGCTGGATGGCCGTCTGTCAGGGATGCTTTGATTGGGAATTCCTGCATGGCAGGGGGTTAGACTGGATGGCCCTTGTGGTCTCTTCCAACTCTATGATTCTATGATTCTATGATTCTATGAAGATGACTCTGGTGGTCATGTGGCCAGCATGACTACACTGAACACTGTTACCTTCCCACCGAAGTGGTATTTATCTAGTTGTATTTGCATGCTTTCGAACTGCTAGGTTAGCAGAAGCTGGGACTACTGACAAGAGCTCTCTGGATCACATGGCACTTGGGCCCCAAACTACCAACCTTATAGTCATCAGAATTGGCATCCTAACCGCTAAGCCACGGCGTTCCCTCTTACTCTTTATTACACAGGATGAAGTAGCCATCAAAAATTTTCCCCTGCCAGGTTGCTAATCCTTCTTAGATTTGTAGCCTTGCAGATTGATGTGTGAGACTTCTGGAAGCAAGAAAAACATCAAGGGGTATTGCTTCAATCTGTCTGGGAGTTTCATGAAGCTGTCAGCTAGGGATGGGTGAAAAAATTGCTCCATCAAGAGATTTCCTCCAACCCACCCCCCCAGATTTACTGAATTTGGACCTCCTGGTCCTGAACATGGGACCAGATGAAAATTGTGGTTGGAATGCCATAGCTTTCAGAACATTCGGGTCACTCCATGAAAGAAAGGGAGGAAATGCATTTGTAACTATATTTGCACATTGAAAAACATACCCCCCAAAAACTGTAGAATTTTAAAATGATTGCATTTTAGACAATAGTCCATGTGTAGAAAATATATAACTTTGACAAGTATGCACAGAAAAATATAGAAATGGATGCACATAGCTGGGAGTAGGACTGGGATAGACTGAACTTGAGGGTAGAAATCAGAATCACAACAATCTGGAAAGCAGCATTTATCTATTATCAGACTCCATTTTGCTACTTGTTTTTTACTCCATTGTGTGAAGATAGCTTGTCTGGATATTCTTGATACATATTACATTGCTATTTCTACTTTAATCTTGGTGCTACATTTGCTCCTGTTGTTCCATTTTTATCCTACCTTTCCTTCAAGGAGTACAGGGCAATGCATACTGTCTAAGGTTATCCTCAGGACAACCTGACCTGGTAGCTTAGGTTGAGAGTTGGTGATTGCCCCAAGTTGCCTCCCATGAATTTATTGGCTGAACAAGGATTTGAACTTGGGCCTCTCTGCTTCTAATTTGTCACTAGTCCATCACTATCCTAGGCTGCTAAAAAACCCAATGTGATTCTAGGCTGCATCAATAGAAATATAGAAGTAATAGTGCCACTCTGTTCTGCTTTGGTCAGGCCTCACCTGAAATACTGTGTCCAATGCTGGGCACCCCAATACAAAAAGGATGTAGAGGGCACTGGGTATGTTTAGCCTGAAGAAGAGATGATTAAGAGGTGATATGATAGCCTTGTTTAAATATTTGAAGGGATGTCATATTGAGGATGGAGCAAGTTTGTTTTCTGCTGCTGCTGCTGCTGCTGCTGCAGGGAATAGGACATGGAGAAATGGATGCAAACTACAGGAAAAGAAATTCCACCTCAACATTAGGAAGAACTTCCTGGAAGTAAACGCTGTTCAACAGTGGAACATGCTGCCTCCAAGAGTGGTGGAGTCTCCTTCTTTGGAAGTTTTTAAACAGAGGCTGGATGACCATCTGTTGGGATGCTTTGATTGTGCATTCCTGCATGGCAGGGGGTTGGACAGGATGGCCATTGTGGTCTCTTCCATCTCTATGATTCTATCATTCCCAAACCTGGTGCCCACCAAATGTATTTGACCACAGTTCCCAGTATAGTTGACCTTTCATGAAGCTTGCATGTGAATTGGTCCAAAACATCTGTATAGCACAAGGTTGGGAGTATTGCTCTATCTAGTATATCATGCTGCCTCTCAGTTTAGGACCTTAGCCAGTAAACATCAGACGGCAGCTTTAGGGAAACCTCCATTCCATCTGTTTGTGTGGTCTGTCAGCAAGCCCCTTTGACATAGATACTTCTCTTCCAGAAGATCCATATCATATGAAGGTAACATGGGGAAGCCAAGCTTTTCCTTCTACATTGCCTTTGTGATGTTAGGGCACTATCAGGAACCACACTAAATTCAGGCTGTAGATTGGAAGGGGTAGCCAATGGAGTATTGCATCACCTTACAGCACAAGCCTCTAGCATTTTTTTAATTATTTCCAGCTAGAGATGACCCATTTATTAAGGTCAAGTGTGTTTCCCTCACCAAGGTCCAGGCACTCTACCCATATGCTGGCAACCTGTCAGTCTTGGTACATTATAGTTTAACCACCACAGCCCTACAAGGTATTTTAGGCTGAGAAATGGTATCAGTCCAAGATCATCAAATGAGCTTCAGGGCAGAGTTTGGATTTAAACACAAGTTTCTTTCTGGACAGAGTCCTGTAATCAAATCACAAAACCAGATTTGCTCCCAGTTGTCCAGTTTACAGCTTCTGGGCTATCACTCCATTTCATCCTCAGGTTTTCCTTTCTCCCTGCAGTCTCCCGCATCAATGGGCATTCAAAGCTTGACAGACACCGAGAGCACCCACCTGGTTATGACAGCTCCTCCACGGTGATGAGCAGCGAGCTGGAGTCCAGCAGCTTTGTCGACTCCGATGATGATGAAAACACAAGCAGGTATAGGAAAACTAATGGGTAGTTCATAAGGTGTGGGCCAGCTGTGGGTGTGGGCCATTTGTAAGGGGTGGGCATGGGTCTGTCAAAAAGAAAAGCAAACCTGCAAATGAAGGCTTGCCTTATCCAGCACTTTCCAGAGGTGCTGATTTACAGTTCTTGTTGTTCTCAGCCAACACATCCAGTGGGGGAGTTGGAGATGATGGTGTTTGCAGGCCAGCAAGTCTGGAAGCTACTGTTTTTGCAAACACTTTAGGGCAGGGATAAGCATTGCATAGCCTCAGAGGATGCATGCAAGTCAACAACTAATTTTGCAGCCCCTGAAGCCACTAAAAACTCCCCCAAATAATTATTCATCATTATAGAAAGGAGAATTGAATCCTTGGAGTCTCTGGGAATTGTGATTCTTCTTCAGAACAAAGAACAAAGCACAAAGTTTGGTCTTGTTTTACAAAAAAGGGAATCATTTTTAGGAAATGGGAAGTAGATTTCTCACCACTTATGGAGTCCACATGTGGATCCCAGCAGTGGCAGGAAGCATTTGGCTTCCAGTCTGCTGCAATTTGCTCACCCCTGCAACAGGGATAAATCCATGTACTGTCCTAAAAGTGACTGTCAGACAAGTGGTGATCTGGTGCCAGTCCATGAGCCATCAGCTGCTGATTCCTGGAGCATTTCCAGCAAAGAAAGGAACAATTGCAGCCAATGGGTACAAAGATAGTACCAGTCCTTGATACATTGGAAATATCTAAATGCTGGTCCCACATCAGCTAGCTTTAGAAGCACTGGTTTAGAGAATCCCTTATGTTCGGGAAAGAAATCCCTTATGTTCGGGAAAGTTAGGTTCGGGAAAGTCCTCTAGACTAGGACTGAGGAGCCAAAATTGTTGGACTCAGCCCATCAGCAGTGGCATTGAAGTTAAACTTGGGATCTTTTGAATGTGATGTATGATGCTCTTTTTCTGTGTGCATGTTCTAAAACAACATTGGACTGGCCCTGAGACTGTATGTGCCCCCCTCCCAATACTTTTTTGTGCCCTGCAACCCATCCAGACTGCCCAAACTCCTCTTACTAGCCAAGAAAAAAGGAAAGGAAAGGAAAGGGGGGGGGGGGGGGGGACAGGGAATTGCATCTCCTGGAAGCCTCAGAAGTAGCATCTTCCCTTTTAAATGGGTTACAGCCCCTCTGCATTGTTTGACTTTTTTTAAAAAACAGCTTTTTAAAACCAAAAGTGGACTGCCTTTTGGAGGGGAAACTTTTCTTGCCATCTCCGGGGGGCTGTCCAAAGAGCAGAAAACTAGCCCCAGACCTGCTACAATTCCCCACCTGTTCTAAAAGAACTGTCTGTGCATGGACCACATAAAAACCACCTCTACTTAACTCTTGTCTTCCCTCCCCAACTCTCATTCATTCATTCAATCAGTCAAAAAAAAAAAATAATTCAAATCATTATTCAGTCAATGTAGACTCTGCTTTTTTTTCAGCATGGGTCCCAAAATGTCCTAACAATAACAAGTGCATGGTTAAAAATGGTTTAAAATATATTTAAAACTTAATTGAAAAGATAATAAGATAACCAGTACAGCATTTCACATTGAAAACACCCTTTTGGCCCATAATTTAAGCCAGGGGTAGGCAACCTTTCCCCTTTAAGGGCCGAGGGACTTCAGCTCCCAGAATCCCAGGCGCTATTGGCCAACATGGGACTATTGGCCAACATGGCTGAGGCTTCTGGGAGCTGAAGTCCCTCGGCCCTTAAAGGGGAAAGGTTGCTTACCCCTGATTTAAGCACTAAAGGTGTGCCTAAGCAGAAAGGCCCATTGCCTATCAGTGGAAAAAGAACAGAAGGGGGCTAATCAGATTTTCTGTGGGAGGGAGTTCCATGGGGGCAACCACTGAGAAGGTGCTCTTCTGTGTCCTCGCCAAATGTGCATATGGTGGTGGTAGGATGGAGAAAACTCTCCCCTGAAGATCTTAAAAGTCGAGCTGGCTCATATTTCTCAGCCTCTTCTGCCTTCCTTAGAGAACTGAGTATCTCTGTTCCTCTCCTTCCTTTTCTTTTCCCCTCTCCTTTTCGGGGGTAAATGAGATATATCCATAGCAGCAGCAAGATATGTACTCAAGTAGGATTAAGAGCAGCCAGGGTGGTTTACTAGAATCAGAACATGGGGGCCCACTAATGCCTGGTGCATTTCTTAATAGCACTACTGCCTGTGCCTGATCTTATCCCTCCCTCTAGATAAAATAAATAAAATACAAGCCCCTAGAGGTGGCAGTGCTCCCCCCACCTTCTTTCTGATCTGGGTCAGGCTCTCTTGGCACAAGGAAGTGACTGGCTGGCGGGGCAGCCGGCCAGAGCAACAGAAGAATGTGCCAAGGTATGTTGTTTAATATTACAAAGATGATGTTCATAAGTGGATGAGACATTCCATCGGAAGGGGGCTTACTGGTATCGGGTCAAGGTGGCAGCGTGGGGGGGGGGAGAGATAGATGGAGAAATGGAAGGGGCTGGGTTTCTGCACAAACAGCAAACAGCAAGTGAGAGAAAAAGCAAAATAACAAAACGGTTGTCTGGTCCTGCAAAAAGTAGGACCCAAAGCCAGGGCTTGTATTTGGACATCAGGATAAGGGGTTCTTGTGGAGGGAAGGCAGAACCCATCTGGGAACATTCAAGGTCTGCAAAGAGGGGACACCATTCCGCGGTCCACTTGTATGTGAGTACTCGCATTTTTGTTTCTTGAAAAAGCGATTTATTTGTGAATGCTTATATTCCAAGGGAAAAATCCATCAGTGATGCCTTTATCTGTTACACCTTTTACTTTTATCAGTGATACCTAAATATTCCAAGGGAGGATTAGTGTGGTGTAATGGTGTAAGTGTTGAACAAGGACTCTAGCAGACCAGGGTTCAAATCCACTCTCAGCTGTAGCAGTCCACACTGTGTGACCTTGTGGGCGAATCACATCCTAGCAGAAGGCAATGGAAACTATCTGTGAAGAAATCTTGCCAAGAAAACACTATGATAGGGTTCCTATATGTTAGAGCTGATTCAAAGGCAAAGACAAATATTTGTAGGGGACAGTTGGCTTGGAACTGCTGCTGTGGTGTTGCAAAAAGGGGGAGCGAACTTCATTTAAACACACACACAAATAGACAATGTCTCCAGGCATGTATAAAGTGCCATCAAGAAATCATAAGCAGCCTTCCTTCCTTCTGGTTTTAGGCTATTCACGTCAAAGAAGGGATCTTCTGGGGAAAAGTATTTTCTTTCTTCTCTCATAATAATAAAATGCAGTGGTGGTAGATGGAGGGAGAGTCATTGAATGCAGTGTTAGCTAGGGATTCAGTAGAGTGTTAGAGCAGGACATAATGAGTATGTGGAACTCACTGCCACAAGTTGTAGCTTGCTTGGATGCCTTTCAAAGTGAATTAGATAAATTTATGGAAGAAGACCAGGATAGCAGGTACCACTGTTGCAAAGCTTGGGAAAGTTACTTTTCAGACTCAGATTGCCAGAATATTCCAATCAGCATTTCCCACCTGGTGGCCAAGGTAGACTTCAAGTCAAAAAAGGGTAATTTGTTACTAGCCTGCAAATAGGACTTTTTGGTGGCTGCTTCCAGGCTTTGGAATTCACTTCCAAGGGATTTTAGGCTGACCCCCTGCCTGTTGTGCTTCCACCTGCAGGCAAAGACCTTTTTTGCTCATGTGAGCAGGAAAAGTTAACCTGAAAGTACAGCAAATGTGAAAAGAAGGGCATGCCTATGTGTGTGTACATGAACACTGAGGATTGACTGGTTCTTGCAAAAGCAACACTAAGCGCCTTCCCCCATTATGCCTTCTTGTTAGGGCCCACTGCGCCAGTGATGAAACCTTTGAAGAAGCTTCCTACCAAAGAGGCTTTTCTCTATTTGGTACAGTGGGCATATAGGTGGCTGCTATACTGCTGTGCTTTTAATTTGGTCATTTTCATTTTTAATACTACATAATTTGCTTAGTTGTGTTCTTAATATTATATGGTACTTTTACATGTACTTTTTCAAGACATGGATAAGTCTTGCTGTGAGCTGGCTTGAGTCTCAGTTTTGGGAGAAAGGCAGAATGTAAGTGAAATCAAATCAAACATTATAATAAATTGCTTTTCTGATTTGTTCACCAGTTCTCTAAAGGCAACTATTGGGCTTCAAGCACAGTTAGGTTTGGATCAAACCCAGTGTGAGAATGAAGCAAATGTATGTCTGGGAAAGAATGTACCATGGCCAAACTATATATAACAGTCAGAATCCTATGAGTGAGTCTCCTCTTTTGTTCTTGTTTGCCATGACAAACTTGACTAGGGCTGTAAACAGGAATGTGTGGGTCTATCCCAGTGGTTCTCAAAACTTTTTACCCCTGTGTCCCGCTTTCCATCTACATGTGGATGTCACAACCCCTGTCAATGTAGAATTTGAATAAAATATCTTGCTTGTGTAATGGTGAACAAATCAAAAAAGCAAAGGTGTTGGTTTTAACCTTTAAAGCCCTACATGGCTTGGGTCC
>CM034715.1:5982800-5993345 GCA_020142125.1 Phrynosoma platyrhinos | reverse complement strand
AGAGGGGCGGGTTATAAATAAAAATTATTATTATTATTATTATTAATGTGTGTATTTTCATTTGCCTCTCTTATAGCATCCCCATCCATACCTCTCTCTCTTACATTGGCCTCTTGTGTAGCACACTCCACCTTAACACTAAGCTTTCATGTTCTCTGCCTTCTCTCTTCACTTCCCTCCCCATCATCTGATAAACCATTTTATGGTCACTAAGGAACATATGCCCACTGTACCAAATAGAGAACCTTCAGAGGAGCTGAGTGGGAAATGCATAAAAGAAGGAAGGCTGATTTTTGCCATATTTGAGGTTGGGAGAAGGCATAATGGGGGAAGATGCTTAGCGTCACTTTTGCAGAGATTACTAGTCAGTCCTCAACATGCATACACACACATAGGCTTGCACTTCTTTTTCATGTTTGCTGTACTTTCAGGCTGCCTTTTCTTGCGCAGCTCCCCACAGTATGAGAACCACCGTCTATCCTATTTTTCAGAACTTGGAAAAGTTTTTGTTTTTGTTTTTAGAACTATAACTCCTAGAGTTCCAAGCCAACACAGCCACTGGCCCTGCTGACTGGGTATTCTGGAAGCTCTAATCCAAAGACATAACAATTCCAAGCTCTGAGTTTTCCAAACTTTGAATTTCAAGTTCTTCCTCTTCCATCTTTGAAGAAATATGTTGAAAATAAACAAGTGAAATTAACCATTCACCCTAAGTGTCAGTTATGGGTAGATTAATCTAACTTTTGCTTTTCCCCACATTCAGATTTTTTTATTCTTAACTTCTTCCCGAGTATTTGATAAAGAGGTTTATGAGGGCTCGTCGATTCCAATAAAACAAAGCAAACAAAATCCTACATTGTGTTCACCAGCCAACTTCAATAAGGACAGCTATTCTGAGTATGATGGAAATCTTGTTGTACCTCGAGGAGGAGCCTTGGGGAGGGAGGGAAGTAGGAGCTATCCCTGACACAGAAATACCACAAACATGTTTGAATTACACAGGGATTCCAACCCAGACTGTTGCTTACGTTCTATTTTTCTGCCAATGTCAAGTTCTTTCTGTCAGTTTTATGAAAGATTTTGCAAAAGGTTGGAAAGGTCTTGTCCAAAAACAAAGTAAATAAAATTCTCATGCTAGCTGTTCCTATGCCTATGAAAGAGGCAAACTGTATCGGCTTGACCCATGCACCCACTATATTTTCTGAGGAAGGGAGTCCGTCTTCTCTTTGGCTTTGACTTCTGGCTTTTGCTTCATCCAGGGCCCTTTATACAATTATAGTGCTATGATTCTGCCATGCATGCATCCTATGAAATCCTGGGATATGTAGTATGGTATTGCTCTCTGGCAAAGAATTCTAAGTACCTCTCCCTAAACTGGAATTACCAAGATTCCATAGGATGTTGTCATGGCAGTTAAAGTGGATTCATGGGACTATAACTGTGTATTGCAGTAGGGCCCTCAGTCTCACTGCCAAGTTGAATAGCTTCCAAAAAGTGTCCTCCGCTCATGGCACCGCAGGGACTTATCTTCTCACTTTCTTTCTAACTGCCTTATGTCTTACCACAGCCAGAGTTAGCCCTGCAATGAGGCAAAGCGGGCAGATGCCTCATAGGACAGATGCTTTTCTTGGAGGGCAGAGTTGGGAGTGCCATAAAGCCTAGAACTGAGCATACGTACCATTTTAAATGCGACAGTACCGTTCTTTGTTGTTGTTGTTTTCATATTTCCAGCCCATCCCGTCGTTTTAATATAAATGTCAATTTTGTCCCGTTTTTAAGAAAAACGGCCTCTTACATTGCAAAAATGGTTTGAAGATCCCTGTTTGAAATTGTGGTTGTCAAAAAAAAATTGTGAGAAGTTTTATGCTAAGGTGTTGAAAGGCTGAAATTTGCTGCATAAGATTACTTCATCAGAGAAATATTCATGGTGTGAATCATAGTGAAATACAGTCCCCTTCTGTGTCTATCTAAATTTTTGTACGAGTTCTGTCACTGAAGAATAATAGTTAGCTCAATGTGTTCATGCAATAAAACTTGCTATCGTATTACCTTTTCATGAATTCAAAATGTTACATAATTCTGTCTCGGTTTTGCCATCCCAATATCCAGTTTTTGTCTCAAGGAAATATGGTCAGCATAATAAAGCTTGTCTTGTGTCCTCTAAGAAAGCCTGCTGTCCTTGGATGTGATGGAAAATGCTATCTATCCCATTATTAGCGGCTTCTCTACTTGGACAGAGGCTCCATATTGTCCTTTTCCCAAGGCAGCTAAATGCCTTGGGTTGGACCTGATCACTCAAGTGTGTTTGGCCTACGATGCCAGTGAAAGTAAAACCTGACTTTATAAAATATCTGGATGTGCAAATCAAGCAGAATAAGTTCCAGGATTGGTGGAATTAGCTAAGTGCCTTTCTATGGACTCCTTCTTAGGTTGTTGGGTCTTATTGGAATATCTGACAGCCGATTTGGAGCAGTGGTTTGAGTGTTGGACTCGAACTCTGGGAGACCAGGGTTTGAATCCCCATTCAGCAAAGAAATCCACTGGGTGACCTTGGCAAGTCATACTCTCTCAACCTCAGACGAAGACAATGATAGCAAGCCTCCTGAATAAATCTTGCCAAGAAATAAATCCCTGTGACAAGTTTACCTTGAGGTTACCATAAGTAAAGTACGAAAAAGAGCCCTCCCTCTTTGCCATCTGACATCATCTGGCCTCAGAGGGAGAGAAGGAGTGCTGGACTTATTCCCCTTTCCCACTGCCATTTCCTTCTCCTTTTGTGACCTATCATTTTAGATTGTAAGCCTGAGGGCAGGGAAATGTCTAATTAATTACACTAGTCCCTCCATTTTTGTGGGGGATTCGTTGTGGACCCAGCCACCCACCCCCCGCAAAAATGGAAGCTCGCAAATAATCAAGCCTCACTGGCTTGGATGGCCGCGTACACACGCCATTTAATTTAACGGAGCTTGCCCCTCCGTGAATAATCAAGACCACGGACTTCGAGTCTGCGAAAACGGAGGAGCAATTGCATTTGTAAGCCACTCTGAGAGCCTTTCTGGCTGAAGAGCAGGGTATAAATACAATATATAAATAAATAATAAGTCAGAAATGACTTGAAAGCACACAACAACAACAGTAGCAGCGGTACTGGTAACTTATAGCCAATGTTCAAATTGGCTGCAGTGCCGCTGACACAGCCTCCTTCCAGAGTATTGTGGGAAATGCAAAATGGTGTCTCCTAGTAGTTTTAGCATGTGCCAGTAGACTTGAAGGTCTTCAACTGGAGCCCAGGTAACTGCTAAAGCATTCCAACATGTTCTGACACCTCCCCTTATGGTGACCAACACCAGGCGACCACTAGTTGTTTTGGACTGCAACTTCCACCATTCCTAGCTAGTGTGGCCCAAAGTCAGAAAATACAGGAGTTGTAGTCCAGAACATGTTTCCAAAGGAATACAAACACAGCAAATAGAAGCGGTCTAGCTGTGAACAATGTTCAGTGTTTCAGTCTCTGCAATGCTAGGAATTTGGGGATGGAAGGAAATTTTCATTAGGGCAAAATCCTTATTTAAGGAAGGCAATGGCCTCATTTTGCCCCTTCTGTAGCTACATTCCTGGTGAGGGATCTATCCCCATTCCTCTCCCCATTTAGCCTCCTTTCTCCTTAATTTGCTCAGTATTGAACCAAGGCCTGTTACTCCATAATTGTGTGGAACTGCCCTTGGTTTTTATTCTTCCTTGCTCAATGGAATAGCAGCTGCTGTGGCCTTTGGAAAATGCACATGATGCTGCTGTGTAAACAAATGAGATCATTCTTTGTGGGTTTGTTAATTTAAACAACTCATTGTTCCCCTTCTGCTTTTCTTCCGTTCTTTCACAAATCAAGGGTTTGTTTTGATCTTCAGTTTTTGGATATGGCTGTGTTTAACCTTCTTATCATGTGTCACCAGGGCTGGAAGGAGGAACTTTAGGACATTTAGAGCCTTTGCAGACTGCCAGAAATAGTGCAAATTGAGTCCACTTTAAGGGTTGGGGTTAGGGTTAGGGTTAGCGAATCATGGGAACTGTATTTTATTGTGGTACCAGAGCTCTCTGACAGAGAAGACTCAATGTCTCAGAGAAAAAAACAAAAAACAATTCCCATGATTCCCTAGCACTAACCCTAACCCTTAAAGTGGACTCAATTTGCACTATTTCTGGCAGTCTGCAAAGGCCCTTAGTCTGTCTCTTGTGGCAAGCAAAGAGTTGCAGATTGAAATGTTCCCAGAGTCAAAATGCCTTGGTAAGTTCTAGGCAGCACTGGCTGAAGACATTATGCTGACTGAGGCCAAGAACAAGATGGCTCCTTCCCTGTACAGAATCTAAATAGACTGACAGTTGAATTTTCTCTCAGCTCTGCATTCTCTGCTATGCCTGAAGTCAGCAGAGCAAGTTGTGTGGGTCAGTCTTGCCCTCCAACAACTTGCTTCAATCTCTCAATATCTGCTGCTTGAGGCAACTGTCTCAATCTTCTTCATGATACCAACCCATGCATTTACCGCTGGTAGTTACAAGCATTTTGATCAACCAACACAGCTTGCCAGGTTTGGGTGGTGGCAGCAATGGAGGCAGTAATTTAAAACATGCTTGAGTTCCCACTCCAAACAACAGCAGGTAATGACATTTTAAATTCCACCCCCACCCTCCAGATGAAATGCCCAGTGTGGTATGATCATTTCAGGTATTGTGCTTTAGGAAAATCAGAATTGTTAATGTCTTGTCACTCAAGGAGAGTGCCTCAGGGTTCTGTCCTAGTGCCATTACTTTTCAACATTTTTATCAGTGACGTAGATGATGGGGTGGAGGGAATCCTTATCAAGTTTGCATGTGACACAAAGCTGGGAGGGGTGGCTTAAGCATTGGAAGACAGGAGCAGAATTCAAAAGATAAACTAGAAAATTGGGGAGAAATTAATAACATGAAATTCAGTAAAGACAAACACAAAATCCTACATTTAGGCCACAAAAACCAAATACACAGGCACAGGTGGGGATATTTGGCTCAGGAGTACTATATGCAAAAATGACCTTGGGATTATTGTTGATCATAAATTGAAAGAAGACATGGGAGTGCCTACACATCTGATAGTTCTGACAAGGAATCTGTACTCAGTACAAGAGGCTACTTGTCAGATCAGAAGACGGAGAAACAGAATGGTTCCCAATTGGCAGTGGTTCAGAGAAGGCTGCATCCTATCATGCTTATATGCAGAACATATAAGAAAAGCAGTCTTGGACATGGAAAAGGGAGGAGTGAAAATAGGAGAAAGGAATATCAACAATCTGAGATAATGCAGATGACACCATAGTACGAGAAGAAAACCTCACAGACTGCAAAAACCTACTAAGGAAGATCAAAGAAGAAAGTGCTAAGGCAGGCTTAATGCTGAACATAAAGAAAACAAAAATTAGGACCACCGAAGAGGACCTTCACAAGTTCAACCAAAACAATGGGGAAATAGAAATAGTAAAAGTATTCCCATCCCTGGGAACAAACATTGATAGAAATGGGCACTGCGGTAAGGAAATCAGAAGAAGACTAAGAATGGGGAGGGTGGCTATGAAAGAACTAGAAAAGATTCTAAAATGCAAAGATAGACAACTCAACACAAAACTTAGAATCATAGAAGCCATTGTATTCCCTATTCCCATGGATGGATGTGCGAGCTGGACAGTTAAGAAAGAAAGAAGATAGGAAGAAAATCAACACATTTGAGATAATGTGGTGCTGGAGAAGAGTGTTGAGGATCCCGTGGACAGCCAAAAAGACAAACAGATGGGTCCTAGAGCAGATCAAGCCGGAAGCCTCCCTGGAAGCCAAGATGACCAAACTGAAGCTGTCGTACTTTGGACACATCATTAGAAGAGAACACTCATTAGAAAAGACAATAATGTTGGGGAAGGTGAAGGGAAGTAGGAAGAGAGGAAGGCCACATGCCAGATGGATGGACTCTATTAAGGAGGTCATGGTATGGGTTTGCAGGATTTAAGCAGAGCAGTGGAGGACAGAGGGTCTTGGTGATGGCTCATCCATAGGATTGAGATCGGCTCAAGGGCAGTTAACAACAAAAAATGAACAGTGTGATGCTGCAGGAAAGAAGGCTATTAGTGCTGTTTTAGCTTGCACTAATAGAAGCATAATTTCCAAGTTGAGGGTAGTAATAATCCCACTGTATTCTATGCTGGTCAAACCACATCTGGAATATTGCATTCAGTTCTGGGCACCTCATTTTAAGAAGGATGCAGACACGCTGGAGCAGGGTCAGAAAAGGATGGTAAGAGGTATGGAGAACAAAATATATGGGAAGAGCAAAGCAAAGCAGCTTCATTTATATACCACTTCATATCGCACTATGGGATGTCTAAGCGGTTTACAACTGTAAGCTCATTGCCCCCCAACAGTTGGGTACTCATTTTAGTGACCTCGGAAGGATGAGTCTAGCCTGAGCCCTGGCTAGTATTGAACTCGCAACCTTGTGGTCTATGAATGAGTGGCTGCAAGAGGTATGTTCAGCTTGGTGAAGAGAAATCTGAGGTGTGACATGATTAGTCTTTAAATATCTCAGGGATGTTACAGAGATGTGGGTGAAGGCTTGTCCTCTGCTGTTCCAGAGGGTAGTACCAGGTCAATTAATTTGAAGTTACAGGAGGGTAAATTTCAATTGAACATTAGAAGGAACATCTTGACAGTAAGACTGGTTTGGCAAGGGAACCAATTGCCTAGAGATGTGGGAGCAGTGGTCTCCTTCTCTGAACTTCAAAAAGATGCTGGACAGCTACTGCTGCAGATGCTTTAGTTGCACATTCTGGACTAGAGGGCCTTTGAGGCCCCTTCCAACTCTTATGATTCTGTGACTCTTTGATTATGTCATTTTTTGTCCAGAGATCAAACTAGATATGTTTAGCTCCTTAAGTGATGCTCCCAAAAGTGGTAGGGGATTCTTGCTTGCTAGATCTCATGACATTTCCTCACCTACATATGTTACATAAAGCATGCTTTGTTTTGTAATTGGTCATGACTCACTAGAAGGCTTTATTTGCAAGTCTGATTGTTGTAACATGTATCTCAAAGGAATCCATGTTGGAATATTGTTGTTGACTGCTCTAGAGTTGACCCTGACTCATGATGACCCCATGGATGAGACACCTCCAAGACCCTCTGTCCTCCACTGCTCTGCTTAGGTCCTGTAAACTCAGACTCATGCCCTTCCTAATTGTGTCTGTCTATCTAGCATATGGTTTTCCTCTTTTTCTTTTCTTTTTCTACTGCCCTCTACCTGTTCTAGCATTATTGTCTTTTCTAATGAGTCATGTCTTCTCATGATGTGGCAAAGTACAACAGCCTCAATTTGATCATCTTGGCTTCCAGGGAGATTTCAGGCTTAATCTGTTCATGGACCCATTTGTTTGTCTTTTTGTCTGTTCATGGTATCCTCAGCACTCTTCTCCAACACCACACCCCAAATAAATTTATTTTCTTTCTATCCAGCTTTCACATCCATACATGGTGATAGGGAATACGATTGCTTGTACAATTCTGACTTTAGTGCTCAGTTGTACGTCTTTACTCTTTAGCATCTTTTCTAGTTCTTTCATAGCTGTGTTTCCCATTCCTAGTCTTCTTTCCCTTATTGAAGCTTCCATCTTGCTTTTTAGAATTTGGGTTTCAGCTACATATGGTTCTTTTTCATCTCTTTTATGTAACTTTTCTGTGTATTGCATCCAGTGTCTTTTTATTTCTTCGTGATCTTGGAGTTCTTTCTGTCACAGAACAACCTGGCCCTTGGTTTGCATTTACCTTTGAGTTCCTGGATCTTGTGAAAGAGGTCTCTAGTTCTACCTTTTTTGTTGTTATCTCCTATTTTCCTGCATTAATTGTAATAGTTCTCTTTCTCCTTGTGCACTGTTTGTTGTACAGTTGGAAAATACATTCCAGTTAATGCCTAGCTTGGCTAATATGATATCATTGAGGGTGGGGAACTGAGTTGCAAAGGCAGCAAAGTGCCTGCTCATTTTTCTGTCACTTGGCATTTGCTGTCTAAAGCAAGAAGCTCAGAAAGTCTTGTGGTAGAGCTGGCCCTGTCAGGAAGAGGTAGTAAATTTGCTTGCATTCTTCTTGCAACAACTGAAGTTCAGGTGCTCACATATTCAAACACCCCTGCTGCAGAGTGTTGCTTCTTCCATCCCCAGAACAGGCTGCTTCGTGGTTTTGAATGGTAATAGGCACAGCAGTTCTGAATGAGGAAGTGTGTGTGTGTGTGTTTTTGTGTATGCTTCTATTAAAATGTGTCCTCAATTTTTCTTTAAAAATTGTTGCCTTCCTTTTCAGGCTGAGTAGCTCCACAGAACAAAGCACTTCCTCCCGTCTCATCCGGAAGCACAAACGCCGAAGGAGGAAACAGAAGATGCGACAGATTGACAGGGTGAGCCTCTGTAGTGCTGAATTTAAAATGTTGACTATCATGCCTGTATCATGCTAAAGATGGGAGGAGACATTCCTTCTGCTCACAGTTTAATGCAAGCTAACCTGTTGCAAATCTACCTGAAGCAATAACAATAGTATTTACATTTCTATACCACTTCATACTGAACTAAGCACTCTCTAAGTGGTTTACAATGTGTAAGCCAGTTGCCTCCAACATACTGGATATTCATTTTACCGACCTCCAAAAGGATGGAAGGCTGAGAGGACCTTGGAGCCCCTGAGGATAGAACTGACAATGTTGTGGCTACAGTACTGGCATTTAGTCACTTTGCCACCAGAGGACCTGAACTCATACCTGAACCAGAATGCAGATTTTCTTCCAATATGTGCACTGTAGCTATTTTTAAATAATGCATAGAAAAATGTGTTTTAGGGTAGTGTGTATATTGTTGAAAATGTGTATATTGTTGAAAATAAAGTGCAATAAGGCATTTGGGAAATTGTTTGCAAAAAATATATATATAGTGGACCCTTGTTTTATGTGGGGGATCCAGTCCATAAGGGAAATACTGCGGGACCTCAAGTCCCATTGATTCTAATGGCAGTGCGCTCTTGTGTGCCACACTGCTTGGGCACCACAGGCACATGCACCATTAAGCCAGCCAGGGCTCGCCATCCACATGACCTTGAGTCTGCGTATGGCAAGCCAATGTATGGTGCAGGCATGCTGTAATAGTTTAGACAACAAAATTTTATTTAGTTTGATTTCTGTTCCTCTTTTCTCACACATTATAAGATTAATGAATTGGTAGAAATATGCCCCCACATATGGTTTTTTCCCCCCTATGTCTGTTTGAAAATGCAAACTGATGCTAAAATGGAATGGAACAAACTTTAAATTTCAAAAGGAAGAAACTGAAACTGATAGATTTTTTTCCCATTCATAGATCAGGATAATATCTACATATTCCAGTCCACACTGCAGAAATAATTCAGTTTCACACTGCTTTAACTGTCCTGGCTCATTGCTAGGGAACCCTGGGATTGTGGTTTATTGTTGCACCAGAGCTCTCTGACAAAGAAGATTAAATGTTTCAAAAACTATAGTTCCCAAAATTCCCTAGCATTGAGCAAGGGTAGTTAAAGCAATCTCAAACTGGATTATTTCTGCAGTGTGGATTGGACCATAGACAAGCAATATAGAACATGTTGTTCCACCAGATGTTGTTGGGCTGCAACTCCCATCATCTACACTATTAGCTATACCACCTAAAGCTGATGGGAGGTGCAGTCCAACAACCTCTACAGGGCCTCACGTTCCTTACCATTGATCTTGTCTATAATACTTTGCAAAAAAAAAAAAACACCAAAAAACACCACCTCTATTGATATAGGGCAGGGGTAGGCAACCTTTCCCCTTTAAGGGCCGAGGGACTTCAACTCCCAGAATCCCAGGAGCTATTGGCCAACATGGGACTATTGGCCAGCATGGCTGAGGCTTGTGGGAGCTGAAGTCCCTCGGCCCTTAAAGGGGAAAGGTTGCCTACCCCTGGTATAGGGCAAGAGTGGTTCAAGGACAGAGTATGGGAGAGAATTATACTTTGAGGGAGTTAAAGTGAGCTGGACCTCTTGAAGAAGTATTCTTGCTTGATCAATAAAGCATGTTCGCATTTTGGACAGATTTATAAATAACTATTGCCTGGTCGTCTGTGGTGAGTCACACATAGGCAATCAGATAGGGACTGGGTTTTCTCCCCATCAACTTTATGGGCTTTTTAGTGAAATTCTCAAGAATGTGTTGTAGCGCATCTCTTTTTTTCTTTCAACAAGCTTGACAGTTTAACTCTTCCAACAGTGGTACTCTGAACCATTGCAGCTGTAGAGTTTTAAAGGCCTCTCCTTTTCTATTTGTGTTTTGCAGTCATCCTCCTTCAGCAGTATCACAGACTCCACCATGTCCCTGAACATCATCACTGTCACCCTCAACATGGGTAAGCTCCACTGGCTGAGCAGCTATTGTGTCATGGCACATTTACGATTTGGATTCTTGGATCATGGGCTGCGGTTCCATGAGGGCGGACT
>CM034715.1:5937141-5982700 GCA_020142125.1 Phrynosoma platyrhinos | reverse complement strand
CAAAATTCAAAATGACTTGAACAGACTAGAAAGTTGGGCCAAAGCTTTGGTCAGGCCTCACCTAGAGTACTATGTCCAGTTCTGGGCACCACAATTCAAAAAGGATGTGGAGAAACTGGAGCGTGTCCAAAGGAGGGCAACTAAAATGGTGAAGGGTCTGGAAACCAAGCCCTATGAGGAATGACTTAGGGAGCTGGGGATGTTTAGCCTGGAGAAGAGAAGGCTGAGGGGTGATATGATAGCCGTGTTTAAATATTTGAAGGGATATCATATCGAGGAGGGAACAAGCTTGTTTTCCACTGCTCCAGAGACTAGGACCCGAAACAATGGATGCAAGCTGCAAGAAAAGAGATTCCACCTCAACATTAGGAGGAACTTCCTGACAGTAAGGGCAGTTCGACAGTGGAACACACTCCACCTCCTTCCTTGGATGGCCATCTGTCAGGGATGCTTTGATTGGGAGTTCCTGCATGGCAGAGGGTTGGACTGGACTGGATGGCCCTTGTGGTCTCTTCCAACTCTATGATTCTATGATTACCATTCTAAACATTGGAGGAGGCACGGGAGGTGGAAAGGTCCACTCACAGGATGCTTAAAAATCTGTGCAACCACTGAGAGAGAAGTAAAAACTCAGAGTTTCTGTAGGGGGAAGGTGTTATGTGTGGGATGGGAGATAGTCAGTGCATTGCTTCTTGGAAGGGCAAAGCACTTGAGGTTTTGGAACGTAGCTAGGAAAAGAGGAAGAAAGGCAGGCAGGCAGAGTATGTTCGGAGGAGGTGAACATCATGCTTTGATGCTAAATCAAGCCAACCTGGTGTCCTAGTCTGGCCTTGTAGTTCCCCAGTAGTGATAGTCCCTTTTCCATGACACCCTCATCTGATGATTTCTCAGCTTTTGTTCTGGGTTTTTCCCCCTCTAAAAAACTGATATGTCTCCGCTAAGGCCTAGTTTCTGGCTTGGAAACATCTTTCTCTGAATGAGCCCCTAGCCAGCTGCTGCCAGTCAATGTCAACAAAAACTGAGCTAGCTCAGTCAGTGTTCTGTGCTGGTCCAAACCTGTAAGTTTGCAGCTTTCAGTAGATAAGAATGAAGCATCCTGTAACTTGGGTAGTTCTTCCCACTCACGCCAATAGACAGGAAGAAAAAAACACCTTTCTATGCCCCCCACATGGAGGGAGCAACCCCTAGAAGGTCATATTTTTCCTGCCTGTTACTTCGATAGGACACATTTTGCTAATCTCTTCAATCCGTCACTACAGCGCTCCAGTTCTTTGCTTCCTTGTTTTCTTGATTTTCTCATATTCCGTCTCTATCTTTAAAAAAGAGGTTCACTGTACTCTGTCTTTTCTCTTTGCTTGATTTTTAAGTTATAGCTCTCCCAATATTCTGACTCCTCATCTCTCCCCACCTCTCTGAGAGCACAGAGAGGAATTTAGAGGAGGATTTACAATGAAAAGGGGTCCAGGGGCAAGCATGAACTGCTCTGGCCTTGCTGCCAACTCCCTCTCCCCTCAAATCCACCTCCCTTCTGTAGCAGAAATCAATGGAATCTGGAGACCACAGAGTAAAGAAAGTGAGTTTTTATTGAAGTAACGCCAGTGGGCTCAGCAGGAAATAACTTTCCAGAGGTGCTGAGCCCTGAACTGAGCTCCTGAGAAGCTTTTTATAGTGATCTTACAAGCACACCAAGCATATAGGAAAACCACTCCCCCATCCCTCTCTAGTTCAGTTAGGGCCTCGGCAGACGACTAATTGGGTCGTCTTGGAGGCCCCGAAGAGGAGGGGCAGCCGCACGAACGGCGCCCCTTCCTTTTCCTGAGGTCGCCCCTGGAAGCGCCAGCCATCCGCACGGCCAGCGCTTCCAAGGCAACCTCCCTCCGCAGCGACCGGACGCGCTGCGGAGGATAAGTCAGGGAAAGTGCGCCCTACGCTTTTAGGACGCACTTTCCCTGACTTATGAAAGGAGCGCCAATTTGGCGCTCCTTTCAGGGACGCTGTCGGAGCGCCGCGGTGGGGCTGCCATGGCCCTGCGGCGCTCCGGACCAGGGCGTCCTGGACGCCCTGGTCTGCATCCCCCCTTAGTTTCACAGTATTCAGCACTTCTTGCTAAGCAGACATTGCTTACAGAACATGAGAGTCTATAGAGAACATGTTTATAGTACAGGAAGTCTGCTGGATTATCGGTGCGAACCTTGCCTACAGTACAGAGCATTGCCTGTTCTTAGCTAAAAGAAACAAACAGGGAGACAGAAAAATTTTTAAAGTCTCATCAGGAGTCCCAGTTGATTATCTAGTCTGACCCTGAATAGCAACCATAGACAGTCATTTTAAAATGCTGGTTTTCAGCTATGTGCAATTGACTACTTCACTTCCAGTGGCAGGAATGCAGGATCTGGCTTTGAGAGGCCTTTGGGAGGCACATGAGCCACAGGAACAGCCAAGTGAAAGGAAACTCCACCAAGGTGTTGTGTCTCTGCACCACCTCTGCCCAACCAAAGTTGGTCAGGGGTCAAGGAGGCAAGCTGGAAGGATGGTACTGAGGGGGTACCACATGGCTGGCAAGGAATCCCTCCTGGCTCCAGGCATTCATAGCCTAGGAAGTTGCTGCTATTATTGTGGCAGGCATCTTTGCCCTACCAAAGCCTTGGGATACCATATGGCAGAGGTGGTGAGGGGAGCGTGATCACTCTCCCGTTCTCCCTCCCCAACCTCACATGGCACCCCATCTGATCCAAGCAACCGGGAGACATGCATCTGCATCCTTGTGGGCCCTGCAGCCAATGCTTTAAATTCTCATCTGACAATGCATGGGAGGGTGTTTCCAGCAGAGATGACTGCATGTGGTCAACAAGGGGTGCAAACAGGGACTCAGTCCAATGGAGAGGCTTCCCAGCAGCAGGGTGTATGCCCCCACCCCCGCAACAAGATACACATAAAGCAGCACCATGGTCCAGCCAGGGAGGGCAGGGCATCAGAGAAGGAATGTGAGGAAGAATCCTTCTACTTCATATCCTTAGGGGCAGTGGAGGAAGAGCATATTTGGAGGAGGGGGAGGAAAACCTTCCTGTGCCCCCCCCCGACTCTCCATCAGGCTGTTCTTTACCACTGACCTTCCAGTGCTCCTTAAAAAGGCAGTTGGGGCCATGGGTTTCTCCCTCCTTTCAAACTTTCCCCCCACTCACAGGACCCAGATCTCCCTCAGGGAAGTAAGGATGGCCCCAGCATTAGCTCCTGTTTCTTTTGAGGTTTCTTTCTCTGCCAATTTCATGCAGATTGTAAGCATACAGAGTCCCAATACATGGGACTCTGTATGCAGTCCAGTTCAGTGCCAGGAGCAAGCCACCCTCCAGTACGCCTAATCCTAGTGCTATTAGGAAGCTTTATAGACTGCTCAAGAGTGTGATGGCCAAGCTTTAAGCTCTTTTCTTTGCCCCCGTTTCTGCCCTGGTCTCTTCTGCCATGCTTTGCAGAGATGGAAAGAATGTCGTAAGGGTGTCTGAGGCATCTCTTAAGAAGGCCCATGAGACCACTTCCTTGGCTATTAAGGGTTGCTGCCTCTGTCTCCATCATAGCCAGGGCTTCGCTTCATTGGATTAAGGAGTTAATTAAAGATTTTCCCTTAGTGAAGCCAAATTCAGGCAAGAGCTCAACAAGCTGCTGATGGCAGCTGCTTTTTCAATACATGGGACTCTGTATACAGTCCAGTTCAATGCCAGGACTAAGGCAGCATCAGTGGGCATTAGGCACCAACTGTGGCCAAAGAGCTGGAACATGGACACGCTCTCTAAACAGAATTTGGAATCCACGCCCTTCCTGGGGACCAGGTTCTTTAGGGAGTCATTGAAATCTATCCTGGTAGAAAAGAAAAATGAGAAAAAGGCACTAGTCCCTGGTAGGAAGAAGGAGGACAAGAGGCATAACAGGCAGGGTTGCTTTTCCTTTTGTGCTTCCAGACTTCATTTCATCTTTCAGTCCAGGGGCTCCAGAGGTTTCAGGGCATAATGGGGCAAATCTAGCTTCTACCCCAAGCACCACTCCTCCCCAGCAGCTGACCACCCCAAACCCAGTGGCATTGGCAAAGGGCAACAGAATAGTCAGCTGTCCTGACGCCATTCCCTAGTAGGGGGCAGACTGGGAGTTTGCACATGTATGGGAGACATCTACCGCAGAGCACTGGGTACTAAACATCATGAGGAAGAATACAAAATATCTTCCTCATGAAAGGGTTCATCCCTCTGAGGTTCAGAATGGCTCCGCCATTTTTCTTGGGCACCAGAAAGAATATGCAGTAGCAGCTTCTGCACCTTTGAGAAGGCAACTGAGAAGGCTCTGTTGCCCCAATCTCGAGCAGAGATTAATGGCTTCCAGGAGGCAGTGTTTCCAGGGGTTCTTGGGAGAAGCAACAGACCTCTCATGGGGTTTGTGAGAGAACTGTATTTTCACATGGAAACACTGAAGCACATCATACAAGCAATTCTGCCCAGGGACTTCCTGTCCTCCCTTGGATTAGACAGATGCATGCCTGCATATCCTGGTCCATCACTCACACTTCCAATTCCTGCAATTTGCCTGTGAATCACAGCACTACCAGTATAAGGCCCTTCCCATCAGTGCCTAGGGTCTTCACCAAAATCAAGATGGCCCTGGTACTCACTGGAGGGAGGTTCATCTCCATATCTGCCCCTATCTTGATGATCTGCTGATTCATTTAACTCCTCTGTAGGAAGACCTGCATGATGTACAGTCAGTGCTCCTCTTTGTGAGTCGGCATAGCTTTGTTGTGAACCTCAAGAAGAATCTTCTCACCCTATCCCAGAAGATCCATCATATCAGGGGTGTTAAGACAGGATCCAGGCCATTGAAAGGTCCGCCACCAAGGTCAGGAACATGGTTCCTCGAGTATTTTCAGGATTTGATGATTTCTGTGGTAGAATGCATCCATGCCAATCCTCTGCAGTGGTTCTTACTGCTGCACCAGGATGCTGTCTCCATGAGGGCAAAGCACATAATCATGGTCCTTCAATCAGTGCACTTTTCTCTTGCCTGGTGGACATTCTTGCCATGTACAAGGGCAAGCCAGAGTAGATGCAGATAATCATGGATGCCAGCCTTTGATTGAGGAGCCCATTGTGGCCCACACCTAGCACAGGGCAGATGGGGTCAGGAGAAACTGAGCCACAGCAGCAGTTGGTTTGTAAGCCATTTAGCCTTCGTTGTCAGAGAGCTCTGGTGCCACAAACTATAATTCCCAGAATTTCATACCATTGAGTTGTGGCAAATAAAATGGTGTCAAAGTGGATTGTTTCAGAAATGTGAATGCACCTTGTATGAGCATGCCCACACCCTGAGATCCTTAGGAGATGCTTTTTCTCTCAGGCTGACACCTTCGTAAGTTGGTGGGGATGTGAAACAGGACATTCTTGGTGGCTGCTTCTAGGTTCTGGAACTCACTGAATGCCCTTCTTCTTGCTGTCCTTCCATTAGTAGGCAAACACTTTTTATTCTGACAGGCTTTTAGAATAGAAATTAGGTGGGTTTTTTAAGGGCTTTTAAGAGGGTGATGTATTGTTTTAAACTGGACTGTTTTAGTTGGTGTTATATCTTAACATCTGTGTTTTAATCTGCAAATAATTTAATTCCTGTTTAATGTTCACCATTTATATGCTTTTGGTGAATTGTATTTCTTTTACACTGTAATCTGGATTGAGTCCCAAATGTGGGTAAAAGGTAGAATATAGATAAAGTTAATAATAATAGCCACTGTGTATTACTATCTGTTCTTTCTTCCTTTTCCCCTTATTTCAGAAAAATACAATTTCCTGGGAATCAGCATCGTAGGCCAGAGCAATGACAGAGGAGATGGAGGTATTTACATTGGCTCCATCATGAAGGGTGGTGCCGTGGCAGCTGATGGACGGATTGAACCAGGGGACATGCTATTACAGGTCAGTAAGCAGTTACTTGCTTTTAGCCCAGCAAAGAAACAAACAAACCACTTGTTGTGGGCTCTGGCTCCTTATCTGCAAATGCACGGGCCCTCAGAGCATCCTCTCCAGCAGGTGATTCTGAGAAGCAATCCTGGCGATACAAACTCTTATATGGTACATTCCAGGTGAATGAGGTCAACTTCGAGAACATGAGCAACGATGATGCAGTGCGGGTGTTGCGAGAAATTGTCTCCAAGCCAGGGTGAGTGACCTGTTTCTGTGGTTGGAGAGTTACTAGTGCTGAGAAATACATTCTAATTTTGACCCTGGTTAAGATTGGGAGAATGCACAGGCCCACCTTTCTGTTCAGCAAAGTGAGAAAGTTGTTTTGGATGGCAGATGCTTGGAAGTGGACAGTGGCATCCAACCCTTCCCTCATAATAATAATAATAATAATAATGATAATAATGATAATAATAATTTATATTTATATTTCCCACCTCTCCCTATGGATTAAGGCGGGATTACACAATTAAATGAATACAATAGCTGTTCCTCTCAAGCACACTACAATATAAATAGAATCTATGCACTTCTTCACTGGTGCATAAATGTAGCTAGGTATGAACAAACAGTTTGGATAAACTGTGTCACAAGTCAAGTGGTGCCCATCCAGATGTTGATGAACTGCACCCATCACCACTGGCCAAGTTGGCTGGAGTTAGTGGAAGAAGGAGTACATCAATATCTGGAGAGCCATAGATTCCCCAGTGATACTGTGCTTTATAGCAAACGTTTATCTCTGGCTCCACTTCAGTTCTTTATGTTTTCAGGGCTGACAGTGTGACCCCAGGAGATTTTGCTGTCCAAAACAAAGGACTAAATGGTGCCCTACCAAAGTACAGACGTGAATTGTACAGTTGAGTCAATACTGGTGATTGGACAGCATCCTTAGCAAGGCAATAATAATAGCCATTGTGTATTACTAGCAAGGCAGATAACCTGGAATTACACAAATCTTATCCTTCAACAGAGCAGAATACCCAGGCAGCTCAGCAGGTAAGGCTGCCCCTCTGGACTGAGGCAACTGCTCCTTCTTACAAGACAGAGATGACCCTATACGCTGGATGATATTATTATTATTGTTGTTGTTGTTGTTGTTGTTGTTGTTGTTGTTGTTGTTAATATTAATATTAATATTATTTCCAGCTCACAGGTACCGCCTTGGGTTCCATAGTGAGAAAAGGCCGAGTTAAAATAAAACAAAGTATCATGCATATTCGTGTCCATGTCCATGAGGTTGTAGTTGAATTCTTGGTATCTGGTTTGGATCCAATTAATATGTGTAAGATCACTCCCAAATTGGAGTGAAAGAAGAAAGAAGCAGGAGGAAGCATTGAAGAACTTGTAGCAAGAGGATAAGAGTTGCTTTATGTAGCAAAAATCCTGGCATTGTACTACATTAGCCTTTAGAGCAAGGGTAGACAAGTGTTAGGGGACCTGTTACAGCACCCCCACCAAAACAGGAAAACCTCGGGAATATCCCCCAAATGCACTGTAAATGGCATGGAGGATCTTTTTTCTGACAGAAAGTGACAAAATTCAACTTCCATACCAATCTCTGTTGCAGAAAAGCTGCTTCGGGCTTAAAACAGACCAGGAGTAAAACGCTGCCAGAATGAGCTCTCAACAACCCTAGGGGATATTTTGGGGCAAAACTATTTTGGGGATTTTAAAAAAAAAAATTGGTGTCACATTTCCCTATGCCACTCACAGTGCATTTGGGGAATATCCCTAGGCTGTTCTTTATACGTGCTTTAGAGGGAGATGGGATCCTAAGCTGTCATATTTTGGATGCTCCTTGCATGCAAAAAACAAGAGTTTCAGCGTGCACAGGAAAACTTGGTTTGTTCATTGAATTTATACCTTGCCTTTTACCCAGAATAAGATCCAAGATGGCTTCCAGAAGTTTAAAACAAGGTTAAATTAAAATCTCAATCTTGCAAAAGTTAAAAAAGAATTAAATAAGAATTAAAACCATGATTAACATACATTTAAATCATAAGTAGAATTAACAGATGAATATAAAATAAAATAGAACATACCATTCCACCCATACTGCTATTATATAATACACTTGTCCCTCCACATTTGCCATGGTTAGGGGCACAGGAGCCCATGAATGTAGAAAAACTGCAAATAGGAATCTCTAGGTCCTCCAGTGCAACTCTCTGGTCAACATCTGTGTGACATTGACCATAGAATTGTGCTAGAGGAGCTACACATGCCTAGTGGAGTTTTCTCTCTAGGAATCTCTAGATCCTTCAGTGCAATTTTTGGTTAAATTTGACCCCAAAGTTGCACTGGAGGACCTGGAGATTCCTAGAGAGAACATATTAATAAAATGTGTAAATAATTAAACCCACAAAAGTCAAAGCTGCAAACGTGGAGGGATGAGTGTATACAACTCAAAGCCCTGTCCAAATAAAAAGATCTTCACCTGCCGATGGAAAGAGAGCAGGGAGGGGGCCAACCAGACTTCCCGTGGAAGGGTATTCCATAGCCTGGGAGCAGCCATGGAGAAGGCTGGCTCCTGGGTCCTCACCAGATGTGCCTGAGAACCTTCTGAAAGAAGGTGTGACTGCAAGAAAACCCTTTCCTGCAGTTCTTAAAGCTTGTATAAGGAGATATGGTCTCTCAGATAGTCTGGACCCAAAGCCATATAGGACTTTAAAGATCAAAAACAACATTTTGAATTGTGTCTGGAAACGAACATGCAACCAGTGAAGTCGTTTCAACAGGGATGACACATGATAACCAAATCCAACCTAGCTACAGCATTTTGAATCGACTGACGTTTCTAGACAGTTTCCAAAAGCAGCTCCACACAAGAGTGCATTACAGTAATCCAAATGGTATGTAATCAGGGCATGTATCACTGTAGCCAAGTCTGACTTCTCAAATAATGGACACAGTTGGTGCACTAGTTTTAACTGTGCAAACATACTCCTGGCCACTGCTGAAACCTGGGCATCCAGGATCATTTCCAAAGTCCAGGAACATGCCCAAGCTGTGAAGCTGAGATTTCAGGGGGAGTGTAACCTGTTCAGCACAGGCTCAATCCCTATTCCTTCATCTGCTTTACAACCAACCAAAATTACTTATTTCTTGTCTGGATAAAGTTTCAATGTGTACACCCTCATTCTGTCCATTACTGACAGCAGACACTAGTCTATTGAAGGAACAGCTTCCTTGGAGTCAGATGGAAAGGAGAGACAGAGTTGTGTGTCATCAGCATATTGATGACATTGAACCCCAAAACTCTGGATTACCTTTTCTAGCGGTTTCATTATCATGGGGAACAGACCTGAGCCCTGCGAGACACTACAGACCAGTGGCCAGAGTAACCAATAATAGACATCCCTCAGCACCACTTTCTGAGTCAACCTCTCTAAGAAGGACTGGAACCACTGTACATCAGAACCCCCAAGTCCCATCCCAGAGAGGCGACTCAGAAGGATACTGTGGTTGATGGTATCAAATGCTGCTGAGAAGTCCAGCAGAACCAACAGGGACGCACTCCCTTTGCTTAGTTCCTTACATAGGTCATCCACCAAGGTGACCAGAGCCAATTCTATCCCATAACCAGGCCTGAAACCAGATTAAAATTAATCTAGATAATCCATCTCTTCCAGAAACCCCTGGAGCTGGGAAGCACATTTCAGAACTTCGCCCCAAAAATGGGTCTGGCTGATATAGTTCTCCTGTATGGTGGGGTTCAGGGAAATGTGTTTTTTTTTTCTTCAATAATGGCCTCACCACAGTCTTTTTAAACAAGATGACAACCTGTCTTACTGTAGTACGGATTTCACTATTCCCCTAACCCACTCAGCCAGATCTCCTTGGGCTGCTTTTAGGAGACAGGAAGGGCACAAGTCCAACACACACACAGTGGTTCTCCCCTCTCCAAGGATCCTGACCACATTCTCGGGCAACATAACATTATTTTATCTCCATTCACTAACCAGATAACCATAGGTATTCCTCCCTGTAAGCACGTGTAGTAGATTTTCAGGTGGATAGCTGTGGCAGGCAACAATTCTGCTCCCCTTGAAGTTTTCCTTCAGTCCCTAAATTTCTGGCATTGCAGTAACTTACCACTTCAACTGATCATTCAGAAATACAGTTTAGGACTCCAAAGAAAAGGGACAGTCAAAGGGACCAAGCAAATGTGAATGCAGCAAGGAGGTCTAGGTGTGAACGATTTTCAGTGTCTCACTGTCTGCAATGCTAAAAATGTGGGTCTAAAGGAAAAAATTATTTGGAGGAAGAATTCTTATTGAGGGGGGTCATTGCCTCATTCCCCACTCCACCCCCAGTAGCTACACCTCTGAAGATTTCCTCCCTGAATGAGACAAAGTAGAATTTTGAGAAAGGAATGGGCTTTGGAGAGAAACTTTTCTGGGCCTCTATCTGCCATGTTTGAGCTATTTACAGACTGGATTAGGCCCATGGACTGAAGGTTCCCTGCCTTTGTTTTATATGCTTGGTTTCATGTGGATTGAAGTATGGAGTGTGGCAGACAACCATCAAGATGTCATGTAAAAAGTTTATTATTTTTCCCCCTTCCTTTTTTTCTCCCAGCCCCATCAGTCTAACAGTGGCCAAATGTTGGGACCCGACACCCAGGAGTTATTTCACAATCCCCAGGGGTGAGTGATCAGCCACTATAATTGCATTTGGGAGTAAACCACAACAAACTCACAACATCAGCCATCACAAGGCTTCAAACAGGAGGACATGGGAAAATGGACCTGTTTGATCTTGAAGATCACCTAGCGGTAATAAAGTCAGGATTGTGAGCGAAACAAATCCTCTTTTTTTTTAGCAGCATGCATCATTCAGCTTACAGAATCACTTCTACAATATATAATATTTTTCAACATAGAATAAAATAAAATTAGGAAGTGAATTATGGGAACACCTACAGAGTGTGTACTCTGTATATGTGTATTTGTAAGCTACAAAGATCTTTTCATCCTCACAGAACAGAGAATTTCAATTATTTTCTTTCTGTTGGGCAAAATTATGAGATTTATTTGCATTTTGGGAGATATTAGTGAAAGAGTTTTGCAAAAAGCAGCGGAGGAGTGGCACAAAAATTAATATTTTGCATTAAACATTCTGTTTTGCACAAAACATATTGCTTCCTGTGGAAACTATCCATTTGTGTAAAAAGTGTTATCAGCACAAACTTTTTTTCTTCTTGGCAAAAAAAAAAAAATGAGAGTGAAATGAATCTTAGATTTATAGAATACCAGAGTTGGAAGAGACCCCAAGGGCCATCCAGTCCAATCCCCTGCCATACAGGAACTCACAGTCAAAGCAGTACCAACAAATGGGCATCCAGCCTCATTTTAAGAACCTGTAAAGGAGACTCCATCATACTCCGAGGGAATGTGTTTCACTGTTGAACAACTCTTACTGTCAGGAAGTTCTTAATGTTAGTGAAATCTCTTTTCCTGTAGCTTAAATCCATTGATTCATACCCTAGTCTCTGAAGTAGCAGAAGGCAAGCTTCCTCCATCCTCAATATGACATCCCTTCAAATGTTTAAACATGGCAGTCATGTCACCTCATACCCAGCTCTCTAAGCCGTTCCTCATAGGGCATAGTTTCCAGACCTTTCACAGAATCGTAGAATCATAGAGTTGGAAGAGACCCCAGGGGCCATCCAGTCCAACTCCCTACCATGCAGAAACTCACAATCAAAACACCCCCAACAGATGGCCATCCAGCCTCTGTTTAAAGACCTCCAAATAAGGAGACACTCTGAGGGAGTGTGTTTCACTGTCAGCATCTCTCATTGTCAGGAAGTTCTTCACCAGTTTGGTCACGGTCCTCTGAAAAAGTTCCAGCTTGTCAACATTCTTCTTCAACTTTGGTGACCAGAGCAGGACACAATATTCCAGGTGAGATCTGACCAAAGCAAAATAGTGTGTTATTGTTACTTCTCTCAGTCAAGACACTGTACTATAATTGATGCAACCTAGAACTGCACTAGCTTTCTTAGGTGGTTCTTCACACTGTTGATTCATGTTCAATTTGTGGTCCACTAAGATTCTGAGATTCCTTATGCTTACTGCTATCAAGCCAGGTGTCACCCATCCTATATCTGCATATTTCATTTTTACTACCCAGGTGACCTACATTTTTTCTTTTTGAAATCCATTTCACTAGTTTTGGCCCAGCTTTCTAATCTGCTCAAGTCATTCTTAGTTCTGATCCTGGCCTCTGGGGCATTAGCTGCCCTTCTAAATTTAGTGTCATCTGCAAATTTGATAAGCATGCCCCCTATTCTTTCATCCAAGTAATTGATAAAGATGTTGGATAGCACTGGGCCCAGGACAGAACCCTGTGGCACTCCATTAGTCACTGCTGTCCAGGATGAGGAGGAGCCATTGTTGAATACCCTTTGGATTTAGCCGGTCAACCACTTAACAAATCCACTTAACAGCTGCATTGTCTAGCCCACATTTTACTAACTTTTTTGCAAGGTTATCATTGGGGACCTTGTCCAAGGCCTTACTGAAATCAAGATACGCTACATCCACAGCATTCCATTCATATAACAAGTTTGTGACCCTTTTTTGATAGAGTCACAACCTTGGTAGATAAAGGGAATGCTGTGGATGTACTGTATCTGGCATGATATGTTTTTTTAAAAAAAAACTCATGCTGACTTTTAGTAGTCACAGCATTCCTTTCTAAGTGTTTACAGACTGTTTCATGATCTGCTCTGGAATCTTTCCTGGTATTGATGTCAGGCTGACTGGGTGGGTCTTCTTTTCTTTTCTTTTCTTTAGGGGGGGGGATGGGAACAACATATGCCCTCCTCCAGTCTGCTAGGACCTCTCCTGATCACCAGGAATTCTCAAAGATTATTGACAGTGGTTCTGAGATTACTTCTGCCAGTTCTTTTAAAACCCTTGGATGTAGTTCATCTGGCACTAGAGACTTGAATTCGTTTAGAGTAGCCAGGTATCCCTACATTATCTCTTTACCTATTCCGTTCTGTATTTTCCCTACTGCATCATCTGCTCCATTTTCCCTAACATGATTCTTTTCAGAGAAGACCAAGGCACAGCAGATACTGAGAAATTATCTTTTCTATGTTCCCTGTTAGCATTTCACCGTCTTTTCCACCCAGAAGCCCTACCTTTCTACGGACATAACCAAAAAAAACCCTCTTTTTAATGTTTTTAACCTCTCTAGCAAGCCTGAGCTTGTTTTGAGTTTTAGCTTTTCTAACTTTCTCCCTACACAAGCTGGCTATTTGTTTGAATTATTCTTTGGTGATTTTCCTTTTTTCCATTTCTTGTACATATCCCTTTTGAGTCATAGCTCAGTTGAAACTTTTTAAAGACATCCTTCCTGTTTTCTTTAGACACCTCCCATTTTTTCTCCTAATTGGAACTGTTTGGAATTGTCCCTGCAGTATCCCACTTTTAAAAAACTCACATCCGTCATGAACTCCCTTCTCAATTAGTATTCCTGACCAATGCATCGCTGCTAATATTTCCCTAAGTTTATTGAAATCAGCTTACTTTAAGTCTAGAATGCAGATATGACTATGCTTCTCTTTCCCTTTCTGCTATATAACAAACTCCAGAAGAACATGGTACCCACCTAAAGATCTTGCCACTTCCACCCCATTAACCATGTAATCACTAATGGTTAGGATTGGAGCTAAAATAGCTGATCTCCTTGTTGCCTCTTTCACCTTCTGGACAATGAAATTATCTGTAAGGCAATTGAGGAATTCCTTGGATCTTAAATCTTTGGCAGAGTTTGACTTCCAAAAATATTAGAATAGTTGAAATCCCCCATTACTACTACATCTCTTCTTTCTGAATATGCAGTCATCTGTTCTAGGAAGGCATCATCCAAGTCCTCAGTTTGGCTTGAAGGTCTGTAGTATAGCCTTACACCATATCCCTGTTGCTTCTCTCTCTTTAATTTTCACCTAGTTGCTCTCAACTTGACTTCCAGGATTTAAGTCATGAATCTGTTCAGAGGTAAACACATCCTTAGTGTATAATGCTACTCTACCTCCATTCCTGTTTGGTTTATTTCTCCAAAATAGGTTATATCCCTCTGTTACTACATTCCAATCATTATCATGCCACCAGGTTTCAGCGATGCCTATTATATCACTTTTGCTTTGCTGTGCTAAGATTTCAAGTTCATCCTGTTTATTTCCCATGCTCTTTGCCTTAGAATAGGGACGTCTAAGAAAGACCATGGGTCATTCTTCTAATCTGCCTTTTTACCCTCCCACTGCTGCACTCTTGTGATATTTGCCTTGTTCTCTGTATAACATCTGGGCTATTATCTCTGGCACTTGATGAACTCCTGCCCTGAAGAATGCTTTCTACCACTCCCACATTACTCAAGGCTTTAAGCCCTCCTAATCAGATCTTTCAGAGTCTTAGCAAAAAGATTTCTGCAGTGACTGTGAGGTGCAACCCATTTCTTACCAGAAGTCCACCTCCATGAAACTGCACTCCATGGTCCAGGAAGCCAAATCATTCCCAGTGGCACCATCTGCAGAGCCAGTTTTTCACCACCACTGTTTTTCTCTCGCTTCCTCAGCTGTGCCTTTCCACTGGGAAAAGAGAAGAAATAACTAGCTGTGCATCCAGACCCTTCAGTTTCCTACCCAGAGCCCCATAATCCCTTGTGATATTCTGAAAGGCATGTCTTTCAGTATTATTGGTTCTCACATGATCCAAAGGGAAGGAGTAACAGTGGGTTTGACAAGTCTTGCCAGCCTCTCAGTTACATTGAGGATTTTTGCCCCAGGAAGACAGCACACTTCTCGACACATTTTGTCAAGCCCACAAACTACTGTTTCTGTACCCCTCAGCAGGGAGTCCCCTACCACTACTACATACCTCTTGAGATTTGGCAGAGGCCATTCCATGTGTTGAACCTTCCAAAGTCTCATGCACCTTCTTTGAGGACTGACACTGCTGCTCTTCTTGCTTCCCCTCATCATTACTGATAAGGGAGAGCTTCAAATTGATTCTGCAGCTCCATACTCACAGAATGGTCCTTCTCTGTATCACATTCTTATGTCTGTCTCCTATGGGAACTGACCTCGTCCCCAGGGACATCCCCTGTGTGTTCCTCAATCAGGTCAGTCTGCTTCGCTCTGTCCAAGAAATCCTCATGCTGCCTAATGTGCTGCAGAGTATATAAATGGGCCTCAAGTTAGTGGACCTTTTCTTCCAATAGGGGAACCAACTTTCAGGTGAAGTTACCCACATCTTTTGGCAAGAACAGAAACATATCACAGCTGTTGTAGGTGACTGCAGCAACTCCCTCACTGTCCATATTCAGTAGTCTTAAGTAGGCACTGAAACAGAACACAGGGTCTCTCCCTCAAAATTTCCCTGCTAAACACACACATACAACACTCCTGTTGGTATCGCCTGTTAGCCGAGCTCATTTTGCCAACCTCCAGGGACTGAGGCTGCAGCTATATCTTCCACAGAACCCAATGTTGGAGACAAATGTAGTGAGATTTTGGCGTTTATGCCTTACATATAAGTTTCCTAGAGACAATTGGCTGAACTGCTTTATGGCAGCCTGGTTGATCCGAACTTCCTTTTCCTTTGATTGTTGGTTAACGTTAACATTCTACAAAGGGATCTTGTAGCACTTTTGAGACTAACAGAATACTTGTATACTAATACAGACTAAGGGCCTAAGCAGACTACCAGAAATAGTGCACATTAAATTGAGGCACTGCCCTGGCTCAGTGCTAGGGAATCATGAGAATTGTATTTTTTTTCTGAGACATTGAGCTTTCTCTGTCAGAGAGCTCTGGTGCCACAATAAATTACAGTTCCCATGATTCCTTAGCCCTGAGCCAGGGCAGTGCCTCAATTTAATGTGCACTATTTCTGGCAGTCTGCTTAGGCCCTAACTCATTAAAATTCTAGTTCTCATAGTCAGAAAGATCAGCTCTATTTTACAGTTGAAATGTTTGAACAAACAATTGACTGCAGTGTTTAAAAAAATGAATTGATGTTTGGACTACTCTTTGTGCAAGGAGGTATCTGGTGAATAGCCAATGTCTTGCTTGGCTTCATTGTCATCCAAAAGTACAGTCAGATAGTTTTAGTTTGGACCAAGAGGTATTTCATGTGGGGGCAAGGAAGGAGGTACTTTTTAGATCATTATGCATGTTGTTTCAGCCACTACCATATATGACAGATAAAATAGCATTGCTACTTTTGAAGACGTTCAATCTCAAAGGCCTATCCAGGTGGCAGAATGGCTGAAACCCTGCTGTACCCTGTCTTGCATTCCCAGTCTTCATCAGTTTCCATCAGCAGCCAGCTACTTTTCAGGAGAAACAAGAAGAGGGAGACTCTTGCATTTGACCTGAAATTAAGACTATTACTCATATACTTCATTAAGGAATTACTCACATCCACAGAGTACCTCTGTTAATATCAGGACAAACGGAGTTTCATAGGATCATAGAATTGTTGAGCTAGAAGGGAGCAAATAAATAATTTAGTCCAACCCCCTCCTTATACAACTAAAGCATTACTGAAAGATGTCCATTAAACATCCAAAAAAGCAGAGTCCACCACCCACCAAGGCAGTCTATTTTACTTTCAAGTAGCTTTTACAGTCAGTAATTTTCCTAATGTTTAGGTGGAATCTCTTTTCTTGTAATTTGAATTCATTGATTCATGTTCTAGTATCTGGAGCAGCAGAAGAGAAACATACTCCATCTTCATTAAATGTCTTCAGATAATTAAAGATGGCTATCATGTCACCTCTCTGTTTCAGCTGTTCCTCATAGGGGTTTGATTTCCAGGCTCTTGACCAGCTTGAACACCCTCTGAACACAATCCAGCTTGTCAGTCTTCTTAATCTTTGGTGCCCAGAAATGAGCGCAGCGTGTCACAGAGGACAGGCTGTAAAACAGCCATATTTAAATACCTGAAGGGTATTTCACTTTCTCCCATTTTCATACTTCTTTGTGTCTCAAGTTCTGTTCATCTCATTTATGCCAAAATATGTGAATTTTGGGGATTCTTCCCACAGAAATAATACAGCAATTTCCAGTGCACAGGAGACCAGAGGTACCTGGCTACTATGTGACTGCTAAAATAGAGTCTCTTTCTTTGGAGATTTTTAAACAGAGGCTGGATGGCCATCTTCCAGGAGTGCTTAGATTGTGTGTTCATATATGGCAGAGGGTTGGAATGGATGACCCTTGTGCTCCCTTCCAACTCGGTGAATCTATGATTAGAAGCCTGTTGGGGAGGAAAAAGGGACCAACCCTAATTTAGTATTAAAAGCATTGTTAAATACACATCATCACACTCCAGATTTGACTGACTACAAGTCCCATTATCTCCTGATGCTACCATGATGCCTGGGACAGGAACGGGTTGCAGTCTTACACATCTGGAAGGCATCAAGAATGGGACTCCTTTTGGCTCTGACAGCCACAAATGGCTCACTTTTAGACAGGCAGGAAAGACAACACTGTGCCAGCAGTCTTTCACAGATTGTTATTTAATTCACAGTTTTGAAATGGTCAGAAGACTTGTTCAAAATTCACAGCATAGCTGTCTTTCTAGCTTGATTAAATCTGTTTTGCTTCTGTAGTTGTCTATTGTAGTTTGTGTTTTATATCATAAACAATGGTGGCTGGTACCTCTGGTGCCAGTGGTGGATCTACTCTGTCTCAGTCTGAAGTTCAAAGTGTTGACCCTCTTGGGAGGGGTCAGAACCTTGGATAACTCCCTTTTAAAGTATGGACTGCCCCACTGATATTGGAGTTTCAAGCCACCACTGGTAGTAAGTTATGAACATTCGTGTCTTAAATAAATTAATTTAAATTAAATTAATTCAATTCAAATAACCTTGTATTTAGCTCCTCACCTGGTAGCCCAGGGGAGCAAGAATTCCATTTAGATAACTAAAGAGGTTGGTGGAGGAAGAAGAGTTTGTTCCACCACTCCTCCACCAGCCTTCTTGGGTTCTGTGCTAGGCATGGAAGGTCTCTTTCTCCACAAACAGCACAGAGACCCAGCATGCTGGCTGAGGCTAAAGACTCTTAGCTGAAGACATTTCCCCCCATTTTAATTGAAAAATAAGAGGCCAATTACACTAAATTTCCATGCTGGCTATAGAGAAAAGGACTTCCCCTTGTACATGGTCAGGATGGAAGCATAGCGTACTAGGCTCTTTCCAGTAGGGAGTGGAAGACTCTAGGCTTTGTGGCAAAGTCTGGCTTTATCTGAGTCCTAATTAGCCATTTGGTGCTACACTCCCTTTCCTGGGATGCCATCATTTTGTAACTTCCCAGCTTTTTTTTCTAAAAGGAAAATAAAATACCTCTCATCAGTCTTAGTTACCAACTATAAGAGCCTGAAGCTAAAATATGCCAATATTTTTTTGGTCCCAGCCCTTTTGCCTTTGACACTGCCCACCACTGGAATTCACCCTTCTGAAAGTGGGCTGAAAGAGGTTCCCCACTCCTGCATTCCAGTAAACAGGCTAGTAAGGTTTGTGGCCCTTTGTTTTTGCAAGGCTGAAATAAACTCCCAATGTTTGATTAACACTGTTATGTTTCTTTCTCCCTCTTTTCTCTCCCTCTGTCTCTTTCTCTCTCTTCTGTCATGATTCAGCTGAACCCGTGCGACCAATCGACCCCGCAGCTTGGATCTCTCATACCACGGCCTTGACGGGAGCGTACCCCCGTTACGGTATGAGCCCCTCCATGAGCACCATCACCTCTACCAGCTCCTCACTAACAAGCTCAATTCCCGATTTGGAAAGTAAGTCACACTGCCACCAGGACCAGGCAGGTTTTCCTCCTGCACAGGGCTGGCAGTGTAGAGCTAAACAAACAAAAATACACAACCAAAACCAAAAACAATTTAATTTTTTTTAAAATAACAGCAACAAAATGATTATTTTCCTACTTTGTGGGGAGCATAAAACTTGTTTGTTCCTCTGCTGCCTCTCCTCCCTCTCCCTTTCTACCAAAGATGATGCAAAATCCTAAAAAATACACACCTCCTATCCCTTTAAGCTGAGCCACCATTCAGTCTTATTGAACAGCCATGTTACCCGTTAAGGAGTGAATCATCATTTTACAGACTCTTGAGTATCTTTCACAGTATATGCTGAGGAAGTGCCTTCTACCAACACAAAACCATCAGGTCCTCTCATCCAGCATCATCAGTCCTGGCATTCTCCAGAACTGAAAAGCTGCTTGATCCTTTATAGCAGAAATGCCTTCTCAACATGTCCACCACACAGCCAAGAATATATTTGCTAGGGTGACACATACAGTAAGTAGTACTTTCCAGCATGGATTGCAGTTTGGGGCAAGTAGTCAGATTTTGGGGTAGCCCTTGGATAAGACACTCTGAGTGGGTTAACCTGTGACACTTGCCCATTCTCTGCTTGCTTCGTCTTGCTTCATCTCACTGGGAGGACCAGCATCAGCAAAGGGACAGAGTGGCAGGCCAGGAAGCTACAGGCATTGGTCCCTATTTGGGCCACAAGAAGATGCCAGCTCTCTGACACTGGCCATACAAGTATCCACCATGTCTTTTGAGATGTGCATGCCTTCCCCCATGGTATGGCTGAGTTCATCATATGGACAGGCTTTAAAGACATCTGCTCAAAAACAGTACGAACTATCCTATACCAAGTTTAGGCATTAGTAGCTCTAGCTCAGTATATAGGCTATACTGAGCTATAGTGGTTAGTAATAGTTTTATAGGATTTCAGACAAGAGTCTGTCTCAACCATAGGCGAGATGCTATGGGTCAAACCCAGGACATTTTGTTTCTACAGCATGGGCTCTACCATTGAGCAATGGCCCCTCTGTCCAAGGATCTTAAGTGTGAGGCCAAGATCCTACTGTGTAATTGCACTGGTGAAACTATGTCAGTGTAAGCAGCAGGAGGAGGAGAAAAAGGGCTGCAGGTGCAGCAGTGGTGAGGGAAAGCAGCCAAAGTCACTGTTCTCAGTAGGAAAATTTCTGCAGTGCCTGTCTTTGATGGAGGGGATCTTTGAACATTAGATGTTTTGGCAAGGATGGCTGGGACAACTGCCTGTCTCATGGTACAGATGATTGTCAAGCCAGCCTTTTCAGAACACATAGCTTCAGGGGACTCGCTTCTCCCATAAGCCAGGCACTGAAGATACCATTCTGTATCAATTCTGTGCAAGGAGAGAGGTTTTTTTTCCCTTACTAAGGGCCTTTACAGACTGCCAGAAATAGTGCAAATTGAGGCCACTTTAACTGTCCTGGCTCAGTGTTAAGGAATCATGGGAATTGTATTTTTTTCTGGGACATTGAGCCTTCTCTGCCAGAGAGCTCTGGTGCCACAATAAACTACAGTTCCCATGATTCCTTAGCACTCAGCCAGGACAGTTAAAGTGGCCTCAATTTGCACTATTTCTGGCAGTATGTAAAGGCCCTAAGTTCTGCCATTAAGTTCTCAACTCTCTGTTGGTGGTCATTAGTCTAGTCCTTGGAAATCTGAAAATGAGTGATTTCATCTCATTATTTCTTCCATTTTCCTTTGCAGACTTGATCAGGTTCATCTTTAATATGAGTGACATAGCCTCTGGTATTTTTTAGCAAGAAAACTTTTGTTGCTGGCTTCATTTTATCAAAACAATCCATCCTAGCACCGCAATACAGTTTTGTGCAGACTTGGAGATTACTAGACTCTCATGCTGTCTGCCAATTTCGCAGTTGGCAGTAACTGTGACATTGTTTGAATTCCTTTGGAAATGCCCAGCCTATTGTCTACCTTGATTTGTGAGCTGGGAATGCAGGACAGAGACTCCTTCCTAATCATGGTGCTGAAATTAAGACTGCCTGGAAAAATACACATAAAGAAATATGTGCAGCAGGAATGACAGCTGATCCAGTTTCATAAAGGGAAACTAGTAAAACGTCTGAGCAAAGGGAGATATCAAGCCAATGCTGCTTAGACTTTATACTTGAGAAGCAGAGGTCTGTGGTCCCTTTTTAATACATTAAATTGAAGGCCTTTTTCCACAGTTTGCTCTAAAGCAAGTGGGCAAAATAGTCTTACACATATATGTGGCGCACAGGATGCATGTAGTTCATGGGCTGCACTTTACCCACCCCTGCTCCAAGGAAAACAAGTCAAAACAGCTCTGATCTCTTGATCCATCTCTGATAGTTCTTGCCATGCTCATATCTTCCTGTGGGAAACAACAGCAACCTTTCCAGTTTATTGCTCCCCACATCTTCAAATTAGAACATTGTTAAACCAAAACCACATGTTGCTTTTCTTACTACTAACCACACTAACTTCCAGCCAGTGCCATACATTTGTTGCAGAGTGCTGATGGTGATAAATTGGTTGCATACGGAACCCTGGAGCCTTTTTGGGTAAATGGCATGCGGTGGATGAGGATGGTGCTGGTGTGCGTGGAGTTGCATGGCCTGAATATGAATGCTATCAAATCTGTCTTCACCACATGCATATTCCTTTTTGACAGGTGACATAGCACTGAAGTAGTGTTTTTGTTTTTTTACATTCTGAAGTTTTCATGAGTAGTGGGATGGAGTTTTTAGTCAACACTGTTTCTTTGACTTAAAAGCCAGAATGTTCCCTTTGGTGAAGGAATGCACAACATATAAAATGTTCTTATAGCATGCCTGCTAGTGTCAAATCAGTTGCCACATAATGGTAAAACCTTAGTAGATTCCTTTAAATCAAGGTGTGTGAAGGACATTTGCCTGGTTTTTAAGCGAAATTGCATTCCCAGAAGCTCCCTGGAAGGCTCCTAAATGTGGTAGAAAAACATGATACTTGCTCCCTGCGGATAAAATGAAATTGGGAGAGGGGGAGTTGACAGACCTAGAGGCCCAGCAGTTGAGGTTTTGGTGTACCTCTCTCCACAGCCCATCCCTGCTGTAGCAGTAGAAACAGCTTGGATTAGAACTAGGAACATTCCAATGTGTGCTGTCCCACTATGAAGAACCAGAGTTTCAGGTTGCAGACTTACCAAGGCTGTGATGTGATGCTGTCCTGGTTTCTAGATGACTCCATCCACCCAGGCAGCTCATGGGTTCTCCCTGGCCTTGTTTCCTTAGCAGCTGTCATTGAGACCTTTCCCCATGGCTTTCTTGTTTCTCCTCCTGTCCCAGTTTCTTTGTGCCAAAACAAAAATAAAAGATTAAAACCCCATCCCTTATGTCAGGGGAGAAAAATTCTAGCTGAGCCTTCACTCTGATGCTCTAGAAGCATCAGGGTTCTTGTTACCAGCAATTTCTCTTTCATAGGTCATCTTGAAATGAAGAAGCAGCATGAAGTTTCCACCACTTTTTTCCAAGTTAACCTGAGGCATATTGGTGTTTGAGATGGAAAATCTAAATGGGACAGCTGCTAATCAACATAGCCCACTGTCAGGTTGGGGTGAAGTTCTCCCATCAAAACCTTCAGCTGGATTTGGGGGGGGGGGGGCTGCAGGAATAGGGAGAAAAACTACCTATATCTTGTTCTCTTCTATCATTCTGAAGGGGTTTCTTGGAGAAGATAATGGGTTTTGAAAGCCATTGTTTCCACCAAAAAAATTTCTTCAGCAAAATACTACATCCTGAGAGCAATACTATATCATGGTGGTGATTGTAGTGGGAGAAGGTGCCAGTAGCCCCAAGAGTTGCAGTGCTGCCACAGGTACTGCCAACAATGGGTTTTGTGTCTCTTTACACAGTATATAAGCAAAATATAGCTGCCCTAGTTTTTGCCACCTCCATGAGTAGTAGGTATTTTGCCTCAGAGTCAACTTACAGTCCTCTTGTGCAGGTCACTTTCATTTTAATTTGGGTTTTACACAAGAACCTACTGGCAGATTTTTACTTCATAGTCCAGCTAAACCTGTCTACCTCACTGCTACCCTTGAAGATACCTAAAATCTGAAGTATTTGCCTTAGCTTTCCTCTCAATGCAGCTGCCTCTGTGTGAAAGTGCTTGTCTGTCTCTTCTTTCTCATTCTCTCTCTCTCTCTCAAACTCTCTTTCTCTCTTTCCATCTGTTTTCATTCACTGTGTCATTTAAAGCACTATCTCCAATCTTTTTTACTGTTTCAGAACTAGATGAATCCCCCTTGACGGTTAAAAGTGACATGGCTACCATTGTCAAGGTTATGCAGTTAGCAGATTCAGGGCTTGAAATTCGAGACAGGATGTGGTTAAAAATTACTATCTCCAATGCAGTAATAGGTGAGTATTTCACACCTCTGCAAAGAGTTGCCCCATAGACATGGTTTATTGTTGTTATATTTTTAAAGGTATTTAATCTTGCATTTGTTTGCTATGGAAGCTTCCTTACTATAACAACAGAATGCCAGTATAGTCCAATATCAACAATAATTGGTGATCTGGCCTTCCTGGACATTAGGAAGAACTCAGCAATAGCAAGAACTTCTTGTTTGACAGTGGAATATGCTGCCTCCGAGAGTGATGGACTCTCCTTCTTTGGAGGTCCATAAACAGAGGCTGGATGGCCATCTGTTGGGAATGCTTTGATTGTGTATTCCTGCATGGGTTGGACAGGATGGCCCTTGAGGTCTCTTCGAACTCTACAATTCTGTGATTCTAGACAACTCCCAGAATCTCCAGACTCAATAATTGCCATGGCACAACATTCCTTTTTTCACATTCTGGATTATTTTATCTGCATCTTTGACTTGGGCATCCTTTGACCATTTTAGATGTAGACTGGATGAGTAAAGACATTGTTTGTCATCTTGGGTGGGTCGATGATGTCCTGTACCAAAAATGAAAGGGTGGGAGCAAGCATGACAGTTTAGTACCAGTAACCAAACCCTATGAGAGGCATTTTAATCTTTTAGATTGGGGCAAACCCATGCAGAACCTGAGAAACCATCAAATTGTGATGTTGTGGGAAAGGGAACATAACCAGAGGGGCAGATTCGGGCTACAAAAGGGCTGGATTAAGCCTTGGAGCCTGACCCGTTGTTTTAGGGTCAAACTGTTTTGCATCTAATTCAGACCTCCCAAGGTATGAGCTAGACATCCCTGATCTCACATTTCAATTCATATATTAACTTGCATAAACTTAAGGTAAACACTTTCATTTTCTCCTGTTACTGCAGAAATAATAATTATTTATTTTACTGTATATTCTTCTGTTTTCTTGTGTCTTTTGGGGAGCAGCTGCTAGCATTCTAGATTCTACCCCCAATGAAAAAAGGGAAATTATGCATTCAAATGTTACCTTCTTCCCATTTGCAGGAGCAGATGTGGTTGACTGGCTTTATACACACGTGGAGGGCTTTAAAGACCGAAGGGAAGCTCGGAAGTATGCCAGCAGCATGTTAAAACATGGATACCTCAGGCACACAGTGAACAAAATTACTTTCTCAGAGCAGTGCTACTATGTTTTTGGAGATCTCTGTGGCAGTAAGCTTCACTTATTTTATGCTGTTTACACTAATGCTATTTTTGTATGTGTTTGTTTTATGTATACGCCATTATAAACTCAAAATAGTGTACATCTAGGGTGGGCAGAGTGTAGCCTGTGCACTGCAAGAGCCCTCCCAGGTCTCCCCATGGGTCAAAAAGATTTTCCCCCCCAAAAAAATTACCATTACTATTTTTTTTCAAAAACACTGTCAGGAGGTTCCTCCTAATGTTGAGGTGGAATCTCTTTTCCTGTAGCTTGAATCCATTGCCCCATGGTCTAGTCCAGTGGTAGGCAACCTTTTCCCTTTAAGGGCCGAGGGACTTCAGCTCCCAGAATCCCAGGAGCTATTGGCCAACATGGGACTATTGGCCAACATGGCTGAGGCTTCTGGGAGCTGAAGTCCCTTGGCCCTTAAAGGGGAAAGGTTGCCTACCCCTGGTCTAGTCTCTGAGCAACAGAAAACAAGCTTGCTCCATTCTCTGTATGACACCCCTTCAAATAGTTAAACAGGGCTATGATATCCCCTCTTAACCTTCTCTTCTCCAGGATAAACATACCCAGTTCCCTAAGTCTTCTCCTAGGGCATGGTTTCCAGACCCTTAACCATTTTGGTCGCTTTTTGGCAGTAGAATACACTCCCTCAGAGCATGGCAGAGTCTCCTTCTTTGGGTTTTTTTAAACAGAGACTGGATGACCATCTCTTGGAGTGCTTTAATTATGTATTCCTGCATGGAAGAGGGTTGGACTTGGTGACCCTTGGAATATCTTTCAGCTGTATGATTTGAGGAAAACAGTGAATACTACTCATGTCCTGTTATTAAAATCTCTCTCCTGGGCATAAAATGGCTCAGAAGGCCTAAAAACATGATGAAAATTAAAATATACCCCACACCTTTTAGAGCTAGGATGGATAAAGTGTGGCCTCTGTGATGATTTGGGGGGGCTGGGGGTCAAAATAATTTTGTAGAGGAGTGGAGGGCATTTATACCACATTTGGACCAACCTGGGCCTCCCAGAGGTCAGACTAATTTTGCAAAAAAAAAAAAATTAAATGTTTTTGCATCAGAATACCCCCTAAAGGCTAGGAGTCCAGGAAAGCCCCAAAACATGCTTCCAGGTCTTCTAGAGGTGGCTGGGGGGCAATTTAAGGAAATATGTAATGGAGTTGGCTTATCTTAATGAAATTTTCATCACTTTATGTTTTTCCATTCATATACTTTAATAAAAATGGAGGATGTGTAAGTTGTATAGTTTCACTATTGGGGTAAATCTTGTTGAGTTACTTCCCGCCAAGAATAGACTCATTTAAATCAATACAATTTCTATAAATGGTGACTTTAAAAGTCCCATTTGTTTCAGTGGGCCTGCTTTAACTTTTTACAGTTGAAATTGTCACCTACGCAACATTATGAACACTTTAGCGCAAAACATCAAAGATCAACATTATATATCTAAGTTTCATAAGTGGTGAGCAATCTCTCCTCGTCCTCCAACTGTCTCTGCAGTGAGAGAAAGGGTTGGCTCCGATCCCCCTGATTGGGTAGGTCAGGCTGCCCTCTTTGCAGGCTTGAAACTCTTCTCTACCTGGTCCTCGTCAGAGGAGAGATCCCAAACCCGGACCTCCTTCCTCTGATCCATATAGCAATAGCATTTACATTTCTATACTGCTTATCAGTACACTCTAAGCAGTTTACAGTCATAGAATCATAGAGTTGGAAGAGACCACAAGGGCCATCCAGTCCAACCCCCTGCCATGCAGGAACTCCAAATCAAAGTCTGTAAATTAATTGTCCCCACGAAGCTGGGTACTCATTTTACTGACCTACAAAAGGATGGAAGACTGAGTCAACATTGGAGCCCTGCCTGGGATTGAACTCAAAACCTTGTGGCTGCAGTTCCAGCATTTAAACACTGCACCACTTCTCCAGCCATTTCTACTCAGTGTGTCTCAAACGGTAAGCAAACAAAGAAACAAAAGACCACGTGGCCTTTTCTTACCAGGAAAAAGCTTTTCCATTTGGACCTTGGGAGCAGCAGTTGAGCAGATGGCTGAACAGCAACTGAGAAGCCTCTTGCCCATGCATGCCTTGCAGAAAAGACTGGCCTGGGAGAGAGAGTTCTCTGTCACTGCTTGTTCAGCTGTTTGGTGACTGCTCCCTTTGCACCCAGCCAGCCTGGGAGCAGCAACTGAGCTGCCGGCCAGCTAGCTTCCTTTTTGCTATGAGGCCAGCATGGGTGAGAGGGAGGAACAGGCCTGGGCCCCTCACATTGCTGTATTCACACATCCACCAAAAAAGGAGACACAAAAGTCTGCATTAATTACAGAACCATCACACTAATTTCCTATGCAAACAAAGTCATGTTTAAAATTCTGCAGCAAAGATTCCTATCATATGTGGAGCAAGAAATCCTTGAAGCACAAGCTGGATCTAGGAAAGGAAGAGGCAGTGGGTTCAGTCAGTGAACCAAATTTGTGATAGGAATACTTGCTAGCTCTGAAATGGAAATCTTAGGAACCTTTTGCATGCATCTTCATGGTGGTAATTTTGCCTGTGCTTTTCTGAAAGTTTGCTCCCTCTCTACTCCAGATCTGGCTGCACTAAACCTTAACAATGGATCCAGTGGGGCTTCTGACCAAGACACCCTAGGTCCACTCCCACATACAGCCGCACCATGGCCCCTAGGGCAAGGCTACCCATACCAGTACCCTCTAGCCCCTTCATGTTTTCCACCGGCTTACCAGGATCCAGGCTTCAGCTATGGGAGTGGAAGTGCAGGGAGCCAGCAGAGTGAAGGTAGGTTTTGGGCATGAGCCTACGTTTTCCTGTTCTTTCCATTCCCAGTGGCCATTGGCTTAATGGTTCCATCCACCCAACCATTTTTTGTTTGCCTTTTCTCTTCTTGTGGGTCCTTGTGTGCCTCATGCACGGAACTGATTTGTTTCTTCTGCAAAACAAAGGCTAGTTATTGATTATTTTAACAGAGCTGCCTGCATGGATTGATTGTAGTGTCTCAGCTGTCCTGAAAGAAGGTATAGGGCCATGTCTTTAATCCAGAGTTTTGGAAAGCCATTGTTTGGACAAGTCCCAGAATCCGTACCCGCCCCCCGGGCATGCTGGCTCAGGGATTCTATGAGTTATAGTCTAAAAAGTAACTTACCCAAGCAGCCATTTACATTTTTCTGTGTTTTTAAAAAATTAAACCTCATATAGTCTAGTGGATGGTGTCAGGAATTCTGGGTTCATCTGCACTGTGAGATCCTGGTTGTTGTTGGTTTTTACCAAACTTGCCCCTATTGCAGCATGATCAACATTTGATCCAGTGCAGTGATTAATAATTCTTTTAAAAATAATTAGCAAGTTTGTTGACTGGGTGAGTCAGGCATGCAATATGTCCATTAGGACAAAAAAAGTAACTCCACACCTATCATCACATTCTTCAGTGCACAGTTTTGCTGTGCCACCACTAGCACTACTGTTACTACTAATATTAATATCCTATCTTTTTCCCAGCCTGGAACTCAAAAGTATTTTACAAAAGTTAAAACAGATGCAGGGCCTTTTTTTAAAAAAATCACCTGCTACAAAAAGTAAAAATATATTTTTAAAAAACACCCTCACACAACAACAAATATAAACAGTACAGCACATTATGAAATACACTCTCTCCTGAGCTGTCAGTTTTCAAAAGCCTGCTAAAACAAAAAGCCTTCACCTGTCTATAGATGGCTAGCAAGGAGAGTGTCAGGCTGAGCTCCCATGTTCCCACTCCATATGCCTGCGAGGGTGGTGGGACAGAGAGAATGGCCTCCCCTTTCTCATATGGAGAATACCGTTTACTACATATGAGAGAATTTCATCTGATAACTTGAGAGAATGCCATCAGATTACTTGAGCTAGAGCTTTCAGATTGGCTCCTGCAGCATAAAAACTCCAGAGTCTCCTCAACCAATCATCTAGTGGTACTTTGGTTGGTTTCAGACAAAGCTGGCTCAGTCTTATTCCCACTAAAATCAGTGGAAATCAAAGACTAATTCTTCCCTCTGGTTTTAATGGAACTTAAATTCAGTTTCCTTAATCTTGTGAGTGCTGACCCATAAGTAACATTAGTGCACTTTACTATCTGAAACCACGAGGAGAGGTCTGTGCTGATGACATCCAGCTCTGCTTCTCCTTTTCAACTAATGCTAGAGGAGGCTTTGAGCATCCTAACATTTTGTCTGCATGAAGACTACATAGGATGTGAACTAACAAGATGAGACTGAGTCCTAATGAGACAGTTAATCAATGATCACATCCAAGATGAGATTAGGAATACATTCTATTCTAGACAAAGTTGCACTCATATTGAGGTATCAGGCCCACAGCTTCTGCTTTTGCTCCAGTGTGCTCAGGCTGTGACCATAGCCAGGGCCACCTTTGCCCAGCTTCAGCCATACCTTTCCTGGAAAAAACAAACTTGGCCACAATGATATATGCTTGGCAATCTTACCATAAACATTATTACCACAACAGACTTTAGTGTGTGACTTCTCATGAAGAGTGCCCGAAAGTGTAGCTGTTGCAAAATGTTGCATTCAGGTTGCTTTCTGATGTGCACTTTACAAATTATTGCACCAGTTTTATACCAATTTCCCAGGTGGGTTTTTTTCTGATTTCAATTCAGGGGGGTGGTTCTTACTCAGAGATGACTAAATGGCTGTATTCTATTTGGAAGACCTGTTGTGTTCCATATGAATCTGCTCATCATTTACAATATTTATCAGAGGCCCAGAATAAGTTACATTAGTGGGAACATGGGACAGGGCCTTTATTGGAGTAGCACCCCAATTCTGCTTCACCCATCTCCAGGAAACATGAACTATAAGTACTACATAGGGGCATGTCTGGGAATGATGGGTCTAAGAGCATGATGTGTTGTTTTGCACTTCACCTCTTTCTGGCTCAAGCGTTGCTGCTGTGGTTGCTGCTGCTGCTGCTGTTGTGTCATTTCTCCTAAGGGGAGCTTCATGTAACTGTTATTCCCTTGTTTTGTCCTGAGCAAGCCCTAGACTGATGGAGTCATAAAGGAATGGCTGGGATTGGTAAGCGTTTCACATCTCCATTAAAATTTAGTATTACTGGTCCATAGCATGATCATCTAGATTTTTGAGACTTCCTTTCTCCTCAACTCTCACATGTCTAGCTTGTTTCTCTCCACATTACCATTTATTTTTATTTGAATTACTTTGAGTACTGTTAGGCTGGAGCTGGTCTTGCCTAACACCAGCTAGCAGTAATAGTTACCAGCCTTCAGCTCTCATAGGGCTGGATGAGAGAGATGTTGCTGCATCAGAGGTCTGAGGTTAAGCCAGTAGGTGGAGGACAACTAAGCACCCAGGCTTTGCACTATGTGAGAGTTAACAGGATTTTTTTTTCCAATTATGTAAATTAGAAATACAGAAGAAAAAGACCCAGAAATTTCAAGGGGTAAAACGATTCTCGTGCTTTTTTCTCACTGGCCATCTTCTGGAATTAGTCTAAATAGCCAATTCTTCCATTGAGGAATACAAACCTTGAACTTCCAGAGAATAGTCTTCTTAGGGATGTTGACAGAATGCTATCCCTCAGAATAGGACACTAGCCAGCTTGACATCTCCAAGGCAGATCCTACGGACATCCATCTGCAGAGGCTGTTGAAGCTGCTGCTGTAGACACTTAGGGATGGGCACATGGTTGTTCTTACCTTGCTAAAATGGTATGTGAGTTTTTAATAGTTGGAACTATACAAATAAGAGTTGCATATGTCTTTCCACATGTTATGCAAAAGATGCAACAGTCTTGTTCTCTGGTGCTCCAGAAGACTAACATTGAGGACCAAGAGGCCAAGACCAAAAAGGAGAGATTGAAGTAGAGTAGGTTTGAAGTTAATTTAAACTTTCATATAATCATAGAATTGAAGGGCCATCCAATCTTTATTTAAAGACTCCCCAAAGAAGGAGAATCTACTACCCACTAAGGCAGTATGTTCCACTGCCAAATAGTTCTTACTGACAATGTTTAGGTGTAATTTGAATCTATTGATTCATGTTCTAGTTTCTGAAGCAACAGAAAACAAGCACACATACAAAAAAATATTGAATTAAATAGGAAGAAACAGGAGAAGTTAAAAAAAAATAGAGGATGAAATTTTGAAGAAGGAAAATTACTTGAAAAGAAATCCTAAGGATGAAGAATGCTGCAAAGAAATAACAGGATTAAAAAAAGAAATATCAATAATTACAACAGAGGAACTTGAGAAAAAAATGACATGGATAAAACAAAGAACTTTTGAACATGCAAATAAACCAGGGAGATTTCTAGCATGCAAATTAAAGAAAGAAAAAGAGAAGAAAATAATTACTCAACTAAAACAACAAGAAGAAATAATTACAGATCCTAAGAAAATAAAAGATTTTTTTTTCAAATTTCTTTTAAAGTTTGGCAAAAGAAAAAGGAATTAGCAAAGATTTAATGAATAACTACTTAAAGGACCAAAACATTAAGAAACTAACACAGTAACAAAAATAATTTTTAGATAAAGAAATAACGATAGAAGAAATTATTAATAGTATACAGAAAGGTAAATCAGGTAAACCTCCTGGTCCAGATGGATTAGGAATAGAATTCTACAAAAAATTTAGGGACCAAATTATAGTGCCCCTTCAAAAGGTATTTAATGGTATACTTAGAGAGAAAGCTCCAAATTCCTGGTCACTAGGTAATGTAGTTTTAATACCAAAGGAAAATAAAGACCCCCTAGATCCTAAAAATTATAGACCCATTACGTTATTGAATAGTGATTACAAAATACTTGCAAATATATTGTCGGATCGCCTAAAAAAATACTATCTACTTGGATTCAGGACGAGCAGTCAGGATTCCTTCCAAAGAAATACATAAAAGAAAACATAAGGCATATACTTAACTTGATTGAATATCATGCAAAAAACATAGATAAAAAACTAGCACTTATCTTTCTGGATGCTGAAAAAGCATTTGATAAAATAAATTGGAATTTAATTTCAAGGTTCTCGAAAGAATGAATATAGGAGTAAATTACATAGGATGGTTAAAAATATTTATAACAATCAAGAAGCGGCCTTAATAATTAATGGTGAGACCACAAAAAAAAAATATAAAGTTCAAAAGGGCATCAGACAAGGTTGTCGCCCTTGCTTTTTATAACTACTTTAGAAATTTTAATCAATGCAATTAGAGAGAACCCTAAAATTGAAAGAGTAAAAATAAAGTTGAATTTAAAATACGCGTCTTTGCAGATGATTTACTGATCTCTTTAGCAAACCCAAATGATAATATAGAGGAACTTTTAGTAACAACTCAAAAATACTGTGCAGTATATGACCTGTCAGTAAACAAGGAAAAAACAGATATGATGTTAATGAATATATTTGAAGAGGAGAAACAAAAATTGAAAGAAAAAACCAATTTCCAGATGGTTAATAAAATTAGATATCTTGGGGCGGATATTACTACAAAAAATTCGGATTTATTCAAAAATATGGAAAGAAATAAAGAATGACTTAAGAAAATGGGAAAAATTAGGTCTATCATGGATGGGGAAAATTGCGGCAGTCAAGATGTCTATTTTACCCAAAATGATCTTCTTATTCCAAAATTTACCAATTATTATAAATGATGGTCCCTTCAAAGGTTGGCACAAAGACATATCAAAATTTCTGTGGGCTGGGAGAAAACCAAGGGTGTAATTTAAATTAATGCAAGATGAGATTAAAAGGGGAGGTATGGCACTTCCCAACCGTAAACTCAATTATTATGCATGCATGATGGATTGGATTACAGATTGGATAAAATTTAAAAAATAATAGATTATTGCAATTGGAAGGCACAGATAACAGATTTGGATGGCATGCATACTTATTTTATGACAAATTAAAAGCTAATAAGGATTTTAACAACCATTATATTAGGAAATCTTTAATTCAAATTTGGTTAAAATTAAAACCCAAAATTTGTAGAGGACTGCGAAAGTGGGTTTCAACAACTGAAGCCTTTTTTTATAGAACTAAATTAGATTATTTAAAATGGGTGTCATATAAGGATTTGCTTAGAGGGAAAAAGATGGCATTAAAATCCTTAGAACAGCTAAAAAATGAAGGTTAAAAATGTACATGGTTTACATATCATGAGTTATATGAAAGATTCATTCAAGATTTGAAATCAAATAATATACAAGAAGCAGACCCAGAATTTGAAAAAAATCACAAAATCAGAAGATAACCATAGAATTAAGAAATACTATAAATTATTTTTGTCTGGATACTGAGGAAGAATTAAGTAAATTCCAAATGATAAAATGGGCACAAAACTTTGGCCACCATATAAGGTTAGATCATTGGGAAAAATCCTGGAATAAAAGATTGAAATATACTTTGAGTAATGATTTGAGAGAAAATTTTTACAAAATGCAATATAGATGGCATCTTACACCTTTTAAAATGGCTAAAATCTATAAAAATGAAAATAATAAATGCTGGAAATGCGAGAAATGAATGGGTACATATTATCATATGTGGTGGAACTGTAATTTGGCAAAAAACTTCTGGGGCAAAATTCATAGTACAATGGAAAAAATATTAAAAATTAAAATTAAGAAAGACCCGATGAGACTTTTATTAAGTATAAATCATGAAGAAGATCTAGAAAGTAAACATGGTAAACTCATCTTTTATATGACAGCAGCTGCCAGAATAGAATATACTGCAATGTGGAAACAAAAAACAATACCTAGAATAGATGATTGGATTATGAAATTATATAATGTAATGGAAAGTGATCGATTAACACAGCTCATACAGGAAAAAAATAAACAAGGAATTTGAGAAAGTTTGGAATTCCTTAATTGAATACTTGAAACGGGAGTGGGGTCAACAATGGGTTTTAGGTCTAGAAACAACATATAGCTGGTAGGAAATCCTAAGGAATGAACTTTAATTCCAAAAAACAAGTTCTTTATTCTTTTCAGCAGGAATCCCTGCTGATTATGTTATAACTAGGTGAAACGTAACAACATTATAGATTATAGGCTATAGAATAAATTGTATAGTTACATTTGTGAGTTTTGAACTGTATTAGAGATATGCAAGAGGAGAAAGAAAAAAAAGGAAGAAAAGGAAATCAGGAGGAAAATATACATTAATAACAGCCTGAATCAGGTGATAAGTGAAGGAAGTTAATTTATGTTGTCTTGTTATAATTGTATGTTTTTGTATGTGATACGTTTTTTCGTTTCACGTTTTTTGTTTCACGTTTTTCTTTTTTGAGAGTGTTAACTATTTTATCTTTACATGTTTGTATTTTTAAACCAATAAACTTACTTATAAAAAAAGAAAGAAAACAAGCATACTCCATCTTCTACATGACTTACTTTCAGATATTTAAAGATGTCTGTAATATCACATTTCAGTCTTCATCAAACTAAAAATACCAAGCTCCCTAAGCCATCCTCATATGACTTGGTTTCCAGATCTTTTACCATTTTGGTTGCCCTCCTCTAAACACATTCCAGCTGTCAATACCCTTTCGTTGAAGTTATTTAAAATTCCCAACTTGATCAAGAATTTGAACAAAATTGCCATTGAGATCCCTTCCAACTCTAAAATCCTAAGAATCTGAGTCAATGAGAGAAACGGTTTATGGTTTAGGCAAACATATTTCGCAGCTGTAAATCAAATCCAGTTATTCATTGCAACAAGTTTAGGTCCACTAAATGAATTGCTCAGTGTTGTCATTTTTCAGTCCCATTGATTCCATGGAACTAGCAATGTGACTGTAGTTTGGACTAGGATTTAGATTTATGCCTAAAACAGCAATATTTAATCAATAAGGTCCAAAACATACTGCAGAAATAAACCAGTTTGAGACTGCTTTAGCTGCTCTGTCAGAGCTCTAGTGCCACAATAAACTACAATTCCCAAGATTCCCTTACACTGAACCAGGGCAGTGTAATTAAATTAAATTAAAGCAATCTCAAACTGGATTATTTCTGCAGTGTGTTTTGGGCCCAAGTTAAAATAACCAGTTAAGACCCTTAAAGTTGGCCAAAAGTTCCTGCAATTTTAAAGGCACTAAATGGAGCTGGTATGTAAATGTAAAATCATTTTCAATACAGATTTCTTATTTTTTAAAAAATGTAGGTGGTAATTATCATTTTAGAAGAGCCATTCCTTCTCTCTCTCTTTTAAAGAAGGGAATCTTGTGTTCATAGTGTTGTTAGTGATTTAATTCAATTGAGATAATAATAATAATAATAAGAAGAAGAAGTATTTATACCCCGCTCTTCAGCCAAAGGCTATCAGAGCGGCTTACAAGTGGATTAATGACGGTTCCCTGCCCTCAGGCTTACAATCTAAAAAGACAAGACACAAAAGGAGAAGGGGATGGTGGTGGGGAAAGGGAATAAGTCCATCAGATCTTCTCTCCCTCCAAAGACTGGACCAAAGCAGATGGACTGGAGGGAGGGCCCTTCTTCTTCTTCAGGCTAGGCCTGATGAGATGGCCTGCCTTCTCTCCCTGCAGATGATGGTGGATGGAGGGAGGGCCTCCTTCTTCTTCAGGCTAGGTCCGATGAGATGCCTTCCTTCTCTCCTTCTAGATGATGGCCTGCCTTCTCTCCCTCCAGATTTGTTGACAAAAATTTTCCTCCTAAAGTGATCTTTGGTGAACCTACCCAAGCCAGCTGAGCTAATTCTTTGCATCTGGCTAAATGTAAAAAAGAGGCACTTGCAAACCAGGGTTTTGCTGTCGGGAATTCATCCTCCAGAGATGGAAATAGAAGGCTGACATATACCAAGTCACAAAATTTCTGAGTTCTAACCCAGTAAAGTCTACTGCAGCCAGCAGTTTCTTAAGCATTGCTAGCTAACTGGAGGTGCAACAAACTGAATGATTAACAGAGCATTTATTTTAAGACAGGAACTTATATTGCCACATTTTGTTGAAATTAAATTAGCAAAATGTCTCAGAGGTATTTAGGTAAAATGTTTGTGTGAAGCACTTTTTCTGTAGTTGGATTTCGGGAGTGTTGCGTTTGATCACACATCTTTGCTTTCATGCTTTATCAATCCTGCCAAATTTCAGGTATGGGGGGGAGCTGCTACATCGCTTCTCCAAGGCTTATGAGTTGGTTCCAAACATCCATGCATGATAGAACCTCATCCACGTTTGTCCCCGTATTTATGCTCACACAGATCCTGTAGCCATCCATAGCATGCAAATATCAGCATTGAGTAGGACCATGCCATTACTGGTCTGTACAGTTTTTACAAAGGTTGCTGAAGGAAACAACTAACCCACTTCTTTTTAACTGACTGCTATATTCCCTTCCCTGTCCTCCTAACCCCACTCCCCCCATCCAGGAAGTAAAAGCAGTGGCTCTAACCGAAGCAACAGCGAGAACAGCCGGAGGGCTCTGAACCGGGAGAAGGATCGCAAGTCAGCCGGGAGTGGCAGTGAATCGGATCATGCCACCCGGAGCACGGGAGGGGGGAGCATCATGCGGCGGGAGCGGCCTGCCAGCCAGCTTAGCCATCACAGCCATGTCTCTGCCACCACCAGTGAGAGAAGCCCTCACAGCCACCACTCATACGGGCCTCCAGGAGTGCCCCCGCTCTATAACTTCCCAAAACTGGGCTCCAAAGTCTACGGGACAAGTGGTCCCCCCGGGGGACCTCCCGTGCGAGAACTCGGCTCCATCCCTCCTGAGCTGACAGGGAGCCGCCAGTCGTTCCAGAAGGCCATGGGCAACCCTTGCGAGTTCTTCGTTGACATTATGTGAACAGAAGTGCCTTCAAAGAGTCTGTGCTTGTTGGGGCTCCTTTTTAATTTGTGAATTGACATTGTACAATTTAAAAAGAAAATTAGGGAAGAAAGAGAGTGTGCTTTTTTAAGGGAGAATAACTGCACTGACTGACCTTTGCATGTCACACCTTCCCAACTCTCGGTTTGTGTTTTGCAAGCAAACAATGAAAAGAAATTCTGGGAGGTTAGATATCTGCAAATCAGTGGAATCACTCCCCTACTTTTTCCTCCCTTTCTGCCTGCTCCCCCCCCCCCCGTTCCTTTTATTTTCTGAATGTGATTGATTAGTGTTCTCTTCACATACCTAATTGTGCTTCGTTATATGCGGCACCTTTTCCCAGTGCAATGATACTGTGTCCTCCTTGGTTTATTCAAGGAATGGTATTCTATGTTGTACTTAAAAAGAATAAGAAAGAGAGAAGAAAAACAGAAAAGAAAAAAGCAACAACACAAAAATTTCCAGTCCTGCATATTTGCACCTTTAAAAATATTTTGTTTTGTATCTTTCAGGCCAGGGAAAGACATGTTTTCGGTTTGGGTTGTTTCTCCTCTTTCTCCTCCATCTCTATGATAAGGAAAATGCTGTCTATCAGCTGTAAAATCTAATGGCATGCCTTTGCAGGTGCATTTTGGAAACCCCTCCTCACCATCTAGGTTGTTGCCTTTTCTTGCTTTTACTGTCAAGGTCTTGGTTGCTCATTGCCTGGGTCTTTATCATGCCTTTACCCTAAGAAGGAAAAGCCACCTGCTAGGGAGTGAAGTGCTTGGTCTGTAAAATGGGATGACAAACCCACCACCACAGTCACCTGTGCATTTCTTTCTTCCCTGCACATGTGTAGTTCCTATCCCCAAAGCATGGCTTCTGTACCCTGATTCTTGCAGTCACTTCATTTTGGGGAAAAACCTATCAGTGACTGTAGAATGTATAAGTTTCTTCAGCTGTTACAGGTATCCATGCTAGTTTCTCTCTAGTACTTTCCTTGATCTGGGCAGAGAGAGAGAGAGAGAGATGTGGCCACAGCTTCTGTGGTTTGCTCATCTTGCCAGAGGAAAATAGCTAACATTTTAGCATCACTAAAGGCTAGGGTTGCCAGACTGAAAACTGGAGAAGGCTGCTGTACTTTTAATGGTTGAACAGAAGAAGGAATTCCAGCAGCTTGTCATGTAACCAGGTAAGCAACACCCGCTGAAAATCCCTTTTCTACACAATCATTATTTTGTTGCTGTTGTTGTTATCTGCCCTTGAGTCAATCTCAACTCATGGCAACTCTGTGGATGAGACATCTCTGAGACTCCCTATCTCCCACTGCTCTGCTTAGGTCCTATAAATTCATACCCCTGACCTCCTTAATAGAGTCCATCAATATATCTAGCATGTGGGCTCTTCCTCCCTTTCTACACATTGTTGGGGAGCTGGTGACCATATGCATACATGTTATCAGTAACACATGCATGTACACCCTCCTCTCAGGCAGAAATATATATTTCTCCCCATGTTTGCATGGACAGATGAGCATACATTCTAACCCCCTTCCACTTTTCCCCACCTCCCATATATACATATCTTTGCATGCATGCACACATACACTTCCCTCCAAACCCAGCAGCAGGTTGTCTGAGTACTGATTCTTAGAGTATCCACAGCAGCTAATGAGGATGCTGATTTTAGCAGTGGAGATCTTGGGAATGTAAATGAGGTCTTGGGAAGTGTAGGTTGTGTGCCTCCAAATTCATAGCTTAGGAAGTTGCAGAAATTTTATCCTAGCTACGCAACCAATCTAGCAAGGAGAATGCTTTTGTGTAGCAGTATGGCTATGCATCAGAGTAGCCATATACCTGTGTTTTGTTAAGATGTTCTTAAGAGGAGAACATTACAAGATTCCCAAAACAGGAGAGGCAAGCATCACAAAGAATGTAGTTACAGGGTATCGTAGTTGGGGGCAAGGCCTTGGCCTTGAGCAATTTCAGTCATTTGATAGACACTTCCAATCAAATGTAGCTATTTTGAGTTCCCACTAAATGTTTGACTCCACATGTCTTGGTCATGCCATGTCTTAGTCATGAGTACCACTCAAGCAGGAAGCAAGGATGGGAAATGTATGGCCCTCCAGAAGTTCTTGAACTGCAGTTTCCAACATTTCTCACCATAGGCTTTGCTGACTGTGGCTGCTGAGAAATGCAGTCCAAAAACATCTGAAGAGACACACAATTCCAACCCCAGCTCTAGATTTTTTTCAGTGGTGGTTGGCCACAACCTCCCTTCATGCCTGATCTACATCAGGAATGAAGGGAGGTTGTGGCCCAACACATCTGGAAGAACTCTGGTTGAAGAAGGCTGGCCTAGATAACTAGATCTCTTGAAAAGTTGAATAGGCTAGTGAGGTAGTTGGTGTTTCTTCCCCAAATTAAAGTTATCTGAATCTTACTGTTTAGTCTCAACTACAGTAGATCTGTTGTTGAATGGTGAAGTAACATAATGATAAATCACATTGATTTATTGGGTGGGACTAAAACCAATGCATTTGGATGCTTGTATGAGGTTCCTGTTATCTTGTCATGGGGCAGAGATGGTGAAAACAATTTGGCAAATGAATGAACTAGAACAGGCTCTCCTTTCCTTTTGTGGGAAACCACGTAGACCTTGGCTAAATGTGTTGGCATTGTTTAGACAGCTTCCTATCCCACTGTTGTTGTCCTAGTAAAATGAGAGATGAAAGTTAGTTGATATTCGCTCTGTCTACCATGCTGTTTACTGTGTTGCAGTGTAATTCTACTGGTATGAACACCAATGTTTGCAACAAAGAAATGGGAAAGACTGTGAGAGTATAAATGTTTTGTGGAGGGAGAATTCTCTCCATCCTGTGGAATCCTTGTAGTTTTACAAGGTCTTTAGCCTTCTCTGCCACAGCCTGATGATGATGTACAAAAATATAAATCTCAGGATTCTGTAGGATGGAGCCATGGCAATTGAAGTGGTGTCACACTGCATTAATTCTGCAGTGTAGCTGCACCCACTGTGGTGGATTCTTGGAGCGAACACTTCATAAACAAAACTCTCACAAGTTCTATACATTTCCAGAACATCTGAAGAAAAGTTTGGTGTATTGAGTACCTGTATTGATGTCATAAAGTCCTTGCAAATGTCTGTAGAGCTGTTTGTAAATGTAGTCTTGATTCTCTCTCTGTGATAAGAGCAAAGGCAGATATATAATTTTTTACAAGCAGCCATGTGACACTTGAGGAGAGAATTGATCCTGCACTCAGCTCACAAAACGTACATTTAACATTCACACATATTAGCTTTGCCTTCACTCAATATTTCTGGCTTCCATGCTGTTTGTAACCCATCCTTACTAACTTAGGTTTTAATGGCATCTGGACAGTTTAGATTTTCTAGCATATGTTACACATAAGCCAGTCTATTTTTTAAAAAAAACTATTTTAACTCATCAGGAGAAAAAGTAGGAAAAGGCTTTTTACCATTTCACCTTCCTTCCAATTTCTTCTGATGAGTTTCGCTGCATATTTTCTGTGGTTCCCTCTCTTCCATGACCCTCTTTCATTTCTGTGCAGCATATCCTTGTACATTAAGCTAGTACTCACAATTATTGGCTTATTTGCCTATGGACTTTGCTTTAGCCCTGTACATAATGCATAGCTGAGTTACACAATCTGGAGCAGGGGTAGGCAACCTTTCCCCTTTAAGGGCCGAGGGACTTCAGCTCCCAGAATCCCAGGAGCTATTGGTCAACATGGGACTATTGGCCAACATGGCTGAGGCTTCTGGGAGCTGAAGTCCCTCAGCCCTTAAAGGGGAAAGGTTGCCTACCCCTGATCTAGAGTCTTGTCAAGAACATGATTGTTTTGCACATTAGTCAATTGTGCAATTTTAGGTGTTAGTTTTTCCAGGACCACTGTCAAGTTTCTAGATGGTGGACTTGTAAAAAACAACAACATGAGATTGATAGGAGGAAAGAGAGAGAGGGTTTTTTTAGCACTTCAGACAAACTTCTTCTGCATCTAGGAGGAAATCATTTAATTATTGAAACCAGAGGTTGACGCTATTAGTCTAAAATTTACATCTGCACAAGCCTGTATAGCCAGTAGTCAGGGATGATGGGAATTGTACTCCAGCATCTATAGGTGCACAGTTTCACCGCACATCACTTAAACCACGTATTTGCTACCCCCACTGGCAGAAATATTAAAGTGTTTCTATAAGACTAGAATATTTTAAGAATTCAGTATGAACAAGAACATCTAACCAGTTGGATTCCCCCCCCCCCCCCGCCACAAAAATAAAATTGGTATCCTTTCAAAGGGAGAGGTTTTTTCCATCATACTGGTTTGCTTATAACCAGGGTTGTGTGTTCCTGAGTATGATTCCCAATTCCCTATCAAGGTAAAATGCCAGCATTCTGCATTTATTGGATGTAGATTATTTGGAATTTGCCCGTATCTGTATATTTTTATAGTTTATTTGTCTCTGGCTAGCCAGGAAGAAAAAGGGGGAAAGAGGAAGAAAAAGCTAGGAAGAATGAAAAAAGAGGCAGAGCCTCAGGTTAGTGGTTGAAAACTATTATTATTATTATTATTATTATTATTATTATTATTATTATTATTATTATTGTGCAATGTATTTCTGAAGTGATAATCTAAAACATGGTTTAAGCACTAGCCAGATAGCTAAGGGTAAAAAGTTATAGGAATTGCAAGTTGGCCATTTGTCAGGGATGGTTTGATTTTGAGTTCCTGCATGGCAGGGGGTTGGATTGGATGGCCCTTGTGGTCTCTTCCAACTCTATGATTCTATGATATCTAGAGGACTATGTATTCCCCATCCATTCTTCTTGTTATTTGCTATCATCACCTTGGATGGATGGTGACCTTATAAATGAGAGACATCTAAGAGCCCTGGTCATCAACTGCCCTGCTCAGGTTCTGCAAACTCAGGGCAGCCATGCTTTCTTTGATTGAATCAGTCTATTAGTAACATGGTCTTCCTCTTTTCCTACTGCTTTCTGCTTTGCAGAGCTTTATTGTCTTTTTCAGTGACTTTCAACATTTCAAGATACGTCCAAAGTATGACAGCTTCACTTTAATCTTTGCTTGTAGTGAGAGTTCAGGCTTGATTTGCTCTAAGACTCATTCATTTACCTTTTCAACAGTCCGTATTATCTGTAGAAGAACCACATTTTAAATGGGTTTTTGATTTTCTTCCAGCTAGCTTTCTTCACTGTCCACCTTTCACACCCATATAAAGAAATAAGGAATCCCAATCCTTGTTCTAAAATATTTTCTGTCCACTGTAGTTTGCTTTTCTTTTGCATTCTCTTTCCTAGAGATAAGAGAAATTGCTGCCCTGGAATCGCTTCCTTTAAGAGCTGAAGATGTGCTGGAAATGATTGAATTGCACTCAAGTTGTTGTGAAAAATCAGGCATGTGCTCCTACATGCTGGAGCTAGTGATGGATGAGAACTTTGGTTGTTTGGGTTTTAGATGAGAAACTTTAGCAACATTTGCACATTTCTTCATAACAAAACAGGAATAATTCAAAACAGAAATCTGATGTGAGAAAATATGAAACAGTTGTTGATCCAGGCAAAGGGCTTTTTGTACTTAGAAATCTGGGTCTGAATCCCTCTGTATTCAACATTTGTGACACTGCTGAAAATTGTGTTGCCAGCTAATTTCTTTCTTACAGATTCTTCAGTACCAGCACTACATGCCAGGCAAGTACAGATGGGTTTTTCTGGGCTGCAAATATCTGTCCCTTTTGAATTGAACCAGTGAGAATTGGGTGAGAAATTTTGTTGGACTCATTTTTTTTTAACTTGAAGCAAGCTTATTAGAATTTGCAGCTTTTTTCATAAACAGGAGCAAAAGAAGATGAAATTTAAAACTTTGAATGGGGGAGGGGATAAGAAAAATTGGCCAAATCGTCCATCTGCATTTGGACCAAACATTTATGGAGTGAGGAATCCGCCTTTCCCTGGTTCCGGGCAAATTTTCAACATATTGAGGTCAAAAGTGGTGAAAAGAACTTTTCATCTGACAGCTGAGAAAATACAGAATTCTGTGCTTGGTAAAACATGCTATCCCTGGGTGGTACAGCCATGAATACATGAATATATATTCCTGTGTCTTTAATCTGACAAAGAAGTTGCAGATTCTATTTTATTTATATTATTATTATTATCATTATTTTTATTATTATTATTATTATTATTATTATTATTATTATTAGTGAAAAATTGCAGCTGGATAAAAAAGCAAGCAAGGTAACTTCTGAACTCTAGTTTGGAGCACGCTAGCATGCTTTGAGAGAATGACTACTTGTGTGTAGTGAGAAATAAATAAATATAAAATACTAAAAGATGTTCATGCAGCATGTGGTGTCTACAGTAAATGTGAGCAAGCATTGAGAATTGAGAACAGCTCCTAGAAGAGTCCAGTGGACCAGAAGAGGAGGGTACCCATTATATCTTTGTGTGAGACACTGTGCATGGCATCTTCCTTTCCATGAGTCTCTTCCAGATGCAACTAGTCCCAACTCTCCATTAGATCATAGAATCCTAGAGTTGGAAGAGACCACAAGGGCCATCCAGTCCAACCCCCTGCCATGCATGGACCAATCTGATCTTCCCAATGCAAAAAAGATGATCACTGTTCAAGGAGTTTTAGGGTCAAACTGCTGTAGGAGATAATTGATTGGATCGAGATTTATTATTGCTTTCCCACTGCAAAATTATAGCACTTGGGTACCATTTTGACACCCCTAGTAATATCTCATGGGATCCTGGGCATTTGTAGTTTGATGAAGCACTAGCATTCTCTGGTGGAGAATTCCAAATAACTCATGAAATTACAAATCTCAGGATACAGCCATAGTACCGCATATACTCAACTATAAGTCGAATAATTTATGCCCAAAAATTTATCCTAAAAACCTTGGTCAACTTATATACAGGTCAGTAAAGTTAATACTGCTTAGAAACATCCTGAAATAAGCTCTCCCCTGTGCTCCACTCTCTGTGCCTTGGCAGTGATTTTTGAAACAGCTACCAAAGCAGGGAATGTATGTGAAAGAGGTGATTACTTTCTTAATCTGGTGTTAAAACCTTCTCTCCCCATCTTCCTCCTCCTCCCCTGGATCTCGCTGACCACTAACACCCACTTTCCTACAGTTCCTTCTCTTTTCAATCCGATGTTAAAACCTCCTCTAGCACCAGGGAAATGGTGTTAGGTGGTCAGGAGAGGTCCAGAGAAAGAAGGAGGGAGGGAAGGGTGTTTTCCCCTTAAGATCCTTTGTTTTATGCCCTTGACATATCCATGGGTGACACCAAAATCTATGCTTTTGACCACAAAACCTGTCCTCGACTTGTACACAAGTATATATGGTAGTTAAAGTAGTATCAAGGTACTGTATTTATGCAATATAAAAGAGATCATAGTCATACCTAAGGTAGTCTCATTTATTGCAATTGTAGTATTTTAAATGTGACTAAATCCAGATCCAGTGCAGCTTTTTGGGTTTGCTTTCCATGCAACTGCTGAAAGGAGTATGGTGTTCAGCTGTATATCTACATGGATGGAATAGGAAATCCAGGGCCTTACAGATGCTTTGGTCTAAAATTACCATATCTCTAACCTTTGGCTATGTTGGGAAGTGCTTTTGGGAAGTGAAACCCATCGCATCTGGTAAGCACCATATTTTCTGCCCCAGCATTTTTGCATACCTGTGTCTTACCGAAAATCTTAAGGCAGTGTCTAGACATTGCCAACTGGCATCTGCGTGAGTCACTGTGCTGAGTGAAATTGGGAGTCCTGTCTGCATCATTGTAAAGAAATGTGAATAGGTGAGTTGGTGGCTGGAAACACGAAGTCTCTCCTTTGACTTATTTTCAGGAAAATAAACATTTCAGAAATTTGTGGGACAGTGGTTCAGCACCTCTGCTTTGTGGCAGAGTGATCTCTCTCTGATTTTCTATGTACCCATTTGTATGTGTGTGTGTTTTATAAGTTAAATGTCAAGGCAATCAAAATAACAAGTGATGAAACCTACTTTGTGAGTGTTGATGGCAGCATGCTTTTCAGGGAGATGTGTGACTTTTCTTGACAATCACTAATTACTTGTGGAATTCTCTAATTTCTGTTTCTCCCAGCTTAGGATGTTGTTGCTGTGTGCATGTCTGACTTATGGTGACCATATAATGGAGTTTTCTTGACAAGAAAGAGGGAGTTTGCCTGTGCCTTCTGCTAAAGCTGAGAGAGTGCCCAAGGTCACCCAGTAGGTTTCAATGGCTGAGTGGTAATTTGAACCTAGGGCTCCAGAGTCCTAATAAAACACCCAAACCACTACATCCCATTGGCTCTTGATGTGGCATGGCTGCACACTAGCTTTCCCTGCATAGTCCTATGGGACTTGTAATCCAACACATCTCCAGAGCCAGATGAACTACAATAGTACTAAAAGAACTAGCAGAAGTAATTCACTATTGCACTAGAGAAAAGATGTCCCAGTGAACTAAAGGAAAGCAAATGTTGTCCCCCATGTTCAATTTCTGCCCTGTTAGCCTGACATCAATACCAGGAAAGATTTTACAGAAGCTCATTAAACAGAAACTCTGTAAGCATTTTGAGAGGAATACCATGATCACTAAAAGTCAACATGGGTTTCTCAAAAACAAGTCATGCCAGACTAATTTTATCTCCTTTTTTGATAAAATTACCAGTGTAGTAGAAGAGGGGAACACTGTGGATGTAGCATATCTTGATTTCAGTAAGCCCTTCAACCAAGTCCTCCACGATATTCTGGCAAACAAGTTAATAAAATGTGGGTGAGACAATGCAACTGTTAGGTGGATTTGTAATTGGTTGAATGGTCAAACCCAAAGTGTGTTCAGCAATGGCTCCTCTTCATCCTGGAGAGAAGTGACCCGTGGGGTGTCCAGTGGGGTTCTGTCCTGGGCCCAGTGCTATTCAACATCTTTATCAGTGACTTAGATGAAAGAATAGAGGGCATGCTTACTTGAAGGGGTGTCATATGGAGGATGGAGCAAGCTTGTTTTCTGCTGCTCCAGAGATTAGGACATGGAGCTATGGATGCAAATTACAGGAAAAGAGATTCCAGCTCAACATTAGCAGGAACTTGCTGACAATAAGAACTGTTTGACAGTGGGACACTCTCCCTCAGAAGGTGGTGAAGTCTCCTTCCTTGGAGGTCTTTAAACAGAGGCTGGATGGC